>OX381712.1:31125904-31725904 GCA_947462335.1 Harmothoe impar
CATCAACATTGAATCAACAATGACAACCATTTATCAATGTTGGTTCAATGTTATGTGCCCACTGGGGTAGGGGGGGTGATCAGATCTATGGTTACTGTGCTTGTTGCGTTCTGTAGCTAACTGTTGACATTTTATCAACAAGAGCCATCTTGATTGAACTTCTCAGGATTGCCCTTTGAGGTCCTTACACCTTGGTACAGTACCCCAGTGAGGCCCTGACACCACAATAAGGGGTCCTCAAGCCTCTAGACACCAGTGTACCCAATCACCTACACTGTAAGAAGTAAGTACTGTACACCTACTGGAACAAAAGTTGCTGGCAACTTTTGTTCCAGTAGATTTTGCTGTAGGTATACAGCAACTGACTTGAATTTACAGCAACTTCTACTGTATCCAATTTACAGTACATAATGCTGTAATTATACAGCAAATAGTGCTGTAAATGTACAGCACATTGTGCTGTTTAGATACAGTAACTTCTTACTTGAGTTAGGAGGTTGCTATACGACTTACCTAGGTCAGTTATTATTGTCAGGTTGGTCAGTACTGACCAACCCACCTTAGTCTTTTAATTTACAGGGGGAGCCACTGAGTGGTGATCAAGGTATCTTACAGGTGGCCCCAATTAGTGGTGTACAAATACAACACACCAATGATGAACCTAGGTTAGCCACTACTGACTGACCCCTCAGTTATTTTTGAATATAGCTTTGCCATCATGACTATCACACATATGACGAACCTAGGATAGTCTGTACTGACTAACCCTTTCAATCTATGGATTTTCTGTGTAGTCTCCTTGAGTTAGGAGGTTGCCAACATTGGCTACTACTTCAGCAGACTAGCACAATAGTCTACATCACTGCTGTCACTGCAAACAGAACCCAAGAATGACACATGGCTGTGTCTCACCAACTTGGGCCAATGTTTTCGTCTATGACCGGGTGCGGTCTATGATTGGCTGCCGTCTATGATCGGGTGCCATCTATGATCGGGTGCTGTCTATAATCGGGTAGCAAGGAAACCTCTATGCAGGGGCCCCTATATGTGAATTGTCTTATTTTTTTCCAGAACAGTATTTCCATAAACTTTTTTCATCCCCTAACATATCACAGTATAACAAAAAACTTGACTTTTTTAATATAGCCGGTCATAGACACCTGGTCATAGACAAAAACATTGGCCCAAGTTGGTGAGACACAGCCACTAGTCAGTGTCTTGTATATATGTCTAGGGAAAAGCACAAACTGTTTACACAAGATGGACAAGGGAATATTCTCGAGATTAGCTAGAGTTGAATGATGATGTGTATTTCCTGAGTTATGCGAGTGCAAATAACAAGAAGTTCCACAAGTGTGTGACACAAAACAAATTACTTCTTGAGAAGGTATATCCTCATGTAAAACGTTAATGTGTATTTCCCGAGTTCACTCAGTCAAATGACAAAAGAATATGACTGGAGAAAATGTCTTGCGGAAAAGCTGTCAATATTTTTTCACCCGACAAATGCTATTACGTAGGGATCATGCTTATGTAAGGATCATGAGTCACGACACAAGAATATCCCAAGTTCTTCTTGTAATGTAGCTAGATTGCAGGGGTATCATGCTGTCACATCATTGGTGCATCATGCTGACATCAACAGTTTACCATAATTATATATATATATATATATATATATATATATATATATATATATATATATATATATATATATACATATATACAGTTTACCATATACATGTATATATCTACACAGTTTACCATAATATATATATATCTACACAAATCAGAGTTCAACAACAATATGTAATCCCAATTGCATGCCCCAAATCAGAGAAGGGTTCAGTATAGGGGCCTATGAGCCATACTGATATTCCTAGGCTCCCTATATGACCAATTTCTCGGTCACTAGAGCCTAACCTAATTAGTCATTTTTTGGCTCCCTATACAATGTACCTAGGTAAGTTATTAATGTCTGGTCGGTCAGTACTGACCAACCCACCTTAGTCTTTTAATTTCCAGGGGGAGCCACTGACATAGTATCTTACAGGTGGCACCAACTAGTGGTATACAAATACAACACACCAATGATGAACCTAGGTTATCCACTACTGACTGACACCTCAGTCATTTTTGAATATAACTTTGCTATTGTGACTAACACACATATGACGAACCTAGGATAGTCTGTACTGACTAAACCTTCCAATCTATGGATCTCCAGTGCACACATCCTCAACCAGGAACCTCACAGACAGATACCGAGGCCCAGACCATGGGGGAGGAGGCAAACCTATACATCTATTATCTTTCATAGAAATATGTCTACGGTGAGCATAAATATATTAATGAAATTGAAATACTGGAACTATCCTCATAGGGTCTTTGCCATATTTCTCCTGTTGAGATGAGTGAGAAGGGTGGGGTAGGCATCTAAAGGACCTTCCTAGTGTAGTGGTCCAGCATCCGGAGTGAGCGTCATAACCACTTGACCACGAAACCTTGCCTGCCATTCTCGCCTTACACATACATCTGGATTGGTAGGTATGAGGGGAACAGTGATTACCCCAGGTGGCTAAGCCAGGGCACAGGGACAGATGTGGGCTCGATCTGTTCCCCTACACTATATTAGTGTAGGGTTCAGCATAGAGGCCTATGGCAGACCCCAGTTCATGCTGTACTAGATCAGGGTTCAGTATAGAGGCCTGTGGCAGACCCCAGTTCCTGCTGTCTGTACTAGATCAGGGTTCAGCATAGAGACCTGTGGCAGACCCCAGTTCCTGCTGTACTAGATCAGGGTTCAGCATAGAGACCTGTGGCAGACCCCAGTTCCTGCTGTACTAGATCAGGGTTCAGCATAGAGACCTATGGCAGACCCCAGTTCATGCTGTACTAGATCAGGGTTCAGCATAGAGGCCTATGGCAGACCCCAGTTCCTGCTGTCTGTACTAGATCAGGGTTCAGCATAGAGGCCTATGGCAGGCCCCAGTTCATGCTGTCTGTACTAGATCAGGGTTCAGCATAGAGACCTATGGCAGACCCCAGTTCCTGCTGTCTGTACTGGATCAGGGTTCAGCATAGAGGCCTATGGCAGACCCCAGTTCCTGCTGTACTAGATCAGGGTTCAGCATAGAGGCCTATGGCAGACCCCAGTTCCTGCTGTCTGTACTAGATCAGGGTTCAGCACAGAGGCCTAGGGCAGACCCCAGTTCCTGCTGTACTAGATCAGGGTTCAGTATAGAGGCCTATGGCAGACCCCAGTTCCTGTTGTACTAGATCAGGGTTCAGCATAGAGGCCTATGGCAGACCCCAGTTCCTGCTGTCTGTACTAGATCAGGGTTCAGCATAGAGGCCTATGGCAGACCCCAGTTCCTGCTGTCTGTACTAGATCAGGGTTCAGTATAGAGGCCTATGGCAGACCCCAGTTCCTGTTGTACTAGATCAGGGTTCAGCATAGAGGCCTATGGCAGACCCCAGTTCCTGCTGTACTAGATCAGGGTTCAGCATAGAGGCCTATGGCAGACCCCAGTTCCTGCTGTACTAGATCAGGGTTCAGCATAGAGGCCTATGGCAGACCCCAGTTCCTGCTGTCTGTACTAGATCAGGGTTCAGCATAGAGGCCTATGGCAGACCCCAGTTCCTGCTGTACTAGATCAGGGTTCAGCATAGAGGCCTGTGGCAGACCCCAGTTCATGCTGTCTGTACTAGATCAGGGTTCAGCATAGAGGCCTGTGGCAGACCCCAGTTCATGCTGTACTAGATCAGGGTTCAGCATAGAGGCCTATGGCAGACCCCAGTTCCTGCTGTCTGTACTAGATCAGGGTTCAGCATAGAGGCCTGTGGCAGACCCCAGTTCATGCTGTACTAGATCAGGGTTCAGCATAGAGGCCTGTGGCAGACCCCAGTTCCTGCTGTCTGTACTAGATCAGGGTTCAGCATAGAGGCCCATGGCAGACCCCAGTTCCTGCTGTCTGTACTAGATCAGGGTTCAGCATAGAGGCCTATGGCAGACCCCAGTTCCTGCTGTACTAGATCAGGGTTCAGCATGGAGGCCTATGGCAGACCCCAGTTCCTGCTGTCTGTACTAGATCAGGGTTCAGCATAGAGGCCTATGGCAGACCCCAGTTCATGTTGTCTGTACTAGATCAGGGTTCAGCATAGAGGCCTATGGCAGACCCCAGTTCCTGCTGTACTAGATCAGGGTTCAGCATAGAGGCCTATGGCAGAACCCAGTTCCTGCTGTACTAGATCAGGGTTCAGCATAGAGGCCTATGGCATGCAGGTTAATGAGAGGTGATGTATGGGGACTAGACGTCGGCCGTACCCACCACTTTACCTCATACCATGATGGATAGAGTCCCTGAGCCCCACACACTCAACCAGGAACCTAACAGACACATACCGGGACACGGGGGGCATCGGGGGGGTGGGGGGGGGGCAAACCTATACCGGTGGGGGGGAACCCAAGCAGTAGATTTACAGATATCTAGAAATATCTCTGCTGTGAGCATAAATGCATAATTGTAATTATCCTCATAGGGGTCTTGGCCATATTTTTTCCTGTTCAGACGATTGGGGAGGATGGGGTACACATATCAAGGACCATTCCTGTGTTGCAGGCTCTGCCCACTTTTATTACTGCACAGGATAATGCCGGACCCTCCTCCCAGAGTCTGGTAATGCAAGGCCCAGCATTGCTAGACTGTGGGAAGAGGGTCCAGCATTGCCAGACTGTGGGGAGAGGGTCTAGCATTGCCAGACTGAGAAGAGCAGCATTGCCAGACTGTGGGAAGAGGGTCCGGCATTGCCAGACTGAGAAGAGCAGCATTGCCAGACTGTGGGAAGAGGGTCCGGCATTGCCAGACTGTGGGAAGAGAGTCCAGAATTGCCAGACTGTGGGAAGAGGGTCCAGCATTGCCAGACTGTGGGAAGAGGGTCCAGCATTGCCAGACTGTGGGAAGAGGATCCGGCATTGCCAGACTGAGAAGATCAGCATTGCCAGACTGTGGGAAGAGGGTCCAGCATTGCTGGACTGTGGGAAGAGGGTCCAGCATTGCCAGACTGTGGGAAGAGGGTCCAGCATTGCCAGACTGTGGGAAGAGGGTCCAGCATTGCCAGACTGAGAAGAGCAGCATTGCCAGACAGTGGGAAGAGGGTCCGGCATTGCCAGACTGAGAAGAGCAGCATTGCCAGACTGTGGGAAGAGGGTCCAGCATTGCCAGACTGTGGGGAGAGGGTCCAGCATTGCCAGACTGTGGGAAGAGGGTCCAGCATTGCTGGACTGTGGGAAGAGGGTCCAGCATTGCCAGACTGTGGGAAGAGGGTCCAGCATTGCCAGACTGTGGGGAGAGGGTCCAGCATTGCCAGACTGTGGGAAGAGGGTCCAGCATTGCCAGACTGTGGGAAGAGGGTCCGGCATTGCCAAACTGTGGGAAGAGGGTCCAGCATTGCCAGACTGTGGGAAGAGGGTCCAGCATTGCCAGACTGTGGGAAGAGGGTCCAGCATTGCCAGACTGTGGGGAGAGGGTCCAGCATTGCCAGACTAGGAAGAGGGTCCAGCATTGCCAGACTGTGGGGAGAGGGTCCAGCATTGCCAGACTGTGGGAAGAGGGTCCAGCATTGCCAGACTGTGGGAAGAGGGTCCAGCATTGCCAGACTGTGGGGAGAGGGTCCAGCATTGCCAGACTGTGGGAAGAGGGTCCAGCATTGCCAGACTGTGGGAAGAGGGTCCAGCATTGCCAGACTGTGGGGAGAGGGTCCAGCATTGCCAGACTGTGGGAAGAGGGTCCAGCATTGCCAGACTGTGGGGAGAGGGTCCAGCATTGCCAGACTGTGGGAAGAGAGTCCAGCATTGCCAGACTGTGGGAAGAGGGTCCAGCATTGCCAGACTGTGGGAAGAGGGTCCAGCATTGCCAGACTGTGGGGAGAGGGTCCAGCATTACCAGACTAGGAAGAGGGTCCAGCATTGCCAGACTGGGAAGAGGGTCCAGCATTGCCAGACTGGGAAGAGGGTCCAGCATTGCCAGACTGTGGTATGAGGGTCCAGCATTGCCAGACTGTGGTATGAGGGTCCAGCATGACTCTTAAGCCATTTTGGGCGAGTCAAGGCTCTAAATAAAGGTCCAGCACAGCCTGACTCTGGCTGCAGGCTGACCCTCATTATTGCAGATACAATGTCGCGGCTACCTGTCCCCCGAGACGACCTCGAGTTATAAGGATGTCACGTGGTAGACAATCCCCAGGTAACAATTAGGCCACACGATGGCAGCGTTGGAATTAAACACCGTATAAAAATGTAAACGTGATTTACGGTGAGCGCCACTGATTAGGGTCAGGCAGACAATCGGTCTTGACGCTGTCAGGGTAAGTAAATAATGGCGGCAATCAGCGTCCCACACCTCCCTCACATGACAGATCACCGCCCCAATCACCATACAACCATTCTTATACACAACTTCAAACACCAAATTAAGGCTTTTTGTCTCTGCCTCAGATTAGGGCTTTTTGTTCACTTTCAGCTTGGTAGTTTTTGTTGGTCGGGGCGTCGTCTTCCTCCTTACAGAGACAGCGCGGGACATCCTGAATGCTGAAGTGAAAGGTCATTAACCTGCGGACTAATCTACGTCTGTCATCATGATGCACTACACTGAAAATCCATAGGTTGAAAGGTGTTGTCAGTACAGACTATCCCAGGTTGGTCATATGAGTGTTAGTCATAATGGCAAAGTTATATTCAAAAATTACCGAGGGGTCAGTCAGTAGTGGCTAACCTAGGTTCATCATTGGTGTGTTGTATTTGTATACCACTAGTTGGTGCCACATGTGATGACCACTCAGTGCCTCCCCCTGGAAATTAAAAGACTAAGGTGGGTTGGTCAGTACTGACCAACGTGGCAATAACAACTTACCTGAGTTGGTCGTATAGGGAGCCAAGAAAATGACTAACTAGGTTAGGCATAAGTGACTGAGAGATTGGTTGTATAGGGAGCCGAGGAATATCAGTGTAATGCAGCACCAGGGAGCAATCATGCTGTATCATGCTGAACCTTCGGGAGTGTATCAAGGTGGTAACCATGTACACTGTTACACGGCAGCACTGCATTCACACCCTCAGAAAAGTGAGAGTCATTGTCGCTAAAACTGCACTGCCTGACTCTCAGGTGAGGGTAGTTTTAGCGACAATGACTCTCACTTTTCTGTGTGTGCAGGCACTGTGATGACAAAGTTGTGTAGTGCTACATTGACATTGACAAGTGAAATGTGCTTGATGGACAATAACAGTCAATATAGAGGGGCCCATGAGGCAGGGTATGGTCCTTTACATTGTTTTCTCAATGGGTGGACGGATAAGGTGCACTCTTAAAGTCTCGAATGAGCATTTATATAAACTGGTTATTAGCTGAATTCTAAGCTGAAGGTTTCAGAATATTGTCTCGTTGGGGTGGAGCATAGGGGCAGTGGCATGGTGGGGTAAACTCAAAAAAATTGTCGCCAGACTCTTCCAAGTGACATAAAACTTGTCTAAGTGACAAGGAAGCGGGTCTTCTAGCTGGAGGCTGTGTCTCACGACCTTGGGTCAATGTTTTTGTCTCTGACCGGGTGCCAGCTCTGACCGGGTGCCAGCTCTGACAGGGTGCCAGCTCTGACCGGCCTGAATAAAATCGGGTTATTTAGGGCAGATGGAGATAGAATTTGGCTGAAAAGGTTAATGGGTGTTATAACTCTTTAAACTAGTCATTAGCTGCCCATTTTTATCATCATCTGCCCTAAATAACCTGTTTTTATTCAGGCCGGTCAGAGCTGGCACCCGGTCAGAGCTGGCACCCGGTCAGAGCTGGCACCCGGTCAGAGCTGGCACCCGGTCAGAGCTGGCACCCGGTCAGAGCTGGCACCCGGTCAGAGCTGGCACCCGGTCAGAGCTGGCACCCGGTCAGAGCTGGCACCCGGTCAGAGATGAAACATTGGCCCAAGGTCGTGAGACACAGCCTGGAGATAAAAGACCCACTGGCAGTGCCAGCCAAAAACTCAACATTTGCCAGCTCCAGGTTCTATTTTGACTCCAGGTTCTATTTTGACTCATTTATTTTATGATGGTCACTTTGACGAGTCTGGAGACAAGTTTACTTTTTCAGTGTATATGTACAGATATGGAGCCGCCTCTACCTCACAGTGATCCATCCAGAACCGGAAGTGAGCAGAGGATGCTGGGTAATGAGCGTAACTTGGCCATGTGCCACACCCCATTAACATTACGAGACAAATCGGTATAATCATCGTGATTTAAATCGTTTAATTTTTTTAAACTCCTTCTCACTGTATGTTACCTGTGCTATTGCGCTATTACATCCACACACACAGAAAAGTGAGAGTCATTGTCGCTAAAACTACCCTCACCTGAGGGTCAGGCACTGCCTAACTCTCAGGTGAGGGTAGTTTTAGCGACAATGACTCTCACTTTTCTGAGGGTGCACGTGTCGTTACGAGACCCACCACAACAGGTTGGTTTTTTTCATGGGACCCTAATCCAAATACCCCAGCCCTTAGTCTGTAGTGGCTATCCCAGCTAGTTAGTCATAGACGCATTGGTTAGGCATGACCAAGTGCTATCAAAAATGACTGAAGTAAAACAACCAATGGCCTACTAAAAAGGACTGAGCATAATATTGCGATGACCGATCTAACAAAATTGGTTGTATAGGGAGCCAAGAAGTGACTAACTAGGTTAGTTACTATTGACTGCTTTGTTAGGCAGTAAGGTTTGAAGCCTAAAGAGTATCTGTGTAGGGGTATATACACTGTAAATACATCATTCCCAGCTCACTTTTACTGGAATACTGCAAACGGATATAGTTTATTTCTCACTGAAAATCTGACAGTTAAATTATGTATTTAAAGCAGAACCTACTGTATAGCAGGCAAAGACTTGACGTTGAAAAGTTTAAATACAGTAGGCCTAGTTAGTGTCGTGTATGTAAACTAAAAGAAGCCCTCTATATATAATATAATACTGGCTTCTCCACCCTGGAGGTAGACCGTAATTAGCCACTGATAAGGGCCATATTAGAGAAAAGACTTTCATAATATTAGTTTTTTAGAGGGAAGTGGCCCAGAGACCTCCCAGATGGATGAGTTATGGCAGCATTCACTGCTTTCTGCAGGAAAAATGGCCTCTGATTGTGGCCATGAGGGGTCCTATTATAACTAATGTCGTCATTACCTAACCATGAATGTCATAAAGACCAAAACCACTGCCATACATACTTTTTGGGGACATTTTCCAGCGTGTATTACACAGCAGAAAGAAATGAATATGATCTTTATCTAAGATAGAACTAAGTATGATCTTTACCTAAGATAGAAAAAAGCATGATCTTTATCTAAGATATCCCAGAGATTGACTCCTACGTAGATATTTACATGCTGCTTGCACAGTAGAGCTGTATCGGGCATGCGGCATGTAAATATCTGTCCTACAGTTCTGCAAAGTAGACTACCATAGGTGATGAGATGTGTGATTGAATCTATGGACAGGGAACCAGAGGAGGTAATTTTTGCCTGGTCCTACATACTTGGGCTAGTACCATAGTAGGCAGGGCCAGACAAATCACAGCCTTTGATATCTCAGACATGGTTCACTGAGGAGAGATCACAAGGCAGACCACCAGCATGAAGACCCAGGCCTGTGTATGTATATGGGCAGAGGCTGCCAATAGCTTGATTAGCGATGAGTACATCAGTCCACTACATGACACTTCACTTTTGCTGATTCTGGTATGTCCATTGGTATCATGGAAGGCCATGATGCATCAATGCAGCCCTGGCAAGTTAGTTGCCAATACTGCATGGGGTTCATCAAACTACTGTTTAATTTGAATGATGACAAAGGGCTAAATGTGCCTAACTATTACCATCCTATTGAGTGTGCAACTTATGATGCCATTACAAAGACTACCGGACAAGTGCTAAAACTGAGATAACCGTACCATATGTGTACATACCAGGTCCTGTGATGTACTTCAACCACTAGTAACACAGAGTTGATGTACAGCATTTGGTGCACCATTAGGGAGTATGTCAGATACACAGGTTGGCCTCATGCATGGTGGTACCAGTGAGTTAGTGACAGCTTTAGTCATCTAGTATTACACAGTATTATTGCATTGCAGCACTATATGCTGACCTTAAAGGGTTACTGATGTGTTAGAGTTAAAGGGTTACTGTTTATTATTTCACACAGTTCATAATTTTCGCAAATTTGAAAATTTGTGAAAATAAGTACAGCGTGTACATTTTTTACAGTTTAGTTTTACAGCTAGAATATTCCAAGAATATCTCGGTATACAATACCTAGTGTTGTAGACTAGCGGTGGGTCCCGTACCACCTACATGCTTATTACACCTTGTACCTTGTAGCCCTGAGGGCGGCCGCCATTTGTCATAACCCCCCCCCACCCACACACACCACCATGTTAACATACACCTCAACATACCCCGCGGCTCACCGGGCAAGGTTTCAATTTTCTCCTCTTAAAAGAAAACACACACCTTCAGAAGTTTCCTAACTCAATTATTTTTGTTGATGTTGTCGGGAACACGAAGTGAGAGTTTTGTAGACAGCCGTTACAGAGACGAGAGTTTGTAAAACTACAAGGTCAAACTCAAGGTCAGACAGAAAGCTGGAGTTATAGGGAGCCATGTTTGTAAGAATACAAGGTCAATCTAAATGGCAAAACTCTAGTAAGTAAATATGTAAGTAAATCTACAAGGTCATACTCTAGGTCAGACTCAAGGTCAGATTCTAGGCCAGGTGTATTAGGCCGATTGACTCACCGAGAGATGCTCATACCCCAGGTTTCCCACAAAATAGCAAAATGATTCAGCCAGGCATCTGTCTGTACCCTGCTCGACGAGCGACAAGATAATTAGCTTTATCTTTTCTGCTGCAGTCACTGTATTGATACTAGATACTTACCACTACACATAGAGCTAGAAGATGGTCAGATTTCAGTAATCAGTGAAGAGAGCATGTATGTAATGCAACATACTCATTGTTACAGATCTCAGCTGTGAGGTCTACTTTATCCTATGTAAGGTTTGCAGCAGAACCTGGTGGTAGCTCAGGCACCCCCCCCCCCCCCCCACACACAAGGTTTGAAGCCTAAAGAGTATCTGTGTAGGGGTATATACACTGTAAATACATCATTCCCAGCTCACTTTTACTGGAATACTGCAAACAGACATAGTTTATTTCTCACTGAAAATCTGACAATTAAATTTCGATCAAATATTTATCTAAAGCAGAAGCTACTGTATAGCAGGCAAAGCTTTCACGGTGAAAAGTTTAAATACGGTAGTTTGTGTCGTGTATGTAAACTAAAAGAGGCCCTATATATATGATATAATACTTCTCAACCCTGGAGGTAGACCGTAATTAGCCACTGATAAGGGCCATATTAGAGAAAAGACTTTCATAATATTAGTTTTTTAGAGGACAGTGGCCCAGAGACCTCCCAGATGGATGAGTTATGGCAGCATTCACTGCTTTCTACAGGAAAAATGGCCTCTGATTGTGGCCATGAGGGCTCCTATTATAACTAATGTCGTCATTACCTAACCATGAATGTCATAAAGACCAAAACCACTGCCATACACACTTTTTGGGGACATCTTCCAGCGTGTATTACACAGCAGAAAGAAATGAATATGATCTTTATCTAAGATAGAACTAAGTATGATCTTTACCTAAGATAGAAATAAGCATGATCTTTATCTAAGATATCCCAGAGATTGACTCCTACGTAGATATTTACATGCTGCTTGCACAATAGAGCTGTATCGGGCATGCGGCATGTAAATATCTGTCCTACAGTTCTGCAAAGTAGACTACCATAGGTGATGAGATGTGTGATTGAATCTATGGGCAAGGGAACAGGGCAGGTGTTTTTGCCTGGTCCTACATACTTGGGCTAGTACCGTAGTAGGCAGGGCCAGACAAACCGCGGCCTTTGATATCTCAGACGTGGTTCATTGAGGAGAGATCACAGGTAGACAACCAGTATGAAGACCCAGGCCTGTGTATAAGGGCAGAAGCTGCCAACAGCTTAATTAGTGATGAGTCTTCACTTGTAATGATTCTGGTATGTCAATTGGTATCATGGAAGGCCATGATGCATTAATGCCGCCCTGGCGCGTAAGTCACCGGTAGCTACTGTATGGGGTTCATCAAATTACTTTCCAATTTGACTGACAACAAATGGCTAAATGTGCCTACACTGTTAGGAATAAGTATTGTTCCTGTACAGCAAATATTGGGGGCAATTTTGGTTCCAGTAGATTGTCAGATCCTTTATATCTACAGCACATGTACTGTACAGTAACAGCAAAATCTATTGTAACTGTACAACAGAATTAATTGTAAAACCAATCTGAAGGCCTAGGGTTCTAGGATATTTTTAATCACCATGAATTACTTTTTCATCATCATAAATTACCTAGAATAACCTAATAGACAATTACATAAAATTATAATAAAAACGTTTCATCGATAGACAAGCCTGACCGGGGATTGAACTGGGGACCTGCCTATCACTGTCCCACGCCGTATCTGAGTGAGCTATCGAGGCAGCTGGAGTAAGGCCCGCAGCATAGCTCTCTTAGTTTTTACCTTTAGCAACATGCAGACATGATTGTATAACACCGTTTTAAATTGTTTACTATACAATGAAAACTATAGACAAGGCCCATAGAGAATGGTGTTAAATGGCATATGACCATTTAGTATGTAACACATTGAGAGATGGCTAGACCAAGGATCGATCCCAGGACCCCCCATGTACATAGCACTGTATAGTTACAGCACATTTTGCTGTTCAGGAACAACAACTTTTTACAGTGTAACCATTACCATCCCATTGAGTGTGCAACTTATGATGCCATTACAAAGACTACTGGACAAGTGCTAAAACTGAGATAACCGTACCATTTGTGTACATACCAGGTCCTCTGATGTAATTCAACCACTAGTAATGCAGAGTTAATGTACAGCATTTGGTGCACCATTAGGGAGTATGTCAGATACACAGGTTGGCCTCATGCATGGTGGTACCAGTGAGTTAGTGACAGCTTTAGTCATCTAGTATTACACAGTATTATTGCATTGCAGCACTATATGCTGACCTTAAAGGGTTACTGATGTGTTAGAGTTAAAGGGTTACTGTTTATTATTTCACACAGTTCATAATTTTCGCAAATTTGAAAATTTGTGAAAATAAGTACAGCGTGTACATTTTTTACAGTTTAGTTTTACAGCTAGAATATTCCAAGAATATCTCGGTATACAATACCTAGTGTTGTAGACTAGCGGTGGGTCCCGTACCACCTACATGCTTATTACACCTTGTACCTTGTAGCCCTGAGGGCGGCCGCCATTTGTCATAACCCCCCCCACCCACACACACCACCATGTTAACATACACCTCAACATACCCCGCGGCTCACCGGGCAAGGTTTCAATTTTCTCCTCTTAAAAGAAAACACACACCTTCAGAAGTTTCCTAACTCAATTATTTTTGTTGATGTTGTCGGGAACACGAAGTGAGAGTTTTGTAGACAGCCGTTACAGAGACGAGAGTTTGTAAAACTACAAGGTCAAACTCAAGGTCAGACAGAAAGCTGGAGTTATAGGGAGCCATGTTTGTAAGAATACAAGGTCAATCTAAATGGCAAAACTCTAGTAAGTAAATATGTAAGTAAATCTACAAGGTCATACTCTAGGTCAGACTCAAGGTCAGATTCTAGGCCAGGTGTATTAGGCCGATTGACTCACCGAGAGATGCTCATACCCCAGGTTTCCCACAAAATAGCAAAATGATTCAGCCAGGCATCTGTCTGTACCCTGCTCGACGAGCGACAAGATAATTAGCTTTATCTTTTCTGCTGCAGTCACTGTATTGATACTAGATACTTACCACTACACATAGAGCTAGAAGATGGTCAGATTTCAGTAATCAGTGAAGAGAGCATGTATGTAATGCAACATACTCATTGTTACAGATCTCAGCTGTGAGGTCTACTTTATCCTATGTAAGGTTTGCAGCAGAACCTGGTGGTAGCTCAGGCACCCCCCCCCCCCCCCCCCCCACACACACACACACTGACTGAGTGAGCTGTGAGGCAGCAACAATAGCTGCATTGTCGGCCGTCATGTACATGACTTACAGCTGCCTTCACACCGGGCGCTGTCTGCCCCCGGGACACAAGTCGGGGACCAGGGGCACAGGTTGTCAACACTCCATACACACTTCTGGTTGTGTTCCATTTGTTTGTATCTCTGCCCCAGTGTTGGAGGAGAGTGCAGAGCGGCCTCAGGTTAGGGCAGAGATATAGAGTGTGATGGGGAGAGTGCAGGTTGGGGCAGAGATGAGTGTGTGGTGGGGAGAGTGCAGAGTGGCCTCAGGTTGGGGCAGAGATGAGTGCGTGATGGGGAGAGTGGCCTCAGGTTGGGGCAGAGATGAGTGTGTGATGGGGAGAGTGCAGAGTGGCCTCAGGTTGGGGCAGAGATGAGTGTGAGATGGGGAGAGTACAGCGTGGCCTCAGGTTGGGGCAGAGATGAATACACATGTGTGATGGGGAGAGTGCAGAGTGGCCTCAGGTTGGGGCAGAGATGAATGTGTGATGGGGAGAGTGCAGAGTGGCCTCAGGTTGGGGCAGAGATGAGTGTGAGATGGGGAGAGTGCAGAGTGGCCTCAGGTTGGGGCAGAGATGAGTGTGAGATGGGGAGAGTGGCCTCAGGTTGGGGCAGAGATGAGTGTGAGATGGGGAGAGTGGGCTCAGGTTGGGGCAGAGATGAGTGTGAGATGGGGAGAGTGGCCTCAGGTTGGGGCAGAGATGAGTGTGAGATGGGGAGAGTGGGCTCAGGTTGGGGCAGAGATGAGTGTGAGATGGGGAGAGTGGGCTCAGGTTGGGGCAGAGATGAGTGTGAGATGGGGAGAGTGGCCTCAGGTTGGGGCAGAGATGAGTGTGAGATGGGGAGAGTGGGCTCAGGTTGGGGCAGAGATGAGTGTGAGATGGGGAGAGTGGCCTCAGGTTGGGGCAGAGATGAGTGTGAGATGGGGAGAGTGGGTTCAGGTTGGGGCAGAGATGAGTGTGAGATGGGGAGAGTGGGCTCAGGTTGGGGCAGAGATGAGTGTGAGATGGGGAGAGTGGGCTCAGGTTGGGGCAGAGATGAGTGTGAGATGGGGAGAGTGCAGAGTGGCCTCAGGTTGGGGCAGAGATGAGTGTGTGATGAGGAGAGTGCAAAGTGGCCTCAGGTTGGGGCAGAGATATATAGGGAGATGGGGAGAGTGCAGAGTAGACTTATGTTTTTGGAAGAGATGCATGAGATGGGGAGAGTGGCCTTAGGCAGGTAAAAGAGCATGTTGTGGCAGAGATGAGTGTTGGGATTAGGAGAGTGCAGAGCTGCCTCAGGTAGGTAAGTGAGCGGGGTGGTGCGGAGAGCCCTGCACGGCGGCGGCGGCGGGGGCGGGGGCGGGGGCGGCGGGGTGGGTATCATAATAATTACAGGTTATAGCCGGGGCCGGTGTCAGCCATGACAGGGCGGCACACTGTGTGTATTACACATATCTATATTTACTGCTCTATTTCAATTACTGACAACCCGCTACACTCTATCTACGCCCCCCGGAGTGCCCCCGAGGCGGCCGGGGAACCGGGTGTCGGCCCCACTAATGATAAATGATGGCCACAGGGCTGGGACCGGGTATCATTATGAGGGTTTTTCATGCGGCAGACTAGAATTACACTATATGAACATGCAGACACTAACAGGCTGTACAGGACCTGTCTTAACTCTGGGCTGCCTCAAGGGGTGGGGGGGGGTGGTAGGGGGGGGTGAGGTGTTGCTCTAATGATATATTATTTCCCCGGGGCATGTACTAGGACGATATATGATTATAGTGTTCTGTCATACATGAGATGTTACACTGTAACTACAGGAGGAACACTAACACCTGAGTAAAGGGGAAAGTCTAACCCTTTATTGTATAGTGATGGTATTTATGCGACTGTGGACATTTTAGATTTAGACCTTTGGTTTAAGATGAATTCTTTTATATGATATCTGAGAGTTGGTATGTACACCTACACCATTGTTGCTGTCAGTTGGAATTGAAAATTAATAGATTAGTGTAGCAGAGTCATTGATTCATAGATGTGTGTTGTCCACTCATTTGTTTGATGTTTTTGCCCAGTTATCTTGAGAAAGTAAAGAGTCATTGTGACTATAAACTCAGATAATTTCAAGTGTAGCAATTTTGGGGAAATTGCTAAGAAACATTGCACATTTATTTGAATTTGAGGATTTTAGAATGTGGTAGTTGTATAAATACTGGATAAATATTTGTACTGCACATATTTTCCCTAATTCTCATCTCTGTGAAAATTGTGAAAATATGTACAGCGCAAAGTAGAATACATTTACAGTATGTTTAATGAAATATCATTTCACTGCCAATTAACAAATTGATGTAGGTAAATATGTCCTTAAAACACCCAATGCTTACGCTGTATGTTGTATGTTTCAGATGGTGAAGGACAACGTGAACACGCAGTGTAAGTGTCATGGGGTGTCCGGGTCGTGTACCATCAAGACGTGCTGGACGACCCTACCCAGCTTCAGGGTGATCGGTAACTCGTTAATGGAGCGGTACGACCGAGCCAAGCGGGTCGTCTCAATCAAGGGACAGCGCGCCTGGAAACCCATCTTCCTGACGTTAAAGCGGAGCCGGCAGCCCAACAAGAAGCCGCGGCGTAAAGACCTGGTGTACATCCACCGCTCCCCCAACTACTGCGAGTCCAACCCGGCACTGGGCGTGCTGGGGACCGTCGGGCGGCGCTGTAACCGTACCAGCACCGGCCTGGACCGCTGTGAGTTGATGTGTTGTGGGCGGGGCTACAACACGCACCAGTACGACCGGACGTGGCAGTGTAACTGTAAGTTCCACTGGTGCTGCAGGGTCACCTGTCAGCAGTGTACCGAGCGCACCGAGGAATACACGTGTAAATAACAGGCTCACATTGTACCCAGCTCTTACACCCATTGTAACGAGGAGTATACGTGTAAATAACGTACAATGTACCGAGGAATACACGTGTAAATAACACGCTCACATTGTACCCAGCTCTTACACCGATTGGAGTATATGTGTAAATAACTTACGATATACCAAGATAGCACTCACACACAACATTCTGGCGCTGCAGGGTCACCTGCCAGTAGTGTACCGAGCACACCGAGGAATACACGTGTAAATAACGTACAATGTACTGAGGAGCACACGTGTAAATGACGCTCTTACATAACGTACAGTGTATCGAGCGCATTAGGAGTATATGTGTAAATGATGCTCTCACACACAGTGCACCAAGCGCACCAAGGAGTATAAGTGTAAATAAAGCGCTCACAATGTACCGAGGAGTAAACATGTAAATATGGCGCTCATGAACAAGTGATATACATGAGAATAATGCTATTAGAATGTACAAACAATGAACCATATACAAGTAGGTAATGCGCTCACGATGCACAAGGACAGTGAAATCGCACAACATCAGTATAATGCTATTTCTATGTTACTGAATGTAGACCAGTGACCACACAGTGAAACTTACATGTACATACAAATACGAGTTCACCAAGCAATATACAGCAGTGGTATACAAAGCAATACACAGTAGTGGAATGAAGGTGTTGAAGATGCAGCAAACTGCAAAAAGGACATCACAAACAGTGGCAAACAGTGGTGCTGAGGAGTGCTGACAGACAGGGCTACTTCTAAGCATGGCCCACACAGTGTCTGCAACACTCATGAGTGACTTGTAGACAAGCAGCATAACATCTGCAGGATACTGTGAGGTGTAAGAGCAGAGCAATGCTGCTGAACTATTGCTAAAAGTGCACAAGACCATTTCATAGTTTCGATGAGATATATTCTCAAATTTTAGGTAATTTGTGCGGAATGTGTGAAAATATCAGACAATGCGATACTACTGTGAAGTGCTGACAGGACAAAAAAAGTTCCTAACGTTACTAAGAATTACTTAAAGGACACATTTAGGTAAGAATCCTAATGTTACCAAGGATACTTAAAGGACACATTTAGGTATAATATTGCTGCACAGTGCACTGAGACTTGTATGAGCACTGTGCAGCTTACTGGATGTCTGTACTTGTTATAAAACCTGATCTAATCTGACTGTATGGACTTGGATGGAACTGCTGCAACTGGTGCTGATTTTTCATGATGTTGTTATATTACTGAGGTATTTCTCAGAATGATGTATCTTATCATTATTTAAACAATTCTTCTGTCTCAATGTGTACATAAAATGTAGGTAAAATGTTCTCCATTCACCCTTTTAAGGGATGCAAATCTATGATACTTATTTAAGCTGTAGAATCATGTAAAGTTTCTTCTAGTACTAACATTATTCGTGAAGGCTGACTTGATGTAGATAAAGCATATTGAGAGGGGACAGAACAGGACTTTTGCCACATTCAGAAAAATTCAGAAAAATATGAGTAGGTAGGTTTTGTCGCCAAATGCACTCACATACCACACTTTAGTGAAAGCCTATGCTGGACATTTATTTGAGAACTTGGACTCATATGAAATAGCTTATGAGTCTGGCAATGCTGGACTTAAAGGAGCCTCTTTCATACTCCTAGAGTCATGCTTTGTCAAACTCTGGGAGGAGGGTCTAGCATTGCCAGATTCTGAAGCCATTTTGGGTGAGTCCAGGCTCAAAAGCGTTTGACTTTAGTATGTCAGTGCTTTATGCAACAATGCGGGGGTCAGGCAGAAGCTCATATTTGTCTGATTGCAAATACTCCTATAGTCTTTACTAGTTTGGTATAGAAAAAAGGCGCATAGGAGAATTTTATATGTAGGTATATTAAGGTATAATTTTCTTGTTCTCTACGGTCAGACTTTTTCCTTATTTTGCACATTTCATTACAAAATAATTGTCTGGATCTTCCAGGACTATGTGGTCCTGCAATCAGTTACAATATTAATATATTTGTAAATGGATGTATAATACGTCCAATCACAGATTTAAGCAACCACAACATAAATTCTGTCCATGGAGTTGGTAGGGAGTAACCAAGCTCTGATGAAAGGTGAATGCTGGGAAGGCACAAATATGGATCTAAATAACCCTTAAAGTACAACCTCAGGCCTCAAGGTTGAAGGTCATGTGTCTCATGATGCACCAATACACACAGACGATGAACCCGTTGGGTGTTGTTGGTGCATCATGAGGTCTGAAGGAGTAAGGAGTGTCCATGAATGCAGCCCTGGCGAGTAACTCACCAGGGCTGCATTCAAGCATCATGCAGACAAATAATGATATAATAAAGCAGAATATGGCCAGGATACAAAGTGTAGCAGAACACGTGGGTAATCTCTTCTCTCAGTATTGTTGACGTTGTAGTATGTGTACGTAGTTACCGCTATGTGATGTGACCGCTGACATGGCAACATGTCGATAACCTGGATGTGATACAGTTAGTATGATGATGTACAGTTCTATGTTAATGCTATAGACACAAAGGTCCCGCGCTGTGAGTTAAACGTCTCAGTAGTTACAGTTGAAATCAATGATAAAGTATAGCCCCGTATAAGCGTAGGGATAACAGATACTCATATAAGCTGATGTGCGCTTAAATGGGGAACTACACTTAATAGTATAGTATTCTGTCATTAACCATTTAAAGGTTGCATGATACATAAGGGCTTCAAGTTCATTTATTCATGTGTGGTTATGATGCATCGACACAGTGCTAACCAGTCCTGTATCCGCTGCATGCACGGTCTTTGCAAAAACATGCAGGACAGTGCCAATGTCCTTCTAGAATGCCACCGGTCTAGCAGATTCACAAGTGCAGCAGGACCGAATGTCCAGTCACATGTGGCTTTTCTGAGAGAAAATAATTTAGTTGGGTTTCTAAACCTGAAATATTTTTGTCAATATACTGTATAAAACTAAGTCTTTGTCCTGATTTAGCCTTAGATGATTACAAATCAAATGATTTTCAATGGACAAAACTATTCTATACCTAAAATGCATAAATTGTCAGGTATGTGGCTATTTGGTCCTTCAAAAATGTAGCCGGTCCTGCAACATTGAAAATTTGCAGGACAGAATGTACTGTGGGATGTAAATGTTTTCGCAAAGACTGCACGCATGTTTGCATTTAAGAAAACTTTAATGGCCTTACGGTGACACTTTAAGCCACTTTAAGTTCAGTATTGCCATGTTAATGTCCCAGAAATCTCATAACAGCATTTAAGTGGCTGAAGGTTGCTTAAAGTGTCCCTTTAAGTATATTTTATTTACTTAAATGCAAACATTCAAACAGTGACTGTAACATCAAGACCAAGTGAACAAGAAGCGTAGTAGTAGTATAGTATGTATCGGAACGGGACTATAGTTAAGTACTGTTTATTACTCAATCGACCTGCAGCCAATCAGAGGCCTCCATTTGGTCACGTGACCCCCTCATTTGCATAATTACGTAATAGGCCACGCCCCCTCATTTGCATAATTACGTAAAAGGTTACGCCCCCTTGATCACCAGCCAATCAGAGGCCACCATTTGGTCACGTGACCCCCTCATTTGCATAATAGGCCACGCCCCCTTGATCACGTGACCCTTTCATTTGCATAATAAGCCACGCCCTCTTGATCACCAGCCAATCAGAGGTCGCCATTTGGTCACGTGACCCCCTCATTTGCATAATAGGCCGCGCCCCCTTGATCACGCGACCCCTTCATTGACATGATAGACCACAACAACATCACGTGACTATCTTTGTTTGTAAACAACACCACGTGGCTCTCTTTGTTTGTAAACAACACCACGTGGCTCTCTTGTTTGTAAATAAGACCTACTAAGTTTAGGCATAGGTAACAGCAGTGTTTGTAAATAACGCCTACTATGTTTTCAGTCATAGGTGTCTAGAGCAGCAGCAGCAGCAGCATCTTCAGCAGCAGCAGCAGCAGCAGCCGCGTCATAAGTGTCTAGAGCAGCAGCCACGTCATAGATGACTAGTGCAGCAGCAGCAGCAGCATCTTCAGCAGCAGCAGCAGCAGCAGCAGCATCATAGGTGTCTAGAGCAGGAGTAGCAGGAGTGTCATAGGTGTCTAGAGCAGTGGCAGCAGCAGCAGCAGCAGCATCATAGGTGTCTAGAGCAGGAGTAGCAGGAGCGTCATAGGTGTCTAGAGCAGTGGCAGCAGCAGTAGCAGCAGCGGCAGCAGCAGTAGCAGCAGCAGCATCAACAGTATCTTCAGCAAAAGCAGCAGCAGCCGCGTCATAGGTGTCTAGAGCAGCGGCAGCAGCATCTTCAGCAGCAGCAGCAGCAGCAGCGTCATAGGTGTCTAGAGCAGCAGCGTCATAGGTGTCTAGAGCATCAGCCGCAGCAGCAGCAGCATCTTCAGCAGCAGCAGCAGCGGCAGCAGCAGCATCATCAGCAGCAGTAGCAGCAGCAGCAGCAACATCTTGAGCATCAACAGCATCTTCAGCAAAAGCAAAAGCCCGTAACTTAGCATCATGGGCATCAGTCATAGCCGTAACAGCGACACTGCGACTAGCATAAGCAAAACAGGCTATTTTTTTAGCAGCTGTACAAGCATTAATAGCATTAGCCCTAGCAGCAGCCGCAACAGCGACACTTTTAGCAGACGTTGCAGCATCAGTAGCCGCAGCATCGGTAGCAAGAGCGGAAACAGTAGCAAAAAGATTAGCAGCACGAGCAGCAGCGGCGAGAGTAACAGCAACGTTGTTAGCAGCATTGGCAACTTCGTATGCAGCATGTGTAGCACGAACAGCGATACGAGCTTCACGTTTTGCACGAGCAGCAGCATTAGCTGCAGAAGTAGCCCTCACACTTTCCAGCCACCCGTACGAATCTTGATAAAAACCAACCTCCACCTTGCTACTTGTTGACTCATCAGTAAACATGGACGTCTCCTCATGTGGTGTTGTCGCGGCTCTGTAGTAGTGTTGGGATTGCTCACATTCGGTAGAACGTAGAGTGATTCCTGATGACGCCATGCTGAAGGTGGTTGAAGAAGTGTGTGGGACTCATGTTTCACTCTCGCTTATGTACTAGGCTCCGAGATAAGCTTCTTAACTCAGGAGGAAAACTCTCACTAGGAAGGCGACCGGCTGTCTACCTGTGTAGGTGCGGGTTCGTTACATCTTTAATCCTGTTCGACCCTCCGAGGAAATACATGAAAAAAACAAAAGACTCGAATCCGCAGACAGTAGGAAGCTATAAGGAGCTTAACTCGTGTTTGATTTAAGCTGTCTACCACACGCACGCGCTTGTAGTCACAGCTAGAGTGGCAGACTTCTGTCCGCCCGCTGGCGCATGACAATCGACTTTAGACACCCCCTGTAGTTTTTTTGCATACACAGTTGACTAGCATCTTAAGCTCTTACTCAGCTATAAGCCCATATACATGTAACGTGCATTACTGTTCTTTATGGTAATTATCAGATCGATTTAAGGGTGGAAAAGGGCTTAGGTGATGTAGATCCCTCTCTAGCTGAAAACAGGCTTAGGCTATAGCATGTAGGCAGCTGGCCGCGTTAAACATCCCCTGTAGTTTTTTTGTATACACTCTCGATCCCCTCTCTAGGTGAAAACAAAAGCTTAGAAGATGAGGTGATCCGGCCACTGGCTGGCGCGTCACACCTGGCGTTAATCACCCCCTGTAGGCTTTGTATACGCTCTCTAGGTGAAAACAAAAGCTCCCTCCACGGGCTGGCGCGTCACACCTGTCGTTAAAACGCCCCCTGGAGTCTTAGTATACACAGGTGCCCCGCCTTATCTATTCACCAGCTATAAGCCCATATACGTGTACATGCGATTTTTGATACCCTCTCTGGAATAGGGTGGGGCTCAAGGTGAAAACAAGATTAGTCCATTCGCTCTCTCAGCTATATAAAGAGCCTCAATTGTTCTTGCAACAGCACTTCACCACCGGTACACTATCAGTCACGAGGCAGATGTTTGCGGTATGGGTCATACAGGTTACCTACTAATAGCGGTTTGGGTGAGTAGATCACTTTTTTTCCCCTAAAAAACAAAAAAAAAAAACCCACTTATGACTCAGGTATGTATATGTAGCAATGTTAGTGTAAGTACACAGTAGAATCTACTGTACTATAGACTCAGCCCTCTGAAGACGGCGGAGCGCGTTAATGCGCGGGTCTGTGGCGGCGTCACTTGTTTTTTTATTCTAACTAAAAAGTCAGAAGTCGATCTACGACCTATCAAAGACAAATTTGTGATAAGTTCAAACTAAATAAGAGACAGTTTGAGCGTCTCTTAGTCGCTGTCAAAGATGCGAATAACGAACGCGCTGAGGGCGGGGTTCAGGTCACGTATAGTTCCTTGCTCTTTCGTCAGATGGCGCCACAATAGGGGATTTGTACATTCCTACGATGCTCGCGAACATTTCAACGCATAATGAGCTATATAGGCAACAAAGTGTGCTTCTGAATATATTAAAATATAAAAAACAATTCAATATTGTGTATTTCTGATAGAAATGAGGCAGTTTCTTCGAATACCAACTAAACTATAGCGAGATGAAAAATACCACACCATATCTAAGGCTTTATAAAAGATACATAGGCAGAAACTCTCGCCGAGTCGGTAATCTGAAAAACGAATCAACTCGTTGTGCCACAAGGGCCCCCATCCAACGGGGGCCTTTTGAGCTCAGGCATGTTGTTTCTCAACACTAGGTGTAATTAATTACGCCCATGTTGAGTAGCATCTACTAACCAACTGACAGTGTCAGTTGGTTGGCCCCTCTTTAGGGGCCACACAATAAATAAAGAATAGAGACCTAAGGGAACGTTCACAAACGTCTACCCTTCCTACGGGGTGGGTGGGTCTTTGGGTTTAGTGACAAAACAGCGACATGTCAGCTCTCTTTTTTTTTCCAAGTCTACATATTATTTATGATTAAAAAATTTAAAAAAAAAACCACGATAATAAAGTGCGCTGATCAAAAACTGAATAGAAAAATAACCAAAAATAGGTTGGTAGCTGATCGGTCGTTGTCACACGGTGCAGAAAATTTACTTCTTTTTTTTTTTATTTTTTTTTTTTAGAAATTCTATATTAGGACCACAGACGGGGCACATGTGACACTTGTCGAATATAAGAGATACCAATGGGTCTTGTCGAATTTAAGAACTAGGTCTTGGCCATTGTCATTGACTATTTTGAGAAGTAGTCTTGCCCGTCTTGCCCCTTGTCGCCAACTCCCAGCACCCCCTGTGTCTCTTTGTCCATATTGGCTAAAAACAGGACATTGTTGCCTTGGCTATTTTACCCCCCGTCTGGGATCTTATTACTTAATCACCTCGTCTTGACCCTGTGGGGTAGTGGGTATATGGAATAACCATGTCCAGGTGTACTCTATCTGACACATAACCGAAGGTTACTGAGTTATGTAATAATACCTGACCTATGAGGTCGCCAGTCAGTTTGCCGTGATTATTTTGACACACTCTCAGTTACTCGTAGCACATCTAATACATAATTAGACTCAGCATCATATAAGGCAGTCTCGGCCACGCCGCGGCTGCATATCGGACCAGGGGGATAGTCTGGCAGCGACCCGCCACCCCGTTCACAAGCTGTGTACAGCACCCCGTTTCTCTTTGTCCATATTGGCTAAAAAAACAGGACATTGTTGACTTGGCTATTTTACCTGTCTGGGTCTTATTATTTAAACACCTCGTGTTGACCCTGTGGGGCAGCGGGTACATGGAATAAACGTGTCCAAGTGCACTCTATCTAACACATAACCGAAGGTTATGTAATAATAACTGACCTATGAGGTCGCCAGTCAGTTTGCCGTGATTATTTTGACACACTCTCAGTTACTCGTAGCACATCTAATACATAATTAGACTCAGCATCATATAAGACAGTCTCGGCCACGCAGGCTGCATATCGGACCAGGGAGATAGTCTGGCAGTGACCCACCAGCCCGTCCACAACCTGTGTACAGCACCCCGTGTCTCTTTGTCCATATTGGCTAAAAAAAACAAAAAAAAAAAAAAAAACAGGTCATTGTTGACTTTGGCTATTTTACCCGTCTGGGTCTTATTATTTAAATCACCTCGTCTTGACCCTGTGGGGCAGTGGGTATATGGAATAACCGTGTCCAAGTGTACTCTATCTAACACATAACCAAAGGTTACTGAGTTATGTAATAATAACCACCCTATGATCCTATGAAGTCGCCAGTCAGTTTGCCGTGATTATTTTGACATACTCTCAGTTACTCGTAGGGTATCTAATACATAGTTAGACTCAGCATCATATAAGACAGGCTCGGCCACGCCGGCTGCATATCGGACCAGGGAGATAGTCTGGCAGTGACCCACCAGCCCGTCCACAACCTGTGTACAGCACCCCGTGTCTCTTTGTCCATATTAGCTAAAAAAAAAACAAAAAAAAACAGGTCATTGTTGACTTTGGCTATTTTACCTGTCTGGGTCTTATTATTTAAATCACCTCGTCTTGACCCTGTGGGGCAGTGGGTATATGGAATAACCGTGTCCAAGTGTACTCTATCTAACACATAACCAAAGGTTACTGAGTTATGTAATAATAACCACCCTATGATCCTATGAAGACGCCAGTCAGTTTGCCGTGATTATTTTGACATACTCTCAGTTACTCGTAGGGTATCTAATACATAGTTAGACTCAGCATCATATAAGACAGGCTCGGCCGCGCCAGCCGCATATCGTACCAGAGGGATAGTCTGGCAGCAACCCGCCATCCCGTCTACAATCTGTGTACAGCAGTCTGGACCAGACCACCAACTCTGGGTATAGCATTCTGGATGCCTGGAGTAAGACTGGATCTAACCCTTTAATAGTCGCATAGCGCTTTAATGTGCAGTGCCCGTTGTCGTCATAAGTCATGAATGCAGCACTCAGAGTTCCTCACCAGGGCTGCATGCATGCATACACTGGCATATCGACAAAGGGCGTAGCGCATTAAAGCACTATTGCCACCTTTAGCATTAAAGCGCTGAGGGTTTATTTTTTGATAGTGTAGAAACCAATATCTGTCTAATTAAACCCCTTATCAGTGCTGTTTTTTTTTTTGTTTTTTTTTTTCACATACAAAAAGAATTAGGTAATGGCGCTGCAGTACTCTGAAAAGCGGTGGCGGTGAATTTCCATTTAGATCCTGAAAAGGGGGGCGGTCAGATGTCGTCAAGGCCCTGATAAGTAGGGCAGTTAAAATCATATGATTACATTGAGCTAATTTTCTTGCTGAAAGGAATGAATAATTGTATTTGTATAAAATTCACACACACACACACACACACACACACACACACACACACACACACAGGACACCTGATGATCTCCACACGATGACCTGATTGCCCTTCCTAAAAAAAAATGCCCAACTCGATCTACCTACTCAACAGGGTTTCAGTGTAGAGCGTATTAGGGGTTTTTCTGATGCGTATATTATATTGAGATTGATTTTCAACTTTTGTGATCAGTGGTTGGTCCTTAAAAGGACCGTTTGGTAGAGAGAGGGTCGCAGGGACCTTGCTGCTGAAGCGGAGGGCGTGGTCATAACGCGTGGCAGTCCTTCAGCAGCTCCTCCAGCACGGCGGGCGGTAGGCCTTCCTCCATGCAGACTTGCTGCTTGACCTGCTCCACGCACCGGCGGATGAGTTGATCAGCGACGTTCTCGATCAGCTCATCCACCACACCCTCTGCTTCAGCAGCAGTCCGCTGTCTCTCCTCTCTCTGTAGCGAGGCTACGAACTGCTTCTCCACGGCCGCATCGATCATAGATCGAGAAACGGCCATGAAGTTCTGTCTCTCCGCCTCCTCTCTCTGTTGCACGGCTACGAATTCCTTCTCCACGGCCGCATCGATCATAGATCGAGAAACGGCCACGAAGTTCACTCCGTGAGCCATTTTGTCGAACTGACTTCCTAGCCGCCTGAGAGATGCTGACGTCACACTATTTTCGACGACGCTATGACGCGCACGAGGTAGACAGACGACGTCGTTTCACTTCCTTATTTGGAGTTTGGGATCTTTTGACACCGAAGTCATACCGTACGGTCGCGATAAAGCAACTAGTGTTGAAAAGCGTGCCGGTCTTTTATAAGCGCCGGAGTATAAGAGCCTCCAAATGTTTTTTCTCAAGCACTAAAATCGCGACTTTGAATAAGCGCCAGCGCCTAGCTTGTATATAGCTCCTGAGTAAGAACTTCACCGAATTGAAAAGCCCTCCCTCAGAGCTCTTAATCGCGACAGTACGGTACAAATCTGATGTCAACCCGCGCCAAAAACAAAAAGGGTGTTCCGGTCACACGTACCTACGACGAGCGACCTTCAGCTATCACCACGTGAAGAGTGGGAAATAAATTTTGTACGGCAAGAAAACTGAAAACTGATAACGATTCCATTAGATAAGTATTTGGTTCCAATCTATGGCGAGATATTTCCACCAAAGCGATTGATTTATATGTCTGTAAGGTTCAGCTCTCCAACACTCTCCAATGTCCGCCGGTGCACGACGGTCGCCGCCCATCATTAGTCACAACTAAACTTCTGCTGGAGAGTGAAAGTTACGTTGAGTCTTGAGGTGCGCAGAGATACTATCTGCCGCAGCCTGATTTTAGTTCCACGCTATTTAGATAACCGCCCCATTTAAAATCTCTCTCTCGATCCTAGTAAAGGAAAAAAAAAGGCTAGAGTTTATCATGGACGCGTCTCAGTTTTAGTCAAGCCGTAAAGTGAAGAACCAGAGCTTATACATATTCCCACGTGAGGGGTGACCCCGCGGGGCGTTCAGTTAGTACTGAGTCTATACTCAAGGTCAAGTTCCACTCTCTAAACAGAGCTTTAGCGACTCCGTCATATAGACTAGACCGCGCGCGCGATTTTTTTTTTGCTGAAGCAGCTAATCGATGGAAGAGTAGAGAACAGGTGCTCGATCAAAAATCTGCTTCAGAGGCTTGTTATCAGGTATTAACAGTTAAATCAAAATATTTCAAAACATCCAGAAAAGCAGAATAACATGTCCTACGGGCTACAGCCGGGCACTGACGAGCAGACGACGCTGACGTCATTTCAATCAGGTCACAGGGCTCTTTAGACACCTTTTCTGTAAGACCCGTCTCATACCTTAGTATATAATACCGTAAACGCCGGTGATTACTATATGATCACATTGGCAGTCGCGGATCCACGAAGAGGCTGAATAAGCCTCGAGCGGACCCGCCACTTGCAATGTGACATAATCTTACCATGCGCTTTGTTTTGTTTTTGTTTCTATTTACAACAGCAAACATTTCAAACAACCTATTGTTTTTTAAAAATGATGAAAAATCAGCCCCAAAAAAAAGTAAACATTTTAGAGCTAAATTTGTGGAGGATAGCCGGACATGCTGATGTCACTAGACCCCTAAATTCGATATGGTGACATGGGCATTTTCTTAAAATTCGATACGACGACACGGGCACGGACATCTAAGTGACATGGGACATGTGGCATTTCTTGAGTCCCACATGTGCCATGGACCATAGTGACATGAGGAAAAAAAAAAATGTTCAAAGAGTGCATCAGAAAAGTGCCATTTCAAGCCTAAACATTTCGCCAATTTTTTTTTTTTTTTTCTTGGATGGTACTCGGCTTTGCAGTGTCTGGGTCCTTAAAAATGTACCAGAATGCTCAAATTCGGGTTCTAAATATTTTCAAAAAACGTTTTCTCCCTTAGTGACGTGTGACATGGGCATTTCTTAAATTCGACATACGGCTGCATGGGGAGGACCCACCCGTCAAGGGCCCCCATGATGACTCATACCCGCCGCGTTCAAACTAGCGTGGTGGTTATAGGTAGACCTTCTTTCAGTATCCACGTGACCAGATCCATCGCCGTCTCTTGAGCAACAGTAACCGAGGTAACTAGGGTTATTGTTATCCGGTCCGTAAGACGACAGTCTAAGACGGTGTGTAGTCGCGTTTTTGCTCTCCCTAATACTCTAATTCAAGTCGAGTTACCGCTAACCCCTACAAAAAGAGGGTCATTTGTGTAATTCAAAAGGCGTTCCTTTGTTAGCAATGAGGGGGTCGTTCTATTCATTGATTTTTTTTATTTTTTTATTTTTTTTATTTTTTGTTTACAACAACAAGTCAAAGTACAGTCAATCAACCGAGATCCTTTCTACTCCGTGGGGGTGTAGAAGGATCTCCCCCCTGAGGTTACAAAGTCACCTCTTTATTTAAGGGGCTACGGGCCGCAAAGTCGCTTTCGCTTTCGCTTACAAGTCACAAAGTCGCATGAAATATTCAAGTCAAAAAGTCAAATTCATCAACTATCAGCACAGTCGTTTGAAAGTCATCAAGTCACCGAAAAACTCCTCTACAGTCACCTCCGACTCGCCTCCTCCCTACCCCCCTAAAGGGGGGTAGAGAGGAAGCGATTCCCTAGAGATCAGATAATTTTTTTTTTTTCTCCCGAGCAGACCCCAAAGGCCCCCCCTCCCCCCCAAGTGCCCGCCCACCCCATAAATAGTGCCCCCCTCCCCCCCCTCCCCTCCCCATGCATCTTAAAGTGCCCCCCTCCCCCCCTCCCCTCCCCTCCCCCCTTATAGAAGCCTCCCATTGGCTAGTCCAAGTCATGTGACCAAAAGGGAAGCGTGGTCTGTCTATTGTCTATATTATGCAAATGAGGGAGGGGGTCAGGTCACGTGACCAAGGGGGTGTGGCCTATTTTCCAAATAAAGAGCGCTTCCGGTCACGTGACCAAGGGGGTGTGGTCCTATTATGCAAATGAGGGGGTCACGTGATCCATTATTATGCAAAGGGAGTCACCTGACCAAATGGAAGCCACTGATTGGCTGGTGATCAAAGGGGTGTAGTCTACTATGCAAATGAGGGGGTCACGTGATCAAGGGGGCGTGGCCTATTATGCAGATGAGGGGGTCACGTGACCAAATGGCGGCCTCTGATTGGCTGGTGATCAAGGGGGCGTGGCCTATTACGTAATTATGCAAATGAGGGGGCGTGGCCTATTACGTAATTATGCAAATGAGGGGGTCACGTGACCAAATGGAGGCCTCTGATTGGCTGCAGGTCGATTGAGTAATAAACAGTAGTTAACTATAGTCCAGTTCCGATACATACTATACTACTCGTAGTGGCATGGAGCCTTACGTGTTGAAAGGGCTGCGGGGAGATTATTAAAGACTCAATGTACTTACAGCCAAGACATCTGTCATTCATATCCACCGAGTGTATCTTATCTTAAAGGTATTGTAAACCTCCTGTTGTACATAGCATTGATGCTCAGATACCCGATACAACTTCATAATAAAACAATGACCGGACGAGGTCTCCAGCACAAAGTATATACCGCCTGTTAGTAAACCCCGACTGTTCATAGCATGTAATATTCTACAGACAATAAACGCATTAACTTATTTCGTACAGAAGAGCTAACACGTAGTACTCCTGTTGTCATTACAAGTCCTGTCTAAGGGCTGCATGGTACCTCAAAGAGTATTCAAATTTGCTTAAAACAGCCAATTCAGGGAAATTTCACTTTTTTCTTGCCAACCTGGCCAATTTTGGCGAAATTTCCCTTTTTTTTAGCAATTTTGAACTTTTTCATTAAAAATCAATTGGTCGTTTTGGGGGAAATTTCACTTTTTTTTTTGTTTTGAACTTTATGCTGCCAAATTGGCTGTTTTTGGGGACATTTCACTTTTTTTCTCCAAATAGGGGCTTAAGCTATTTTTAGACAATTAAGCTGTTCTGACATTTTCCCTGCATTTCTGTGAACACAGTCCTCATTTCAGCTGTTTTGAAGCTTGCTGCTCAAAGACCATACCCGGTCAAAGACTACACCTGGTCGAAGACTACACTGGTTACAATCGCATGAGACACAGCCCTATAAAGGCATCTGTGCTGGTGCTCACAAGGCAATGCTCAGAGTAGGATCTGCTCATAAAAAGGTGGCTTCCTGCCCTCCCCCCCCCTTCCTGTTGCATGTCAGTGCCTGGTCGTACCCCCCACACTGGGTCTGGGCAACCACCCCTGCTGGTGGCCTGGAACCAGTGGACAGGAACCAGAATGTATGATGGTAGTTTTACTGTATTTTACCATCAGACTTTCTAGTTCCATTTCCTGTTCCTGTCCGCTGGTTCCAGGCTACCAGCAGGGGTTGCCGGGACCCAGCAAAATCCCAAGTTCAAGGTCATTTGGCTGTTACCAGAGCTTTCCTTCGGAAGGATTTGGGAACGAGAGTACAGGGCGGTGTGTGGGGTACAAAGGTGACAGTGTCAGTGTGTGTTTTCACCCTGAGTGGCTGCTATTGTAGCTGTAATAGGGGCATTACAGGGGGGTACAGGGGGGTACAGGTGCATGGTAGCAGTCATTACAGCCTCATTTACAACTTTATCTCCACAAAGTCAAACGTGACACAGCAGTAAACCAGCACTGTAAGTACACCCTGACGTCAGCCCCACAGCTGGGTGGTCAACGATATCATGCTCACAGTTGAGAAAAAGATCTTTCGACAATAGTTTCCATGGCAACCAAGCTATCAATTCTCCCACACTGAAAATAATGAATCTCAATTGTTAGTCCAAGTTAGTTAGTTTACTAAGGTTTATTAACTTTTGTACAATCATTAGCGAAAAACACGTGCCCAAAGTTCCTATCCTATCTTAGCGTTTTGCTGCTAACCCTTAGCTAAAAGTTAGCATTGCCCTGGTCACTTGAACTTATGAGGCTACCATAAATTCCTGTGTATATCCGTATCTCACATATAACCCACACTCTGACTTTGAGAGAATCCTATACTAGTAACCTCTACCTAGGGCTTGAAAATTGTGATTTTAGTACTGTGCTATACTTTAAAAAACCTTTGTATTACCCGCCCCTAGACCTGAGAATATTGAATAACCTGCACTAGAGGTTTGGTTCTAGTATAACCCACAGGTTACACACAGGAATTTACGGTAGTCATCCATTAGTGATTAGTACATCTATTACCAGTCAGTGGCATGGCCCTGGTTCATATGCAACAACCACAGCATGAGTTACCTGTGCAATGGTAACTCCATCCATTGAAGCCAGTTTTTCTATACATAACAATTATTGTCCTGTAGCCATATAAAGACTTGAGTATGTCTTTGATAAATGCATTTTTCAAAAACACAAAAAAGGTGTCCCATTCAGAAAACCTCATTGGAATAGGTTGATCAGTTTTTTTCTTTTTAATCTGGCTAAGTAGATATGTGGCTCACTCTCAGTAAACCAATGCAAGTGAAAAATGGCCGTGCATGATCGGTGGCCGTACATGATCAGTGGCCGTACATGATCGGTGGCCGTACATGATTGGTGTACAAATGATGTGTGTCTTGACATGTAAGATGTTAGACAAGTGTAGATTCGACTAGTAAGAGAATTTTACATGACATTTCAATACAGATCATGTACGTCATGTGACGTACATGATCGTTGACGTATATGATCTGTGATAATTGACTGCCCCAGCCTTTCTGATCATGATAAAACAATATACCTTACCAAGATGTACATATGATGTGTGTCTTGACATGTAAGATTTTAGACATGTGTAAATGCGACTATTAAAGAGAAATTTACATGACATTTCAATACCGATCATGTACGTCATGTGACGTACATGATCGGTGACGTACATGATCGGTGCCTTAAGTACCCTTTCTGACCATGTTTAAAACATAAATCAATCATAGCAAGGTGTACATATGATGTGTGTCTTGACATGTAAGATTTTAGACATGTCAAGCAGTGGGTAATGAGAGAATTTTACATGACATTCCAAACTGATCATGTACGTCATGTGATGTACATGATCGGTTGTACATTGAACCCCCCCCCCCCTTTGGCCCCTATAAATATTTTGGGAGTTTGTTTTTTCTAATAAACTCTCCAAAGATACATTACAGCCAGAAGGTATAGTTAGATAAGTTAAATAGCAGAGTACATGGGGGTTTTGTTGTTTCCCGCTCATGTACGGCCACTTTTTAGTTGCACTAATTTGGTGAGAGTGAGCCATACATACATACATTAAGTTACACCCCATAGCATATTCAAAATTAGAAAAGATTACCTCTACCCAGTGGGCACAGCAACACTTAATAAGTGACTAATAAGCTCTCCAATGAAGTGCTTATTATCCATCTATATTGTGGCTAGAATGTAAGAACTATTAGTCAGCTAATCTGCAGCACTTATTGAGCCCTTCAAAGCAGTGGTTATCAAGACGTTCAATAATTCAGCTAATAAGGGCAACAAAAGTCAAATTTATTCAAAGATTATAATTGTGACACTACCGCACTGCTATAAAGCAGCACTTATAAGTGACTTGCTCTGCAGTTCTTATTAAGCACTTGAAAGCAGTGATTAGTAATAAGCTGAAGTGTGCCACTATTCAAAAAGGAATTCCACTGAAACTTTCTGCTGTTTATTCAAGCATATAACATTCATAACGAGCTCAGAATACATACATTAGAAATTCATGATTGTTGTACAAATTAATGTTGTCAATGGGAATCGAACTCCTTACCTCCAGATGTAAAGTCCAGTGGGCTATTGCATGAGCTAGTGGGGCTGATGATAAGTGGTGGTCCTAAACCTTACTGTACCCCTAGCATACCCTAGGTACACTGCAAAAGCAGCCCTTCATATATCATGCTCACACACTGGCTAAAAAGGGCTTTATTTGCAGTGAGATACAAACAAAAACTGTCTTATTTGAATCTGATTGAATGAAAAACCCATTTAATTCATTTTGGAAATAGATGGGAAGTATTATTCTCTTCAGCTATGCACCCATTTTCTTTGCGTGAAGCAAAAGCAAAAGGTCCGGATGAGTTTTTCTCCAATTCTTTTCGGTTTTATCGAACCTCTCACAATATACAGAAAAGTGGGAATAGAAGTATTATATCAAAATTGAGTTTGTATTGACAGTGTACAAGTCATAGTCAACCACTGTGAACACATCCTAGCTCTTGACCCTGGCAAACCTGACACACCTGATAACCAACTGGTGACTGTGGTGCAATGTGCCTTGACCGTACTCACTGTCAGATAGCGTGGGATGGCTGCTGTCACAACCTTTTCTCAGAGTCTCCAGTGGTCCATTGTAGCCTTTTCCCCTCCCGGCTAGGACCACCTTTGTCAACACTGATATCTGCTATCTTTTTACCAGTCGCAAGTGTATTATGCTTCTACGGGCTGAAGCGGATCTGTGCAAGTCTCATGGGAGACCAGGACACCGAAGGTTCACTGCAGTCTGTCTACTGACACTTACAGACGCGACGCCTGTCAGGACAACTCTTGGGAAAATTTGGTGCCGTGGCTCCTTCTGGGATCGCACCCAGGACCTCTCACACACAAGTCCAGCGACTTACTCATTAGGCCACCAAATCTCCTTGTAGAATCATGGTGTATTCCCCCCTCAAATAGGTACCAGAACAGAAGACAACAAGGAGACACAAAGTATTCTCAAAGATCACACAACTTACCCTTGGGTATTAATATGTTATGACATAAAGTGGTTCTTAGACAATAGAAATACAGTCCTTATCAAGGGATGTCAATGCACTGACTAATAAGAACTTCATTTGCGGGGCTTAATATCCATTATAAAGAAGATGGTTAATCAGTTACTAACAAGCCCTGCTTTTGCAGCCCTGCAGAACCTCTAATAAGGTCTTACATGTGATGGTTATTAGACAGTGAAAAAGCAGCCCTTATCAGGGCATGTCGATTCACTGCTTAATAAGGACTTATCTTGCACTGACTGATAAGAACTTAATTTGCAGGGCTTGATATTCATAACAAAGACAATAGTTAATCAGCTATGAATAAGCCCTACTTTTGCAGCCCTGCATAACCCCAAATAAGGTCTTACATGTGATGGTTATTAGACAGTGCAAAAGCAGCCTTTATCAGGGGATGTTGATACACTGCTTAATAAGGACTAAAAATGTAGGCCTTCTTAGTTATTATGAAAACCACCATTAATAAGTCCTGTTTCTGTAGCCCTTCAGCTGTTGTAGCTAACCAGAGCTGCATGGCCCCGCCTAATAAGGGAGGCATATGTAGCCCTGCATGTGCATCACTTATTAAAAGCTTAATATTCTGTTAATTATTGAGTTCAAATACCATGCTAAATGTTACCAACCATTGTGTGCTGCCTGAATGGATAATAAGCCCTGCAAGGTCATTAGCCACCAGAGCAGCTACTAATCAGTGGTGGCGTGCCCACTGGGTAAGCATGATAACAAATGCAATTACAGTCTTATAGATAAATCTCATGATTTGCTTGTGCTGTCACCTGAGTTCCTGTGGGTAGCTGGTTAGTAAAAAGTTAGTCATAGTTTAGCAAAATCTTAGTTCGATTTAATAATGCTGATAAGTTAGTGGTTTTGACTAAGATATATTAGCATTGACTAACCCCCGGAATTATCAGTGGAATATTCAAGGGAAATTGACATATATGCAATCTATTTTGTGCATACTAACCCTGTTTAAGACCGTTAAAGGTAGGACATATTCCCTATAATCTGTCCAAATGACCAGTTTCTTCACCAGCTGACGAGGCAATAAGCTCATGGCACTGCAATCACTGACACCTGAAACAGTGAAAGGTGGACATATTGAAGTGGATCTCTCTGTATTTATTCTATCTGCGTAATCATTGACTTTTAAATTTAAAGATTGCATCCATAGCTATGTTGATGACGTCACCATGAGGAGCATAAAGACCCGGATGCAGGTTTGGTACTTCAGTTTAGTCACGTGGTTCACAGACATGGAATACCGTCTTTACAGCTACAGGCCGGAACCTGTATTGCCGCATTGCATGCTGGGGCCTGGGTTGGCCGCTTGTTCTTGGCATGTGTACTTCTACATATGTTTACAACGTAAACAGGACTGACCCCCCCCCCCCCCACACACACACACATGTACAATTCTATATACGGTACGTATATCACAAACATGCCCCCCCCCCCACCACTACCACCACCCACGGCCGCCATGTTTACCTTGGTAATCAGGCGTAAGGTGATCATCTACCCAGAATACACGGCGCCGCTTCACTTCCGGTGAACACAGCGCCCTCTGGTGGCGCCTCTAGTGGCGTGAATCGGAACCAATCTCAGCAGGAGAGAATGGCGGCTTTCTTCTCCACAACAAAGGCGTCTGGGAGGTGTGTGTGTGTGGGTGTGTGGTAAGGGGGGGGGGGGCTGGTGTTAGAGGGGGGTGTAGGCTGGTGGTAGAGGGGGGTAACAATGTCCAATTGATGCCCACAGTGGGTGAGGTGGTACAGTCAACTCCCTCCTAACGACCACCCCTCTATAACGACCACCTCGTCATTGCGACCAGTTTTGGAAAGTCCCAACCATTTGTCCCTTTGTTTTAATGTATAAAACTCCCTCTAATGCGACCACCCCTCTAATGCGACCACCCCACCTTCCGACCACTAAAATTCCAGTCCCAAAGAAGGGTTTTCTCTCTCTAATGCGACCACTGTAGCAAGGGGTCGGACACCAGAGAACCAGACCCCCCCCTCTTAAATCAGATGGTTAGAAGACCGCCCCCCCCCCCCCAACCAACATCCGACTAGTGGTCGCACATCAGAGTGCCAGAAGCCCTCCCCCTCGCCCTCACTCATCCATCTGACCAGTGGTCGCACATCAGAGGGCCAGAAGCCCTCCCCCTCGCCCTCTATCACCCACCTGACCAGTGGTCGCACATCAGAGGAAAGGCACATCAAAAGGAGGGCCAGAAGCCCCCCCCCCCCCCGCCCTCACACCTGACTAGTGGTCGCATATCAGAGGACTAGCACATCAGAGGGCCAGAAGGGCCCCCCTCCCGACCCCCCTCCGCTACCACACACTCCCCTGACTATAGTGGTCGCACATCACAGTGAGGGCCACCCTACCATAGCTTCAAAACAGCCATAGCCCAAACTCCCCCTACTGCGACCACCTCGCCATTGCGACCACTTTTAGATAGTCCCAAGGGTGGTCGCAATAGAGGGAGTTGACTGTACCTGTGAGGTCCCACGCACTGTAACAGGGGGTCGTTACCTGTTATACATGTAGACCCCAGTTAGGGGACAACAAGGGTAAACAGCCTGTGCATATATGTGCACAACAAAGGCGTCTGGGAGGTGTGTGTGTGTGGGTGGGGGGGGGGGGGGGGGGGGGCTGGTATTAGAGGGGGTGTAGGCTGGTGGTGGAGGGGGGTAACAATGTCCAATTGATGCCCACAGTGGGTGAGGTGGTACCTGTGAGGTCCCACGCACTGTAACAGGGGGCGGTACCTGTTATACATGTAGACCACAGTTAGGGGACAACCAAAGTAAACTGGATATAATACGTACAAGTAATCACCGAGTATAAGTCACATACGGGTTACCGCAGTGGCCCGTTTAAGCGTCCCCGCGCTTATTTAAATTTCAACTCCCTCTTACCCCCTGTGCTTATACAGGGACCTGCGCTTATATGAGTACCTTTAAAGAGAGGTTTTGGGTTTCAGAGAGGTCCTAGACCTACGCTTAAATGAGACCTGCGCTTATTTAAGACCCCTGCGCTTAAACGGGCCATGACGGTAATCACTGACTATAAGTCAGATATGGGTTAGTGTAAGTAGCTATCCACAATAGTAGTATAGTATGTATCGGAACGGGACTATAGTTAAGTACTGTTTATTACTCAATCGACATGCAGCCAATCAGAGGCCTCCATTTGGTCACGTGACCCGTTGCCATGGTAACGTGACCTACTTAGGGCTCTCAGCCAATCAGAAGCCAGCATTCTGGGTGACCTACTGACCTACTTAGAAGCTCTCAGCCAATCAGAGGCCGGCATTCTGGTAACCATGGTAACGTGACCTACTTACGTCACGTGACCTACTTAGGCTCAGCCAATCAGAAGCCGGCATTCTGGTAACTAGGGTAACGTGACCTACTTAGGGTTTGTTTGTAAACAACACCACGTGGCTCTCTTGTTTGTAAACAACACCACGTGACACGTGACTGTTTGTAAACAAACAAACAAAAAAAAGTTATGTAACTTATATATAGAAATAAAAACACAACAAGATAATTTCTTTTCTTTTCATTTTATTCTTTATTTTCATTTCAATCAGAAAAAACACACAAGTTTATGCTTTTTTAGCTTGCTTCTTCGATTTGCAGCAACTCAACAGGCCGCAAAGTCTCACGCCGCCGTCACTCGCACCACCACACCCCGGACGACTTCTCTCCAATAGACATTGCACGACTTTGGATAAATCCAACACCATTTCGGCAAGGCAGAGAATCTTTGCCTCCATGAAACGGCCGCCATCGCAACAACCCGTCACAACAGCATCATCGATAGCTTCTGACTCACGGCCCGGTCGCTCAGCTTTGGGATTTTGCTCATGCGCATGACGCACTTCTTGGGGTTTCTTGTTCGACATGCTTCAATTAGGAAATGAACGCAATGAGGTCCACAGGTGTCAGCAGAAGTGTCTTGTAGTTGAATGCGGTTTCTTTGCCACTTGAACGGAGCAGAGCGTTCCACGAAAGACAAGAACTCCGCACTCAGCGGCGGTAAGCCGAAGGAATCAAAGTAGTACACTTCACCCGTGCTCGACACGTAAAACGCCACCCAATGCTGACCTGGTAAATGTTGCGGATCTGTGTTGCTCACGAAACAAGTGTCTTTGATAGGGTGCTTCGGAATAGTGTCACAAGAGAAAACGCCCAGGAAACGATGTTTTGTGTGAACGTTTTCCTTCAACACTCTGCTTATTTCAAGCGTGTTCATACGATACGCCAAGTACCGCCGTCTTGTCTTCAGTTCATGTGGTAGTCGGTGACGGGGTGTCGATCTCGGGTCAGCTCGACGACGTTGTCGTACACCAAGTAGAGTAGCACCGTTGTTGTCGCTTGTAGCGCCGAGCGGAAACTGACTTCCACCCTCAGCTGACCCGCTCTTATAAGGTTCACGCGACACCCGTCGTGCGATCTGTCTGGGGTTAAGTCGAGGGGGAACACCGTGTAACCGTTCAGGAATTGATCGTATGAAATACCGCAGGAGCGCGCGCCCTCGTACATCCCCGTTTCCGTGTGTAGCGCCAAGTACTCTCTCACGGCCGCTTTGGTCTTAAAGTCGGGCACGTAGGCGTCGTTCGGCACTTTCTGATCGTTCACTATCACTTGAAGCGAGCTGATGTCGTAATGCTTCATCTCGAACGGGTTCTTGGTGTAGCTACCGTTGAAAGCGTCGTGGTCAAGGAAGCAAATCATCATCGACTTGGGAAGCTGGCCTGTGTTGGAGTGCGTGTAGCTGTGATCTCTGTTACCTTGAGGGATGGCGTACGTCGTCACCTCCACTCTGTTCACCGGGTAGTCGAAGGGCCCGTGTTCTATCACCGCTCTCTCGTGCGTTTCCGCTACAGCGTCCGCCACCAGCACGCGTCGCACGTAGAGCTTTGCTTTGTAGATCTTCAAGCTGTAGCCTCCGTCAGCGGCGCACATCAGATAGAAAGAGGGCGCCGCTTGTTTCAGAGTGAGATTGATTTCTGTCTCTCCAACGATGAGCTTCGGTTGATGAGCCAGGTCAAAGTGCAGTCGCGCCATCAGCGAAAAGCGCTTGTTGGAGATTAGCTTCTTGCGCGCTTTGTACCCCGCATTCGCGTCAGTCAACGTGTCAAACTGACCGGGCGTATCTTCATGCCACCCCTGGGCGCTCATGACGCCGTCCTTCACGTCTTTGTTGTAGTTGAGTAACCCTTCCAAGTAAGCTCGGTAAGGGTAGGTCTCGGTGTTGCCAGACACTTTGAAACCGCCGATGGAGACTTGGACGTCTTTGAAGAGCGAGTGAGCCAAGTTGTTCACCGGAGCTACCGCGTCGGTGTCCTCGATCGCCGCTCCGTTCGCTTTCAGCACTTGACATTCCAGATGAAGGTAATTCTCGTTCAGGTCTGTGTACTCTTGCGACTTGTTGATGGTGAAATTTATGTTACCTCCATCCTCTAAAGAGTTTTTTGTTTCTATCCCCAGGAAAGACGACTTTAAGATAGTAGTCTGAGTCGGCGCTACGGTGTGCAGGTCGAGCTCAGAGAGCGCGCACTCGTTACTGCTCTCGTGTACGTAAGCCATTGTGTTCTCTCTTCACGCGGCCGACAGACTGACGCTGGCCGCCTACAGTCTTTTTATTTATACCTGAACGCCTAGGCGCTTACCGGTCGAATACATCCCCTCTACGTCTCTTGCAAGAGCCACCGCCCGTCTGAGGAGAATGCCGGCGACGTTTCGACCCTTTCTTAGATGCGACAGGCGTCTTTCCTCCCGAGAACGCCGTACTCGCCAGTCTCTTCAGAGCGCCTGCGCCTCGGTCTTTCACGCTGCTCTTTAAAGTCCGACCCGCCAGCACATCTTTAGCTACGCCCACACCGGCGCGGAGCAGCGTTTTTCCCACCGACTTCAATAGCGGGGTAGCCGAGCGCATCAGACCTAACAGAGCGCCGCCCAAACCGTGCCCGCTCTGGAAAGAGCGCCCGCTGTACACGTTGACGCCGTTGCCCAGCTGCGCGTTGTAGTAATCGCTGTACCCTCTGCCGACGGTGCGCCTGGGTGGAAAGTACGGAACGCGTTGACGCATCATTTTTCTCTCTTTCAGCGCTCAATAGGTCTCAGATGAAGTGTCACGGTCACCTCGCCTCTACCGAATGGGATGGAATGACCGGATCGGTCTCTTAAATAGATGCCGACCTCGGTAAACCTCTTGGATTTCAAGGGGAAATAATCCAAATGGGGAAAACTGATAGCTTGCACGCCACCTCGACGCTTTCCGCCTCTGTCCACCGCCACGCAGCGCAACAGCGGCACTTGCATGTCGCCCACACGTCTCTCCTGGATCATGTCGGTGTATATGTACACAGAGTGCACGTCCCCGTAAACATCCATCGAGTAGGCGCCGGTAGTCGGCGACGCGAAACACGTCTTCTCTCCGAAGCCTAGAACGCATGCGAGATGCTGACTCAGCAGGACAGCACAGTGTCTCGGCAGTTTGATGGTGACGCGTTTCGTCTTGGCGTCGTACGATAAGATCCGCATCGGTTTGAGCAAGAAGCTGTCGCCCTCTAGTCTGTCATCTCGCAACGTCTCACTCAAGCGCTCGATTAGGGTGTGGTTGCTTCCGGTGAAAATAGGAGGTATCTCGAATATGTTTGGCATGAAACTGCGCACTCCCATGTCCTTCTCCATCTTTTCGATCATCTGTCTTGCTTGATGGCTGATCGTCTTCTTCTTCACCGCCGGGGACAAGAACTGCTTGTATACGGCATTCGTCTGTCTCAAGTCGACCTCTCTCTTGAACCTTTTTGTTTCCGGTTTCAATTGCTGCTCTTCCGACGTGTCTGATATCTCTTCCACCGTTACATAGCTCGCTTCCTTCCAGCTCAGCGGGAATTTTGAGCTGAACGTTAGCTTGCTCAGACCGTTCGCGTTTTTCATTCTCTTCCAGTCTACCTGTGGTTTTTTTCCTTCGGAGAATTTAGTTTCTTTTAAAACCTGGATCGCCTCCTCTAGCGAACCTTTGGTGCGCAGAGGAACAACGATGATCAAGTCGTCGTCGTGCACGTTAGTCCATTCTGTAGGGAGGATGATCTCAGTCAGAGCCGCTTCGTACGCTTCGGGCAGAAGGAGCGGCGAGTCGAAGTGAGTTCGGAAAGACGTCAAGCTGTTGTCAGGATAATACTCCATAGAGCTGTTGCTAGGTAGAGTGATGTTCATTTTTTTTTTTTTTTAAATTTTTTTTCTACGTTATTTTTTTGACGGGGATCCACTCGTTGAACTTGTCGTCGTAACCTAACCAACGTACGAAAGCTAACTCTTTACCGTCGACGGTCTTGCGGCGCAACACCTCGTCTATCAGGTAGTTGTTGTCGTAACGACTCTTGTACACCTTCTGAACCTCTTCCGGGTAGAAGACGCCTTTTATCTCCTCGCCCTTGTCGTCTTTCAGCTCGAACCCTCTGCTTCCCAACGTCTTAGCAACGTCGACCACTTCCTCGCGCCAGTTTCCCTCGTACCCTTTGTCGAAGGCGCCTTTAGTTCTCAACATCCTCACTCTGTCACCCGGAGCGATGACGTCGACGGCGGACGTCTTTGTTTTTTTCTTCTTTTTCCATATTTCGTCGATTTGTTTGTTAGTTGGGAGATCTTGTCGGTAGAAAACTGTTTCGCTGTTTTCCGAGCTGACTTGAGCCGGCGCCATTTTCAACGTCTTGTGGTGAGTGCGATTGTAAGAAGACACTACATGGTGCAGTACGTCTACGTAGCGATACGTGCGCTTGTGTGTGAAATAACGCCACAGCTTCTCCTTCAGACTGCGGTTCAAGCGCTCCACTAGACTAGCTTTGATGTCGTCGTTCTCGCCAGTGAAGAACTCTATGCCCTCGCTCTTCAAGTGATCTTGAAAGATCTTGTTCAAAAACTCTTTCCCCTTGTCTGTCTGAACAGTGCGCGGCCGTCTCTCGCCAGTGCCTGTCATCTCTCGGAAGGCCTCGGTGACATCAGCGCCGCTCTTGGATTTAATGGGAACGGCCCACGCGTACCTAGAGAAAACGTCGATCGCCGTCACCACGTACCGGAAGCGGTCGTTGTGAGACGCCAAAGCTTGCATGTCCATCAGATCTATCTGCCACTGCTGATCGATTGCGCCGGTTATAGTCTTGTTCCTTGCGAATTTTCTCCGAATGGGTTTATGTTTAGTGTAGGCGTCCAGCGACACTAAAGCATCTCGGATGACGGCCGGGTTCAGGTGGCGAAAATGATGTTTCTGGAGTTTAGTCACGCTAGTGAAACTGGAGGGCGCTTTGACGTCGGTATATCTAGCTACTACGCGCTTCTTTTCTTTTTCCTTCTTGGTCAGTCTCTTCACTGGTTTGCCCATGGTGGGCCTGTTGAGGGCGTGAACGACGAGCTCGCCGCTAGGCGGTTGCGCCCTCTCCTTTTCTTACTCGCCACGCTCCTATAGGAAGTCGGAGTTTGGAAAAGTTCACTGTCGTCCTCCTCGTCGTCAGAGGATTGATCGTCCACCTGGAGAGAAGAGTCTGCTGCTGCTACTGCTGCTGCTGCTGCTGCTGCTTCTCTTTCTTCCGAGTCGAAGCTCGGTCGTTTCCGACCTCTGTCAGCAAGCCGTGTGTCCAAACTTCGGCCAGGTCCGCTCGCTTTATACAGATGGTTTCCGATCAAGGAGTCTGTGGGAACTGCTTCGCGCAGCGCTTTCGTGAACGGCGAGTAGCCCGCCGGTCTGGGCGCCGTCTTCCTGAACCTGGCAGCGTCGTTCAGTAAGTCCACTATGTTGATGCGATGCTCAGGTGGTATTCTCCGACCCGACATCTCGCGCACCGCACCGTCCTCGTTCCACTTGATCACACCGGATTTCTCCAATTGTTTGTACAGCACCACGGTCCGAGTGCGATTCCTCTTGGGAACTTGGTTCACCAACCGCTCGAGTAGGGACGCGCTGGCCTCTTCAGCAGACTGACGGAGGTGAGCCGGGGGCGAAGAAGAGTAGGACGAAGAGATGTTGCTGTTGTGGGGATTCGCGAGAAAAAATTGCAATCTATTCAACAACCTTCGGTATTTCAACATTTTCTCGCGCGATTCCAAAGTGGGGTCGTTCAACACTAAATCCAAGTCCCTGTAGATAAACTGTAGCACCTGGTGCAAGGCCGCGTCTGGATGAAGGGACTGTTCTGCCTGCTTGTGGTAATAGGCCATGTCGGCAGGTAGGCGGGCGGCGGTGGCAGGAGCGGAACTCTCGTTCTTTTCAGTGCGCTCATCAGGAAGAGGAGGAAGGTTTGGAGCAGTAGAAGTACTAGCAGCAGCGACTGCAGTAGTAGCAGCGCTAGTAGTAGCAGCAGCAGCGGGCACATGATGAAGTAGACCTGCTCGTGATGATTTGTAGAGCGTCTCAGGATCCACGAGCGCTAAACGTTTGTAGTGTTGTTGCTGCTCTGAGTCCGTCATGGGGACGACGGTGGCAATGACGCTGGTGGTGGCAGTAGTGGTGGTGGTGGTGGTGGTGCTGTCGGCGAGTAGGTGTCGAAGGAGGTGTCTCATATACGGAGAATGCTCTTTATAAGCGGTAAGGCCATCCCTATGAGAGCCGGAATGAGGAAACCTCCCTCTTGTACCAAGACGCGTCTCTTTTTTTTGATGGGCGTAGATTTTTTGCCGACCTCCCTCAACACGTCAGCCGATTCTCGAAGCTTGTCCAGTTGTTTGTCGCTGAGCGGGATGTTCCCTACCAGTAAATTGTGACAGATCTCACTTAACGCTGCGATCAGATCTTCGCTTCCAGAGTCTATTAGATGCGAGCAGTCCTTTGGCGAGCACTTAGCTAAGTGCTTGAGAGTACCAAAGTGTCTTTCGAGTAGATGAGAAGACATTTTTTTGCTACTGCTTTCTCTTGTTCTTTTTTTTGTCTAGCGGTACGAACACTAGCTGAGAGTGTATGGACGTCAAAGAGGAGCGTATTCTCAGATCGTCAGGTGTTGACTGCTTGAAGTCCAGAAGGAGGTATGAGTGAGGTCGCTTGAGTTCATGGGTAAATATACTAGAGAGGGCCGCCGCGTTGGACGGAAACACCTGGCGAGACAGACTAGCTATTTGCCCCATGTCGCGCGGGTTCTTGAAGATCATGTAGTGAGCGTTCAGACTCATAGTTCGAAAGTCGGGTGATTTCTGGAATAGGTTCTGAGTGATGTATATGACGCTCACGTTCCAGTGATGCGAGTATTTAGTAAAGATGTCGGCTACCACTTGCTGATTGGAACTGCTCATCAGATCGTCCAATATCAGTAGAGTGTGGGGTCGTAAAGCGTCTTCTGCTACTTCCACGTCTCCCGCTATAGACTCTTTGCTAGGAAGACCTTCTCTGAATTCCACACCGTACTGATTTTGCATTTTTTCAAACAGAGGTTGCCACTCGCCGTAATGGTAAAAAGTCTTTTCCACCGGCGGCGTGACCAAATTGTTCACGTCACTCAGAAATTGATCCACCAAGCGCGATTTTCCACAACCCGACGGACCGCTAATGATACAACTAAAGGGTCCTTGTAGTCGAGCGTCGAAATGAATTTATGTGAAGAGTTTGCTTTTACTACTGGACATTTTTTTGTTTTTTTTCAGGACGCGTCAGAGAGCGGTTGTGTGTCTGACTGTCTGCTGTGTTTCTCACTCGAACGGTCGGTAGTGAATGGTTGTGGAGAAAAGTCAGCCGACCTTTTTATTGATACCGGCCGGTGTCACAGTAGCGGCGGCAGAAGTGACTTTTTTTTCTTTTTTTTTTTTTTTGCGATAAAATTCTATTTTCACTCAATAGTCATAAATGTTTGTATCAGACTCCAGAGGAGTCTGATACAAATTTTTTTTTTTTTTTTTTAAAAAGAAGAGGAGGAGGAGGAGGAGGAGGAGGAGGAGGAGGAGGAGGAGATTAATTTTTTTTTTTTTTTTTTTTTTTTTTTTTTTTTTTAATCATTTAGGCAAAGCTCGTCGCTTTGCCGCTTTTTTTTCTATTTCTGTGTTGTGACACGATCGTCTCGAAAAAGCAATAAGGCGTGTGAGCGCGGCGGTGACAAATACATATTGGAGCGTATGGTTTAAAATAGTGCGTCCCTATCTTCTTCAATTCGGCTGCGTTGCAATATGCGGGATAACAAGTGACGACGTCGAAACGTTTAGAGACCGTGTTCACGTCGGCCACAACGCGCGCCCACCGAGTGGGAGCTGCAGTCGCTCCCAAGAAACCGATCGGCTTGTCGAATCGTTTCATAGCACTTATTCTCACTTTATAAGAGGAGGCAGGGTGAGGAGAGTAGCGGCGCTCTTTCTTTTCATGAAACGCCCAACGAGTGGGGGCGCTGAGAGCGGCTGTTATGCAATGGTAGAGTAAATGCTGTTCTGAGAAGACGGCTCTCGGCCATGTCGCTACGTTTTCCTTTTCCGCTCTTGTATAACGACGATGGCGCTCAGCTTTGCATTTCTCGAGAATTCGGTACGCTTCAAGAGAAGCGTGAACCTCAACTACGTGACGCTCTCTCCTTTGAGATAAAAAAATAGCCGGGCAGTTGAGGAGAGCACTTTGTTCGCGCGACCGTCTTTTAGAAACTCGCGCCCTCTGCAGCGCCATATTTCTTTCCTCCGAAACAAAAAAGACTGAGTGAAAATAAAAATTTTTAAAAAACAAAAAGCTCAAACAAAAAAAAATAAGCAATAAGCAGACTCAGCTCGAAATTCCCTGCTGGCGTGATGGCGGTGACTGCAGGCGGTGGCGGCGGTCGGCTGGCCGGCGGTGGCGGTGTCGGCGGCGATGGTAGAAGGGTGTGTGGAAAGAGAGACGCATCTCAGTCTTTTATAGGAGCGGCGAGTCTGACATTTTCAGCTGTCGCATGCTGACCTGCTGCTATCATAAGAGAAACAAAAGCCCTAATCACGCTTTTCAGCTGGATCCTTCCACCCCGCCAGACATGGATCCAGATGGGAAGGTGGTTTAAAATTAAATCCGTGTACCGACTGTCATACAATAGAGTAATTAGTTGAACGCGTGTTACCTGTATAAAGGATTAGCGGGTCATGGGCTCAGCGTGTGTATAGAAAAACAACTACAGGTAGCGTGAACAAAGCGACCCCCTCCCTTTCTGTCACTCTGTCTGTGACTAGAGGGTGTGCGTGTGGTAAGCGGCTTAAATCTAAAGAAAAACAAATCACCCTCTCCTGTCGTCAGCAGTCAGCCGGCCGGCGGCTGGAAAATGCGATTAGAGGGATGATGAGCCGCGTAGTAAGCGACTTAAGGCTGATCTAAAGACCTGCCGTGAGGGGGCAGCTGGCCGGTGGCTTGAAAAAAAAGGGGGGAGTAAGGGTATATAAGGGGGAGTGAAACCGTATTCGGCATCGTCATCATCGTTCACGCTACTACTACTACTACTACTACTACTACTACTACTACTACTACTACTACTACTACTACTACTACCACCACCAGCACCGCGCCTCAATTTGCAGATCCCCATGATGGAAAGTTGCTACCGTGACATGAAGCGGAATGACGAAGCGGCGCGCGAATGTGAAGCTGATGCTGTAGCCTCTGCTACTGCTGCTGCTAGTGCTGCTCAGCGTGCTACTGCTGCATTTACTGCGGCTGTTAGTGACGCTGGTTGTGATGACGTTGTTGTTGTTGCCGCTGCGGCTGTGACTGCTGCTGTTGCTGCCGCCGATGCAGCTACTCATGCCACCGATGCCGACGCTGCTGCTGCTGATGCTGTTGCGGCTGCCGATGACGCCGCTGATAACGCTGCTAGTGCCCGCTCTGCCGCCCTTGCTACTGTCGCTGCTGCTGTTGTTGCTAATGCTCACGCTACTGCTGCTACAGCTGCTGCTACTGCTGCTACCGCTGCTGCCGAGGCTGCTGCCGAGGCTGCTGCCGATGCTGCTGCCGATGCTGCCGATGCTGCTGCCGATGCTGATGTTAGCAGTCGCGTCGACAAAGAATCGTCATTTGTCACTCTTAAACCTCCAGTTGAACGCGCGACGAGTAGTAGGGCTACCAACGCGACGGCCGGATGGTGCAACTGGTGTCGTCGCTTCTGCTCGTGCGCTTGCTTTTCTTCCAGTCCTACCTGCTGCTGCTACGGTATGATAGTGTTATAGTGTTTGAATGAGAACGCGCGTAGTTACACATAGACGCTGTAACAGATGTTCTTTTTTTTTGAAAATATAATTTTAACATAACATGGAACTTGTTGTGTTTATTTTCTATATATAAGTTGTTTGTTTACAAACAGTCACGTGTCACGTGGTGTTGTTTACAAACAAGAGAGCCACGGGGTGTTGTTTACAAACAAACCCTAAGTAGGTCACGTTACCCTAGTTACCAGAATGCCGGCTTCTGATTGGCTGAGCCTAAGTAGGTCACGTGACGTAAGCAGGTCACGTTACCATGGTTACCAGAATGCCGGCCTCTGATTGGCTGAGAGCTTCTAAGTAGGTCAGTAGGTCACCCAGAATGCTGGCTTCTGATTGGCTGAGAGCCCTAAGTAGGTCACGTTACCATGGCAACGGGTCACGTGACCAAATGGAGGCCTCTGATTGGCTGCATGTCGATTGAGTAATAAACAGTAGTTAACTATAGTCCCGTTCCGATACATACTATACTACTCATACACTGTAAAAAAAATGTGCATAAAATTTAAACACTTTCACCCAAACATATTGATGGCAAAATCTAATTGTTTTTCTGTAAACATGTGCAGGAATATGGCCGCCAGTGATGGGTGAGCTGCAACAGTGAAAAATGGTGTGCGAGGGCTGTTTGGCTAGCCCACTGGTATTATTCTCCTACTCCTTCTACAGGCTCTCGCCCATACACAGGCTCTTCTTAGTCAAATACTGTACCTATAATGTTGTTTAACATCCATGGTAATTTAGATAATGTCAACAATAATGAGTAGATAGTGCTGTCCAGAATATTCCAGTAAGCCAGCCAAACTGGCCAAACTTGCCCACTATTGTTTGACGTTTGTAGGCCCACCCATCACCAGTGGCCATATCCCTGTACCTGCTGACAGAAAAAAGTGCTGAGATGCTGAGATTCAGTGAAAGTGTTAGACTTTAATGTGTTTGGATAAATTTATGTGTTTAAATTAGAAACACTTTTTACAGTGTATGTCTGAAGGCTATTAGCACACTCAGTCTACTAGCAGGCATTTGGTGGGCATGGGGACTTGTTTACAGCCACATCTGAAGGGTCACTTGGATTGGGGTCAAAATCACCTGGGTCACATACTTTTGCTCTCTGGTGTAAAATTTGTGAGGTAAACATCGATCTGGAATTTGAGAAGCACAGTTTAGTGGCAGAGTTATGAACTACATGCTCTACTCCTAGAGGTCCTACCCTTTAATACATCACAATCGTGGGGCATTTCTCATTTAACGCCAATTTAAAAAGGTTGCCATAATGAATTCCCCATTTACAGGTGTTTATTATTTTTTCGGGCCAAAGCCTCTAAAGCTCTGCCAAATTTTGGCTAATGGGTTGCCGAATTTGGTCATGACAAAACCTCACCAAAGTTACTTCACTAAAGTTGCCAAATTTGGTCATGAACCTAACCAAAGTTGGCCAAACAAGGAAGAAGGGGTCGTGGGATGGATCCTTGGACTACCCATTGACTTCCGCCACATTGCGGCCCTTCCAGTACATAAACATAGTAAATCTTATATCTCGACAAAATAATTATGAAAGACCCTATTGAAGGACCTAGTTTCTGAGCTCTTACTGACCATAGATAACATTTGATTGTCTGCATCCCCTTTATATTATATACATACTGCTGGTACAGCAATTGGAACACATTTTAGTAAAATAATTCGAATATAGAAAAATCGGATATAGTCACTTGAAGCTGTTTACCAGCTATACAGCTGTGAGTGTCAGCTAATACTGCCGGCGGTGCACTCACTGGTTTTCTTGCATGTTTGAGGATCTCTACTGCACGTCTCTGTTTATCCCTCCTAGGACCACTGAAATAGTCACTCGTCATCGCGCGTGTCATAGAAACACATTATAATACAATTTCTTTGTATAAAAAATGGACAAAAATGGTCACATTTGTTATTGAATTAAAACTAATCACCCGTTCCATGACTGTAAATGCATGGGGATGTAAGTTGGGTGATCCTATCATATCATTTTACAGGGGACCGTCCATAAAGGACGTCATGCTAATTTTTGACCATTTTCGACTCGACTCCCCACTATTATATTTATAGTCATGTTTTCTCTACAGCAATGTATTGGAAGATAGGACAACCCCTCCCCTCCGCATATGACGCCCTTTATGGACGGCCCCACATCTATGAGGGCATTTTTTTTTATAGGGCTTGTTAGAATCTATTATAGAATTGTAAACCTCCATAATGAATGGGTGTCACACATCTTGAGAGTGTGTGTGCATGTTATGTATGCCTGTATGTGTGTGTGTGTGTGTGTGTGTGTGTGTGTGTGTGTGTGTGTGTTCGTGGGAGGGGGGGGGCGTGCCCTGCACACATCCAGTAACACGCTCCCATCAACAGCACCCACCCACCTCACCGCCAAGTAGTATACAGAAACAGGCCTGTGACACGGGATCGACACAAGTCATTTCCAGACCCATTATTGTGCCATTATTATTGCAAGTCTTTCTACTCCGGGTCAGATTGCACAGAAGATCAAGAAGACGCACATATGTAGGCTCATATGTGTCCTACCATAATGACTAGGCCTATAGCCTAAATAAATGTGCTATTACATAGGCCCCTAATTAGGCCTACACAGAAAAGTGAAATCACACCCACTTGAAATTCGGTCAATTGTCTCATTTTGCTACTGCATATGCCTACATGCATTGTTGCTTTAATTGCCTACATGTAGACAATATAAGCATGCCCATATTAGCCTATTCTGGTTGATTGTGGTATGCAAGTGCACTATATAGGCCTAAGTCTAATCTCGTGTGTTCAACAGGAAAAAATCATGCATAAGACAGTCTCCAAACCTTTTGGTCACAAGAACAAAAATAAAAGTGCACGAGGTGTTGGACTAGGCCCACCCCTAAGATACAGGTCTCTGTGGCCCACCGGTGTATAACTAGTCTCCGGAGCAAACACAGGCAAATCCATACGTTATGCTACTCGTCACTGCTGGGAGCACTGCTCCGAGTAACATAGCGTAGCGACGTGGATGGATTTGCAGTCGTTTGCTCTGGAGACTAGGTGTATAACATTCTCAGGTGTGCGTTCCACTTTGGGCGCGGCGCGGCGGTCGCGGCAGACGCGCCAAATTGCATAGTAGCGCCATCTTCCGTGGGTCGGTGGTATCAGCGGCCAAGTCATCGACTGGTGCAGCCTGCGCCAATCAGTTCCAACATGGCGCCGAACATGGCAGGACGTCAACATCAGTCCAAAGCTAACATATAGTTCAATTTCTCTGTTGACATCAAGCGGATTTTCGATGAACACACACCGAGACACATGGGAAACAACGAAATGGCCACGTTTGCTTCTAGGATCATATCCTTTCCATCAAAGACCAAGAAACTGTGGGGAGAACCAAGTCAGTTGGACGAACTGTTCCTCCCCCCTACTCAAAGCGCCACCAATGACAACACTGACGGGGACAGTTCCTCACCCTCCCCGTCAAGTTGTTCGTCCTGTGGCGACTCCTCGGACTCTCCAACACATCATTCCTCTTCTGAAAACGGAAAATGTGTCGACAAGAATTGCTTGAGATACAGTTTCCTGGCGCTGGCTGCCGTCTTGGTGGCTTGTGCCTTGCTGTACATCACAAGACCTTACCTGAAGATGGTTCTGCTCTGGATGGCAAACATAGACATCGGGGTCGCCGCCCTAATATTTGTGGTTCTTTTCATACTTGTGTCATTCCCTATGATGTGGGGTTACATTTTATTAAATGTAGCCGCTGGATACCTTTATGGACTATTACTAGGATCGCTATTTGTGACCGCCTGTGCCTTAGTCGGAATGTCAATAGCCCACGTAGTTACAAAACAGTTCCTTGGGGCCTATGTCATCTCCAAACTTTCCTCAAATGAAAGTCTTCAAGCAATTTTAAGAGTTGTCGAAAGTTCAAAGGGATTCAAAGTGGTCGTTTTAGCTCGATTGACACCTATACCCTTCGGTCTACAGAACGGTCTTTTTGCAGTAAGTTCAATTTAGTTATTTATTCAATTATCATATAATCAAAGCAACCATTGAATTATAAAATACACCAGACACTGAATTTATATGATGACCCACAAACGTAAGTGGAATCAGTTTTCCAGTAGATCATATATAGATGACTATTTTACCTGTAGATCTACTACCGGTATGAGTGTCTTGTCACACTGTTGCCATTTGGCTTATTTAACATCCATTTTATATGCCCCCCCCCCCCCCCATCCTCCAATGTCATACATGGGGGACTACTATTAATAAGTGATCACTGCGTGTTGACTTCACCCATATTTATTATGGCTTTTATAAGTTGATGTGTATTGTACATGCCACGCCCACCCCATGATGCGGTTACCCGAGTACAAATGTGGTTTCCAGGTAGTCGAAGAAGCACAAGACCCCAAACCACAAGCATTTGATATGTCTAGGGGGTTACCCACATGAGCCGAGGAAAAAGAGCAGAAGCATTTGTTTTATTTTCAGTTTGGGTGCATGTCTTTGATAATAATAATTGGTAGAGCCTACGACAAATATGATATTAGCCAGACATTTCATCATAGAGTTCTGTATTTGGATTCCATATAGCTAAAATAATATGCCTATAGATATACTATTCAGTGTATTACTTTTTGTATAATGGTATTGAGGTGGGCGGATGAAAGGGAACATAATTATATATGTGCCTATAGCCACTTTATTATACTACAAGCAGCTCTGTCACGTAACTGGCCACTGTGAGAGACTGATACATGTACAGTGAATGTACTTCTAAGTGCCCCCCCCCCCCCACTGCATACACACATGCAGTGCTATAATGTCACTGTTCTCAATCTGGATAGTATTATGAGTGTACACATAAACATTTACTCATCCCCACTTACTGGTAAGGAGATGATACCCCTAAGGCCCTATTAGTATTACATACCGGCAGCCTTTATCCGCCCGTGTTCAGTGTGTTTTATCTTTAGTACCCCGGAACGTGTATCTGGGCTGAGCCACATAAGCCATGATGACTTATACGCCCAATATGTACCAATATGTGTGATAAGCACAGGAGATCCGATAATAATATAACCACAAAGTAGGGCGCAACTATAGTCTATAGACTATAGATTTAATCATGTCATCTATCTGTGTATTATAGGGCAGCTTGACCTAGTTTATCACTGTCCGCAAATAAATGGGCAGGGCCATAGTAATCTAGTTCTACGGTAATTATTTAAACCAGTGACAGACCTCTCCCGACAGCTATTAGAGTAACTGGAGTAACCCGATTCAAATTGGTGAATTGTGAGTGTATTATAGATGGTAATATAGTGAAAATCCTTCCCCTCATCCCTATAAATGTGCTCTATATCTCGTCAGGTATCAAGTCTTCTTTAAACCTCATCAGGTTTCTCCTTAACTCAATTCGATTTGAGTTTACAAATTACAGCTGCAATCATGTAAGTCTAAAAGATAAACTTATCGGCACTAAAAGTGTCTTCGGGCATAATCATGGTATCAAAATGTACCTGGTATTAAAGTGTTAAAGGCGTTTTTCACTGTGAGTACATGTGAAGATACACACAGGACGAGACACGCGTACCGACATGGATGAGGGTCAGAGAGCTGTATATGGATCTAGTATAAAAGGATGTGGGACATGCAGTGTGTCCCACTTATACATCAAGTACATTGCCATGTACACCCTAAGGCCTAGAAAATGACTACATGATGAATCGGTGTTCACATAAAAAGGGGCCCATAAACACGCAGATATGCTTTTCATATTTTAACCTTGTCATCTATGTATAGTACACTTACCGTATGCTATGTTTGGGCATGTAATGGGAAATCATGAAATAAACCTAATATATATATATATATATATATTACTGTCATACTGTTAAAACATTTCTTTGAACTAGGACCGGTTCCCTAGAACTCAACTTGTATTTTACCAACGCTCGCCTTGGATGTATATTAGGTAGAGAGAAAAGAAATTGCTCAATTAAAGAAGGAGTTTAAATGGAAACATGTAGTATTAATAATAGACCTGTACTTTCATTGTTCAGTGAACACGAACGTGCAGATATTAGAGATTCAAACGATATGCAATTAGTGCTCCTAAATATGGCATGGTCATTAAGATGGTACATGTACGGCTAGTTCCTTTAATACATACGTTCTTGTACTCGCGTGTATTTCACATCTGATAAAACACAGATAAAACCATTGCGCTCTACGTGGCATTGTCCAATTTAATTGTATTCTTCCAGAAAATAAGTCAATGGGTGTTTACCACGAAAGAAGATGCGGGCTCAGACAAGCACAGTTAAATAATTTGCATGTTGATGTACAGATATTGATATTCAAATGTCAATAATTGTTAGATGTCCATGTACAGTCCTCTACATGTCAGACATGACAATTAATTATACATGTGTACATTAAGTGTACGGTAGTCAGGCCAATGGGATGTCCCTGTCTCTGTGCAGCTGTGACCCCCACCTTTCTCTCACATCAGTGAGACAGGTTGCTTCATGAGGGGCATGCAATAGAAACTATTATTTTGGTACAATTAAGGGATTTTTCACTTTCACAAGAAAACATGAAAACAAAATTTAAAAAAAGATAAAAATGTTAAAACAAAAGCTAGAGTCGACCCTGTTTTGCTAGGCAGGGGTTTATAACCGGGCATCTACTCTTTTGTGCCTTGGTAAGCACGATATTATCGTACTTACCTTCTCTGATGTCCCCTAATGAATTTGAACTTGAACTTAATAAGCAGAAAGAAATTGGCTGAATCTACAAATAACCCTCCCTTAGCAAGTCCAACTGTCAACTAAATACGTGTTTCGTCTCATTTATAACCTCTTGGCCAATTGACCGGACATGCCTCTTCTAGCTGGCATAATCGAAGGATAAAAATATATTTTAATTGAGAACATGACTCTCATGATACGTATGGATCCAACATAATGTGTGCACAGAACCTAAATAGCCACCCGTCATTTTGACCCAATTCATTACTTAAACTGACTAAAATATCAAGAGACGCGAAGAGATCATGAAATTAAGTTATTATTTGATGTAGCTGATTCATCCTCAGAACAGTGGCAGCAGTAACAGCAACTCCTGTAGAAGTAACAGCAGCAACAGCAAATATAGCAGCAGCAACAATTAAGTATATCTCTAAGGATCCCCGTGATATTGGGAGATGCCTCATTTCCTTCGATTTATTTGTGAACTTACAACATTCTCAGTATATTAACTTATTTTTAGCCCAAATTGAAGAGGCCATTTTCAGTGTTTGAGACTGTCACAGTTCCAGCCGGGGGGGGGGGGGTAGTAGGGTTAGTCGGGGGGCAGTGCTCATCATAAAGCCCTAAGATGAACACACCCTAGCTAGGTATCAAGGCATAATCCTTGCTAACTCGCCAACTGTTCTGGCATGTACTATAGCGGTCGGAAGAGAAGCAGTGGCAGCATGGCCATTGTGTCTAAAGTTTCCTTTTTTAAACTCCACCAACACCACCACCACCTCTGATGACGCCTGCTTATTAAGGTCGCCATCACATGGCGGCAAGAGTGCTTGAATGTCGTCTGCTACAACAAGATCAAATGTTTACTGGCAGAAAAAGGCGGGAAGAAAGAGCACCTCTTTACTACTAGTCCCCTTAAGTCTGTAAAGCTACTTAGAACCCATAGGTTTTAAGCTGGCACCACCACACTCAGACACACTACCTTGCTTTCATTTTTGGTGCTTGTTTTCTTTGAAGCAGAATGGTATTGGCCTTTTTCTTTGCCATTCTATAATGTGTGGGTTTTTTTTCCGTGTGGGGAGTGTGACATTCTGTTAGAGGAAGGTGGAACGCAGCCGACGAGCAGCACACACACACAGGCCCGCTGGTGTCTCGTGGGGAGTTGATTGAAGACGGCAGGCCCAGTGCCCCAAGGAGGCTTATCTCCACATGGGCGCTGGTGTCTTTTCAGTTTTGATATCTGTCCGTCTATGTTGGTTGCCACACACTCTTCTCCTAAGAGACATGAGAATCTCTAATACCTGCACACTATCGGCTATAAGATTAATAATGGACCTACATCACGGGCGTGGAATGACAAATACATGAATGACAGGAATCTGGCGAATACTCCTACCCCCCTAGATGAATAGGTTATAACATCTGCCTCCCCCTCCCCGACCCCGGACCCTTTGACTCCCTACTTAACTTACGTGGGCACTTGGTAATCTGTACTTATTGTACCATACGTTGCCCTGAAGGCCTCTATATTATGTTATATCTATGTTTACTTGATTTAAAGTTAAACAAAATACCACCAGCTGTGTAAGCAGAGGCAGCACCTGGTCCTATGTTCTTTATGCAGGATAAATAATATAATTTCAGTTCAGTTTGCTCACTCCACCCAGTTCACCCTCAGTCCATGACCCACATTGATACATCACCTGCTGATGACAGCCGACCCAAAAGTTCACTCATTAGTTGTAAACCCAGGTTTCGGAAGGCCATGGATCAGTGAGCGCCCCTCCCCCTTACAGTCACACACACACACTCCTACTAAAGTGTATCCCTACTGTCAGTGGTTACCAACATACCCGACATACTGAGACTCAACCATGGATACCCAAGTAATTTCGAGACTATACATACCGGGGATATTTCTATTATTCCCCTACATCTCCTTCTTTTACATCTCTTGAAGGACTGGTGGCTGTGTCATGTAATTGTAAGACAGGAGGAGGTGTTTTAGTGGGAGAAGGGGGGGGGGGTCCTCTAGGAAAAGCGCACTATTTATATAGTCGTGCTCCTTTTAATATAACAGTCTCATGCTGACCACAGCCCTCAGTCTTAGGGTGTCCCTCAAGCCTGACACACATTAGTCCCGGCAGGAGCCCCTTACCCGCTTCCCCCTACACCCTCCCTCCCAGACTGCCTAGCCGCTAAGGGCCGCATAGTATATTAATGTATTATGCCCTTTGGTCGTCAGGATGCATGAATGCAGCCCTGGCGAGTAACTCGCCAATGTTGCATTCAAGCATCATGTCGATGCTACGAGGTCAATACACTCTCATTGGGTCGGCATGATGCATTAATGTAGCCGACCAGGTCGCAGTGTTGCCGAAATGACGCCGGCTTTGGCGGCGTAGGGCCTTAGGACGCAGGCCAGGATGGCCTGCCATAATCTCAGCTTGCTATTGGTGAAAGAATTTTTCAAATCGGCCAATTAGAAGCGAAGATAGAGCCATATTTGTAAAATATTTATATATTAGGCCACTCAAAAAAAAAAAATTGTTTCTCATCACCGAGCAATGAAAAATATGACGAGGGCGTTTTTTATTTTATTTATTTTTTTTTTTTTTACTCGGGGCAAGTTACATAGGGAGATTTGGACATTTCGCGATCAATTTTCAAATTTTAGTAATTTGGAGTTTATTGATCAGCAAAAGTTGTAAGAATGCAAGTTACACCTAGCTAATTGCATTGCTGACAGCATAAGCTTTAATTTGATACCAAATTTGCCAATATTTTGGCAATTTTACCATATTTTTCATCAAAAATGTAAAAAAAAAAAAAAAAAGTTTTCCCCAAATCATGATTTTTATGATGCGCGCGGTGATGAGAAACAACTTTTTTTTTTGAGTGGCCTTAAATAGTTTTTCAATTTTTTGTTAAGTTTTTGCATAGCATAAAACCAGTTCTAATGAAGTTTATGAAGAAACCTTGACATATCAAAATTCATATGGCCTGCGTGAGAAGGAGATGGCCTGTGTAAGATGCCAAGACGCAGGCCACCTTGGCCTGCTTTGAGAAAAAGTTTTCGGCAAGACTGCGACCACCATGCATCATGCCGACTGAGGCACATTGCAGTAATTTGCGGCCCTTAAAGGGGAAGCCATCCTTTCTTCCTCCACACTCAGCGGCTCATTGATTATCGGCCGATCCCACCTTCACCTGCCCAGCCCCTCCCCGGACCAGGGGTGTCTGTGGGGCATGCATGAGAAGGGTGGATACAGTTCTAACTGGTCACCCTCTGCTCGCCGCCATTATCATGGGTAGCTGTCGTGGGCTGTAGACTCATTATTACCCAGTGGTCTGCCATTTAAAATGTCGCTGGGTGCAGTTACCATCACTGATATTAAAGAAGACACACACTGATCAATTAGGTAAAAAAAAAAGGTTTGTTTCAGGTAACCCGACCGACCCTATCAAAACAGGGCATACCATACGTTTTTTATGCAATTTTGAAGAAATTTCTGTATTTCTACCCTTTTTCGGTCAATTTTCGGGTTTCCGGACCGGCCGGCTGGTATTTTCATGTTAAAAAAAAAAGTAAAAAAAAAAAAAAAATTCGACCTACCGACCCTACATTTTCTGCCCATGTTAGCTGAAACAAACCTTCTTTTTTTGGTCTTAGTACCTTGTCCCTGGGTAACAATTATGTCCAGGGACAATTTTGTATCCAGCCTATCGGCTCTTATCAGTGCGGGCCGCCGGAACCAGCTCCAGTCCGGCCTAGGTCCTATAGGCAACCACTTTGTCCCCCATTGGACATGGCTGGTTGCCTTACAAGGGTCTCGTGGACATTCTCTTGGAATGAGTTGCTCAGAGAGAGACCAGAATGTTTCAGTCACTATTGGCGATGATAACGTTTGTGGCCTTTTGATAATAAAAGTAGGCGTATCAATCAAGGAAGTATAAGTGGTGTCACTTCTTGCATATATATATACAGTATTCATGTAGTAGTATAGGAAATCGATACTTATTCTCAGTGTGTGAAACAGTCATAGAATACTGATTTGACAACGGGATTTAAATGATTCTACTGGCACATAGTACGAGGATGGGGTATTTGTCACTGAATAAGTGCCATGTCTAGCATAACCTACACCATGGCGCTACAGCCGAAGCGTTACACCCCTTTAGAATTCTTGGGCGGCTCAATGGATATATATTGATATATTGGGGGCGCGGGGGGATCTTCAGGTCACTTTACACCATTGTAGGAGTCAGGGTGGGTGGCGCATGTAACGGCTGCCTTACCCCCTGATTAATAGTGAAGGGCATGTGGGGGCATGTCAAGGACTGTGGATGGGATCAAATTTAAGGGATGAGGTATGAAAGTACTCTGTTTTATATAAGGGAATTTGGTGAGGTGGGGGGGGGGGGGTAAAATATTTTTATAATGATACATGTAATTTGACTCCGCGGCCCCTTTCAAAATGCTAGGTGTGCCTCTGAAAGCTGAACATTTTGCAATTTACCAACCGCCCTAATGGTTATTAGATCTGTTAGTCTAGTTATTAAAGCATGCTGTTATAGCCCGATGGAGTGATATCTGGAATTGGTCCACAATGTAGTTCCAGCTTGTTTAGACACAGCAACTCCCATACGCTCGACCCCACCCCCTCTCCCTTCTTGGAGGTCTGTACTGTAGTATAGGGTGGCCTATTGGGTGAAGGGGGCACACTTGTGGCTGTATGGATCCTTTAGCCTAGGTTAACTGGAAACAAAAAAAACAACAACAAAAAACAATCAAATTAAGGGAGTGATCATTTTTTAACAACAGGGGGGGGTGGTGGGTTTCCGCGCGGAGCGCGCAAAATTTTTTACACCCCCCCGGTCAAGGGGTCAAAATTATTTACCCCCCCCCCCCTTAGGGTCGAAAATCGGCTCGCGCGCGGGCCCTTTGAAACATAGTAACGCGCGGGCTTTTTGGCTCAAAACAGGTTAAATAGTTTTGCCCCCCCCAAGAGGGGTCCAAATTTTTTTGCCCCCCCCCCCCCGGTCAAGGGGTCCAAATTTTTTTGCCCCCCCCCCCAAACCCACCACCCCCCCCCCCCCCTGTTGATAATAAATGATCACTCCCTAACAGATTCACATTGCTTTTTTGGGGAATTCGATTTGTAGTTGGGCCGGGCCTGTTGGGGTCTCCATATTAGATTAAGTCATTTCCCCACAACAAAAACTTGAAAAGACATTTCTGCCCATACAATGTGTAACGATGACGTACATAGGATGGTCAGTAAGCGTGCAATGGGTTGAGGGGGGGTGGAGGTAAGTCTATCAATAGGATCGATCCTCAGCTCCCACTGACGTCTAGTTGACAATAGGTGGTAAATATGGACGTCATACGGTGTCCGTAGTACACTATAGTATATAGATTGGTACGGTTATGAGTCTCTTAGAGTGTCCATTAGTATAAGTGACTCTAATTTATCTCATGAGCAGTGAGAGGAGCTACCTTTTTTTCTTTCACGAATATCAATTAAACGCTCCGCATCAACCTGTTTATAATAGGGGTTTATAACAGGTCGAATGCAGCGCCACAACAATAGTGGCAGAGATGTGAACTACCTGGGGCCTGAAGCAGCAGCCTGGGACGGCAGCCTGGGGCGGAAATTACAGAGGAATGAAATGAGGAGAAAATTGTAGAAAAACATCTAGAAGGATAGACACGACATGCAGCTATCAAAACTGTTAATTGAGGGCGGTAGTCTTGGGTGGGGACGAGGTGGCCACCTACAGTGGCTTTAGGAATCAGCGGCAACCTGTGGTGGTTGGAAAAGATTTACCTTAACTGGGAACCAGTGGAAACCTGGAGTGGTGGGCACAAGTCAGCCACAAGCCTAGGGTGATGTGGACAAGATGGTGGCCTGCAGAGGCTGTGAGAACCAGGGGCAATCTGGGGCAATGTGGACAAGATGGCGCCCTACAGAGGCTGTGGGAAACAGGGGCAACCTGGGGCAGGGAGAAGATGGCAGCCCGCAGAGGCTGTGGGAACCAGGGGAAGCCTGGGTTGGTGGGGACAAATTGGCTGCCTACAGAGGCTGTGAGAACCAGGGGCAGCCTGGGGCAACGTGGACAAGATGGCGGCCTGCAGAGGCTGTGAGAACCAGGGGCAACCTGGGACAGGGACAAGATGGCAGCCTGCAGAGGCTGTGGGAACCAGGGGCAACCTGGGGCAGGGACAAATTGGCTGCCTACAGGGGCTGTGGGAACCAGGGGCAGCCTGGGGCAACGTGGACAAGATATTGGCCCGCAGAGGCTGTGAGAACCAGGGGCAGCCTGGGGCGGGGACAAGATGGCCGCCTATAGTGGCTGTGGGAAGCAGGGGCAGTAAGGACAAGATGGCGGCCTGCTGGGGTTGTGGGAATCAGCAGCAGCCTGGGGCGGCAGGGACAAGATGGCGGCCTACAGCGGCTGTGGGAACCAGGGGCAGCCTGGGGCAGCGGGGACAAGATGGCGGCTTACAGCAGCTACCAGTATGAGGTGTTTAACAGGCTGGTGTTGCCAGTAGAAGGTGACGTAGCGTCAACACCAGCCCGGGCAGGAGAGAGAGAAGCTTCCTTCCTCGTCAATTATGTATTAGCTCTGGGGTCAATCGTAAGTGCAGTGTGCTGGAGCGTTGGGCAGGGGCAGGCGCCTGTGTTGGGAATTTAAGGCAACAACCCTCACCCTTTTTACCCCCACCCCCACCCCTCGCTTCCAACTTACTTACAGAGTCTTACAACCTGTTTTGTTTAATAACCTCAGAGGAGATGGAAGTAAAAATGCATCCGGATGTTATGCAGCAAGAATGATTCATGATGGCATTTATCGTTAGTGTCAGTGGGATACTCCCGGGGTTACTGCAGAAAAACGATACATGTATCAGTTTACCGTCGGGTAACCTTTGGGAGACCGAGCATAAACAATTAAAAAAACCACCTGCCCTCAGAGAATCACCAGGCCCTTCAACAACTTAACATCGCTATATCCTTAGCACAACCATAGCGTACTTATGTGGGGTGTAAAAAGGGGCCTCCAAACGCCAGTGCTTTATGTCAGGGGACCCCCAGAACGTACTGATGTGGGGTGTAAAAAGGGGCCCCCAAACGCCAGTGCTTTATGTCAGGGGACCCCCAGAACGTACTGATGTGGGGAGTAGAAAGGGCCCTCCAAATGCCAGCATTCTGGGGATGAAGTAGGCCCAAACGCCAGTAGTTTTCACACAATTCAAGAAGTTTAATGCAATGTATTAGGTAAGATTATCCTAAAATATTGCTTTTTTATCCATAACATATATCTATGATATAAGGTACCACGACTACTGCATTCTGATACTTTATAACTTTATGATTTAATTAGAATTATTAACCATGAAAATGGCTGATTTCCTAATTTTGAAATATTCAAAATAACATGTCAAATATAGTAGTACATCTCGTGATGATATAACATCTCAATTCCAATTATTTTGTGTTGTTAGTATCATGGAACACTTGAATTTCAGCAGCATGTCATGATTTGATTGAATTTGCCATTATATATGATGAATTTTATACTAATTAGTAATTATTCCCAATACGTTTTAGCAGGAGTTGGCACTTCTCCCTGTGGCACCTTTAGGATACCCTTAAAACGTTTCAATACGTTTTAGTACACTCTGGTAGCTTCACACTGTAGTATATATTTGCAGATATTTGCTTCATATTGTGAGTAAAACGTTTTAGAACGTTATGGCAGGATAGTTCCTACAGTGCTCTCATACTACAAAATAAAGGTAAAACGTTTTAGAACGTAATGGCAGGAGAGTTTCTACAGTGCTCTCATACTACAAAATGAAGGTAAAACGTTTTAGAACGTTATGGCAGGAGAGTTTCTACAGTGCTCTCATACTACAAAATGAAGGTAAAACGTTTTAGAACGTTATGGCAGAAAGGTGACCACAGTGGTGTCCAGGACAGGGGCCCCTGTTGTGCCGTGTTTTGACCGCGCAACACGTTATGACCGCACCGCGTTTTGACCGTGACCAACTGCCGCGTTATGTCCGTGTACCACGTTATGACCGCGACCAACTGCCGCGTTATGTCCACGCACCGTATAACATAGGTGTATTTACTGGGTTTAGTTCCTGTATCCATCAGTTTGCTGAACCTGTACTATTGATTGTGAGAGAGAACATCTGAGAGAGAACAGCAGAGATAAGGACACAGGTCGGCTTAGACAGACAGCGAGAGATTTTCATTTTATGTTATTTTAAGGTATGTTAAACAAACTCATGTTTTATACACATGATCCTGTTATAACGCAGCAATTGGTCATAGTCATAACTTGACAGTTTGTTGTGGTAATAATGTGGTGTGCGGTCATAATGCGGCAGTTGGTCGTGGTCATAGCGCGGTGCGTGGACATAACGCGGCAGTTGGTCGCGGTCATAATGCGGTGCTTGGACATAACGCGGCAGTTGGTCGTGGTCATAACGTGGTGCGCGGACATAACGCGGCAGTTGGTTGCGGTCATAATGCGGTGCGTGGACATAACGCGGCAGTTGGTCGCGGTCATAACGTGGTGCGCGGACATAACGCGGCAGTTGGTTGCGGTCATAATGCGGTGCGTGGACATAACGCGGCAGTTGGTCATGGTCATAACGTGGTGCGCGGACATAACGCGGCAGTTGGTTGCGGTCATAATGCGGTGCATGGACATAACGCGGCAGTTGGTTGCGGTCATAATGCGGTGCGTGGACATAACGCGGCAGTTGGTTGCGGTCATAATGCGGTGCGTGGACATAACGCGGCAGTTGGTTGCGGTCATAATGCGGTGCGTGGACATAACGCGGCAGTTGGTCGTGGTCATAACGTGGTGCGCGGACATAACGCGGCAGTTGGTCGCGGTCAAAACGCGGTGCGCCGCCATAACGCGGCAGTTGGTCACGGTCAAAACGCGGTGCGGGGACATAACACGGCAGTTGGTCACGGTTAAAACGCGGTGTGCGGACATAACGCGGCAGTTGGTCACGGTCAAAATGTGGCGCGGTCATAACGCGTTGAGCGGTCAAAACGCGGCACAACAGCCCCCCTCACAATCGGCCCCATTAAAACAGGCCTATTACAGTAGTACATATGGGATTCTATTGGTAATAATAGAATTCTATTGGTATCTATCAGAATCTATTGGTATATATATTGGTTTCTATTGGTATTCAAAGGATTGTTTTGGTACCTAGAAAATGTAATTGGTACTTATTAGATTCTATTGCTACCTCCGTTTTGCCGATCTCCTTTCTGTGAATCTCTGTTCTGCAGATCTTCATTCTGTGGATCTCAGCTCTGCTGAACTCCGTTTAGCGGACCCAAGTTCTGCCAATCTCCATTCTGCCAATCTCCATTCTGCCAATCTCCATTCTGCCAATTTCCATTCTGCCAATCTCCTTTCCGCCGATCTCCATAGGTAGCATTAGCATCCCATAGGTACCAGTAGAATTCCATTGGATCAGGTACGCATTGTATTCTATTACAGTAGTACATATGGAATGCTATTGGTACCTATTAGATTCTATTGGTACCAATAGATATCTATTTGTATCTATCAGATTATATTGGTATCCATTGGATTATATTGGATTCTATTGGTTTTGATGGGATTCTCTACACCTGCCCCCGCCTCCCCACCCGAGTGACCGACATAGCAAGTTTATTAGCGGAGAATGACAGATGGTGGAAACGGAGATGGTGAGAACGGAGATGGTGGGAATGGAGATGGTAGGAACAAAGATGGTGGGAACATAGATGGTGGGAACAGAGATTGATGGGAACAGAGATTGATGGAATGGAGATCCACGGAACGGAGATCTCCGTTCAAGCATGGTAGATTGTACTAGATTATGTGGTGACTGACATAGAGAGTTTATTAGCGGAGACTGACAGAACATAGATGATGGGAACGGAGATGATTGGAACAGAGATGATTAGAACGGAGATGATGGGAATGGAAATGGTGCGAACGGATATGGAAGGAACAGAGATGGTGGGAACGGAGATCAATGAAACATATATTGACGGAACGGAGATCGACGTTCGAGCATGGTAGATGGTTCTAGATTATATGGTGACCGAGTGACCGACAGGGAGTCTATAAGCGGAACGGAGATTGACGAACATAGATGGTGGAAACGGAGATGGTGGGAATGGAGATGGTAGGAACGGAGATCAACAGAATGGAGATCTCCGTTTGAGCATGGTAGATGGTACTAGATTATGTGGTGACTGACATGGCGAGTTTATTAGCGGAGAATGACGGAGATGATGGGAATACAAATGGTGCGAACGGATATGGAAGGAACAGAGATGGTGGGAACGGAGATCAATGGCACGTATATTGACGGAACGGAGATCGACGTTTGAGCATGGTAGATGGTACTAGATTATGTGGTGACCAAGTGACCGACAGGGAGTCTATAAGCGGAACGGAGATTGACGAACATAGATGGTGGAAACGGAGATGGTGGGAATGGAGATGGTAGGAACGGAGATCGACAGAAGGGAGATCTCCGTTTGAGCATGGTAGATGGTACTAGATTATGTGGTGACCGAGTGACCGACAGTGAGTTTATTAGAGAACAGAGATGGACGGAACATAGATGGTGGGAGCGGATGTGGTGGGAACGGATATGGTAGAAATGGAGATCAACAGAATGGAGATCTCCGTTTGAGCATGGTAGATGGTACTAGATTATGTGGTGACTGACATGGCGAGTTTATTAGCGGAGAATGACGGAGATGATGGGAATACAAATGGTGCGAACGGATATGGAAGGAACAGAGATGGTGGGAACGGAGATCAATGGCACGTATATTGACGGAACGGAGATCGACGTTTGAGCATGGTAGATGGTACTAGATTATGTGGTGACCAAGTTACCGACAGCGAGTTTATTAGTGGAACATAGATAGTGGGAATGGAGATGGTGGGAACGGAGATGGTGGGAACAGACATGGTGGGAACGAAGATGGTGGGAACAGAGATCAACAAAAGGGAGATCCACGGAATGGAGATCCATGGAACGGAGATCCATGGAACGGAGATCAATGTTAGAGCATGGTATATGGTACTAGATTATGTGGTGACCGAGTTACCGACAAAGCAAGTTTATTAGTGGAACATAGATGGTGGGAACGGAGATGGTGGGAAAGAAGATGGTGGGAACGGAGATGGTAGGAATGGAGATGGTGGGAACTGAGATCGACAAAACGAAGATCGACGGAATGGAGATCTCCGTTCAAGCATGGTAGATGGTACTAGATTATGTGGTGACCGAGTGACCGACAGCGAGTTAATTAGCGGAACAATTATTGACGGAACATAGATGGTGGGAACGGAGATGGTGGGAACAGAAATGGTAGGAACGGAGATCGACAGAATGGAGATCTCCGTTTGAGCATGGTAGTTGGTACTAGATTATGTGGTGACCGAGTTACCGACATAGCGAGTTTATTAGTGGAACATAGATGGTGGGAACGGAGATGGTGGAACAGAGATGGTTGGAACGGAGACGGTGGGAACAGACATGGTGGAAACGAAGATGGTGGGAACGGAGATGGTGGGAACGGAGATGGTGGGAACGGAGATCCACAGAACGGAGATCCACGGAACAGAGATCCACAGAACGGAGATCGATGTTCGAGCATGGTAGATGGTACTAGATTATGTGGTGACCGAGTGACCGACAGCGAGTTTATTAGCGGAATGGAGATCGACGGAACATGGATGGTGGCAACATAGATGGTGGGAACGGATATGGTAGGAATGGAGATCGACAGAAGGGAGATCTCCGTTTGAGCATGGTAGATGGTACTAGATTATGTGGTGACCGAGTGACCGACAGCGAGTTTATTAGTGGAACGGAGATCGACGGAACATAGATGGTGGGAACGGAGATGGTAGGAACGGAGATGGTGGGAAAGGAGATCGACGAAATGAAGATGGACGGAATGGAGATCTCCGTTCAAGCATGGTAGATGGTACTAGATTATGTGGTGACCGAGTTACCGACATAGTGAGTTTATTAGTGGAACATAGATGGTGGGCACGGAGATGATGGGAACGGAGATGGTAAGAACGGAGATCCACGGAACGGAGATCCACGGAACGGAGATCCACGGAACGGAGATCCACGGAACGGAGATCCACGGAACGGAGATCCACGGAACGGAGATCCACGGAACGGAGATCCACGGAACGGAGATCCACGGAACGGAGATCCACGGAACGGAGATCCACGGAACGGAGATCCACGGAACGGAGATCCACGGAACGGAGATCCACGGAACGGAGATCCACGGAACGGAGATCCACGGAACGGAGATCCACGGAACGGAGATCCACGGAACGGAGATCCACGGAACATCCAGCTGCCATAAAGTTCTATAACGTATTCCTATTTAAAGATTTATTATCCACAGAAAATGCATGGGAGCTTTTATACATTTAGCTGCCATAACGTTCTAGAATGTATTCTTATCAAGAGATCTATTAATATACAGAACGTGCTGATGCATTCTGGCATGACCAGCTGCATGGGACCTCCCAGACATCCAGCTGCCATAACGGTTTAAAACGTATTCCTATCAGTACATATTTTTTTATAAAACGTTCTAGTATGTAGACATCCAGCTGCCATAACGGTTTAAAACGTATTCCTATCAGTACATATTTTTTTATAAAACGTTCTAGTATGTAGACATCCAGCTGCCATAACGGTTTAAAACGTATTCCTATCAGTAAATATTTTTTTATAAAACGTTCTAGTATGTAGACATCCAGCTGCCATAACGGTTTAAAACGTATTCCTATCAGTAAATATTTTTTTATAAAACGTTCTAGTATGTAGACATCCAGCTGCCATAACGTTCTAAAACGTGTTCCTATCTGAGAATATATTTTATAAAACGTTGTAATACGTTCTGGCATGAGGAAGTGAAAAGAAAATTTCTTTCAAAACAAAAATGCCAGTACATACTAAAACGTATTTTCTTTACAACTAGAGGTATTAATGTGTATTTGCTTTAGAATTGCCAGAACGTTTTAATGAGTTTTGCTTTTGGAGCTAGACCCACCAGAGTAGGACAATGTGTACTGAGCATCACAATTTATATTAAATAAAGAGGGAAATCAGTCCTTAATTACACATTATTACGTTCTGGGAGCCAAAAACTTGAAAAATCCATTACACATATTACGTTCTGGCAGTCCCCTGACAGAAAGCACTGGCATTTAGAGGGCCCTTTTTACACCCCACATCAGTACGTTCTGGGGGTCCCATGACATAAAGCACTGGCGTTTTAAGGGCCATTTTTACACCCCACATCAGTACGTTCTGGGGGTCCCCTGGCATAAAGTACTGGCGCTCCTAAGGATATACTACTTACAAACAACGTCTTCCAAGAATATCTCCTACCAGAAAGAGTAATATAATATCAGTTATCCCTATGAAGTCAACGTGATCACAGGAGAGTCTGAGGCAAAGGGTGATGTTTTGAAATTGATGGTACTTTCACATAGGCGCATAATATACACAAAACCATTGCACTGCCCCCCACCTCCCATTGAATATGTATTGTCCTCTTGTGAATCTATGATGAATGCATGAGAGCGTCAAAATCGGGATTCTTTTCTAATAACCATGGGCATACCAGCATCGTAAAAGGCGACAAAACCCCTAGGGCTCTTGTGGTCCATGGTAGGCAGTGCTCATAATCGCGGGTCCATGTTATGGTCTGCCACGTGATCCCTCCTCAGTGAGTCACATACATCTGAGATACCAAAGGCAATGCTTTATCTGGTCCTGTCTGTGGGACCAGGCAAGTTAAAGAACACATTATAAACTTCTGAAAGATTAGGGGATGTGCCCTGGTAGCGGATACCTCCGGGAGTTGACTAGCACAGCATTATAAATCGTTGTCCACATCACATAGATTCGACCACAACATAAGTGATAAGCTTGACATTGTGTGACTTTGGATTGTATATAAAGGGCCCTGCCGTACTTGAACTATGCAAACAACTAAGCAATCAAGTAAAGTATCGCAGCGGCTTTTCGCCAAATATGGGAGATATTTTTCTAAATAGAATCAGCTCACTGTTGCCCATAGTGTTTCAAAGACAAGGCTTACATCAATTTAAATTTAATCTACTCTACTTACTTAGTAAGCTGAGAAAAAGGGAAAAGAAGAAAACAAAACGACTTTGTTTGTTGTTTTGAATTTCCACCTGTACCATTTAAACCTTGGCCTGACAGGAGAGGTCTATATGACAGGCAGTTATAGTAAAGTACAGGTAGAGGTACTACAATCAATGTGCCTCCTGTGAAGCCCTGGGAGTTGAGCAGGTGGCCACGTGGAGCAGCTAACACCAGATTAACAAGGCCCATGCAGCTACGGCAGTCCAGGCACGTGGCCAATGCTCAAGTCGCTATACGCCGTCCAAACCTTAGGGAACATTCACAAATGACGTCACCTATTTTGGGACCTTTTTCGAGGACTACCGGTATAATGGATAAGTCCCTTTCTGCATCCTGTAACACTTGGCAATGACTTATGATTTCACCAAGTTGTTATAGCTCTGGAGTTATCAGGAATATGTAGAAAACATGTTAGTAGGCAATCTTTGCTGCAGTAATAGAGTACCCGGTAGTATTTACTTAAAATACCCTGAAAAGTGTAGCTTGCTAGATATGACCAACATGTCTTAGTTTTGCATGTAATACTACTTCAGAGATTGTTATTAAGACTCATTTTAGGGAGGTAGGTATGATTAGAATTTTTAATTCATTTCCCCAAGAAGCTAGCGCTCTAGTTATGGTTAAATCAGCCTAGAATTCAAAATCAAAAGTAGAGCGGTTATCTTATACTATTCAGAACTTTTCAAAGTAGGGATTCCAGTAGAGAAACTAAAACGGTCATGACATTCCTAGCGGATTACAATTGGCCATCCACTACTTCTTAATGACAATGATAATAATAATGTAATAGATGCCTGATTTACCAAGTCTGGTGAACCATAGCCGTATAAGTGCCCCGTTGTAAAAATACTCAGATGAGTAATACGCCCCTGGGATAGTGAGTCAACTGGTACCGTGAAGCTAATCACAACTGGAGCAGAACTCCTGCCGGAGCTTCTCTCTATAATTTCCTTTAACTACATTTAATAGAGTCTGAGAGCGCATGAACTATTAAACATATCAAAGAAACTACTAAACAATGCATGTCCATTGGCTATACTAGCTGTTGTTACTGACTACGTTTGTTACTGGCCTATATAGGCTAGCAGACATACAGGTCGATTTTGGATCGACCAAAAGTCTCCCAATGCTGAGCTAGACATAGACCGATAGTTAGGTACCCTGTGTTTATCTACAAGGTCCACGTTTAACGTTGAAGTATGTGCTGCGTAACAATTAGTTATGATCAGCACATCTTGAGTCATACTAGCATGACTGCATGGTATGTCTTATCATGGAGCTGCTACGCTCCCTGGTCTCATCATGCAACTTGTACCAAGGGGTCAGATGGGGGGCATCGTCATCTCTCCCAACGGACCCCACGAGATAATGCCATTAACCCCATGTCTGGGTGTGGAAAGGGGCCCCTTAATTACCACACACCTATGGTGACCACATTTATATGTTAAGGGAGCTTATTGTTGATAGTGCAAAGTAAGAAAAAGTTATATGTTAAGTTGGATATCAGTTAGAGGGCAAAATACTTGACCATGGAATACATTGAGCCTAGAGCTGTAAAAGAGAAAGATTGATTAATCTATGGGTTAATTACAGGAAAACATATCATATAATATATTATGATATCTGTATAGCTGATCTTTTAGCCGCTGTTGTAGACCTGATAAAATTTGTAAAATCTCCAGGTTAGTTGTAAATTCTTGAATCGTTCAGTAATAACCACCAATCGACCAAGAGTCCAAATCGCCGTATATATTTAGATAGTTACTGTCTGCGAACGGGGAGCTGTTCTCCAGAGGGGCGTGGGGATCTTGTTCTCCACGGCCAGATAGAGACATTTATAGCACTCTTTTACACTTGTTACTGGAGTATCACTGGCTCCACCTACACTCAGTCACAGGTATATCTTATCAGCTCAGTCCCTATATATACACAAACATACGAGTCTCCAATACTAAATATATTATCTACCAAGTTTGCTATATTCATTGTCCTTATTCAAAAAAGCCAAAGCCGTTCAGATAAGCTCCTTATCACAATGTAATAAGATAGACCTGATTCAGCTGGTGAAAGGATTGCATATGGCAATATATCATGGTATACTTAGTGGTCGACAGGGGGCCTGCTTGGCTCAACTCGGTGTATGCAATTTAATTTCAATTTGACAGCTTTTTATTCTGTTAACCTCTATAGGCATAAAGGTAAAAAAAAATACAATTACGTCCGTTTTCATGGATAACAGAAGATGTTGTTGCAACCCATGTTATGGACAATCACATCATTCATTATGCATCGACCATGTTAGACCAGGCTAGAATACACAGTAATTGGATCTAACCATTAAAGGTTGTCTGGGCAGTGCCAGAGGTCCTGACCTTTACTTAGGAATCCTAAATGTTTGGGACAAGTGGTACATGATCTCTGCTTTACATGGCTGGCTTAAGGACATTGGGTATCACCCTTCAACCAATCAGGGGACAGACCTCACAATAAATGTAATGTATACCGGCTAATTTACCCATACACTGGTGCATTTCAACGCATAGAGATGCCACTGTTCCTGCCTTTGCAGGGGTTCCTTCTTTTAAGGAGTTGTGTGTAACAACTTACGACCAGAATCTTAAGTTGCAAGTGTTCTAGTGAGTTGTGCCTGCGTGACATTTATAATAATATTTCCCGAGAACAATAAATGTCGGAATGTTTGGGAGCTATTTGACACGTTATGAATTTCTCCTTGCTCAAATCAGTATAAAATTAATGCTCTAAACACTGAGGACCCGTCATATAATCTCACAATACCACTTGAGACATATAGCTTTTAATTGGCTCCTTGACCTTCAGGGGTTAAATAGGGTGAACTTTGCGGACCACCAGCTGTCAACTGATTAGTGTTATAGCCCAGGTGAAGCATGGAATTGGAAACCCAGCATGGAGGATAAAAAGTTCAACTAGGTGTGTTTAATTCTGGCAAAAAGGGCAATGCAATACATTCTATTGAGTATTTAATCAGAGTCGGCTCTGAAAACAATGGTATAAACTAAAGGCAGTTTAACACCTGGACATATAATCCCCATATAAGAGGGGATTAAAGAAGTTGGATCTCAAATGTGCCTTGCAGTATCAACTCTTACAGCTTAGGTTTTGTAATACATAAAGTAGGAGAGAGATGGAAGAGATTATCATGATATTAGTGCCTTATTCAGCTTCAGTAACTCGGCACTTTGTAGTCCAACCCGGATCTACTCATGCCTGAACCATATGGTGAGATAATCATCATTAATCACCTTATCAATATGTAATTGGTGTAGAACCCCATAGCCCTGTGAACAAGTGTATCTATACACTGTAATCACGCTCTGGGGCCACCCTAGAAACCATGCAGCTTTTCCTGATGGTCGCTATACATATCTGTCAGACTACAAAAATAATCTGTCTGTACTTCTATTTCTCTCTCTTCTCCCCTGGCCTATGATCATTCCGCCACCATTTTCTTCCCCACTCTCCCATCTCTCATGCATTCATCTCCCCCTCCGTGGCAGCAAAGTAGTCGGATGGACAATGAGCTCTAGTTTACACAGCCTATACCATCCAGAAACCAAACACACGATAAATTATACACAAGGAGCATGCCTAGAGCTTCCCAACTGAGGTCCACTGGGAACTTATAACTGATGCATGTTCATTACTTTAAAGTCATTTGCTGATACGGTGATAGGCCATGTTGTTCTCAACGCCATTGACCCCTGTTTACGTGAACTGCCAAAAGGTTTGTATAGAATCCCCCCCCCCCCCGTCGGGATTCTTGACCAATGCGACGGTTATGTTTTGAACATATTTCCTCTAGCCGAGCTCTTCTACCTTGCATCTTCTCGCCCTTCTGTCATCTCTTCTTGCTTTCCCTCTTCGCCCTCCTCCCTACCCTTCCCTTTCTTCTCCCTGTCTCGCTCCTCCTGACTTCCCTCACTCCTCCTCATTGTCATGTCTACTTGCATCACTCGCTTCCATCTCCCCTCTCTTTCCGCCAGTCCCCTCTCTTCCCCCTTTCTCGTCCTGTCATCTCCCCCTCCTTTCCTCTGCTCTCTTCCTGTTCGCCTACCCTACTTCTCTCTCCTTCTCTTTCTGCCTTCCCTCCTTTCTTCCCTCTCTCTCTCGCTCTGGTGTCCTTCCCTCCTTCGCTCCCGGATCTTCCCTCCCCCTAGATCCCTCCTCACTACCCTCTCTCTGCTCTTGATGCCTTCCCTCCCTCTTCCCTCTCTGCTCTTCATGCCTTTCCTCCCTCTTCCCTCTCTGCTCTTCATGTCTTTCCTCCCTCTTCCCTCTCTCTGCTCTTCATGCCTTCCCCCCTTCCCCCTCTATCTTTTTTTCATACCTTCACTCCTGCATGCATCCGCTCACTATTCATCCTCCCCCTTTCCTCTCCACCCTCTCCCCCCCCCCCCATTCTCTCCGCCCCCAGGTATACCCCACCCCGGGCCTGTCCCCGGGTGTGTACCGCTGTGAGTGTTATTCCCATCCCTGCTGAGCTCCTCCTGTAGTGGGCCGGGGCTCAGGCTGCCAGCTGCCTATGTGCAGATAGACAATCAGGGAGCTGCTCCGTACTAATACTTAGCTCCCCCAGTCCCCACAACATGTGTCGGACAACTACATAATGAGTCTGCTAACTTCTACAACAACACCTGACCCAGCCCAGCCGTGACGTCATATATAATCCTATGACGTCATAAGTGGTGATGTTTTATGGGAAAATCTGTGTGAGCAAGGATGTAAATGTAAATCGCTGTATTTCATGTATGTGCATCATATATGTCATCTGTATGCACTGGTTGGCTTCCCACACCATAGCCCACTAATAAAAAAACATGTGTTTGCACATCGCGGTGCAATATGTGCATCAGCTGTTCAGACAATAGTAGAGAGAATAATTTCAATATGCACAATATGAGACACACTCTCCAGATGTCACGTTCATGTTTCATGGCACGTTCACCGAGGGATCCACTCCCTCTGGCCATCATTGTGGCTAAAGTAGTTGTTCAAATACGCTAGCTGTATGTAGGGATGTGATCGGCATGCATGTGTATACATACACAATGTATATTATAACTTATAGAATATAGCCTGGGTGCATATTGCCCGATTTATCTCTCCCAATGCCCACCTCTATACACTTACTAATGCAGTGTCCGTGTAAACATGCACATGTTTCTAGGGCAGTGTACCACTGCTCTCAGATATGTAGGAAACGCCGGACTCCAAGTGTGTCTATGTGGGGCGGGGGGGGGGGGGGGGGGGTGGCCTTCACTGTCTTTGATATTGTAAAGAGCAGCGACATAGTTCTTGGCATTGAATTAGTTTTTTTTGTACCTACATGAGAGGTGAAAGGATATAGGACTCTCCATTCTATGCCGTAATGTCTAGCTATAAATTATAGACACTCAAACCACACTCGGGTAGCTAGGTCATAAGGTATATTACTTCATAATAGTCTTATCAAGACGTGAAGTTAGTATGATATCAGCGTTCATAATATACTCCCACGTTAGTGATATGTCTCATATGACTGGGAGTTCATGAATTAAAACAGATGCAATTTCCCTAATTTTATAGGAATTCCTGCTTTTCACTGGAATTGCTGTGTTGAATTATGTCATTCTTCTTGTCAACCAGACAGTTGCATCTCTACATGTTTGTGAAAGAGTGGCATTTCTGCCCAGTCCCTGCAATCGATAGTTATAAGTTACACCTAGCTGCGTTCCCCATTACTAAAAAGATTTATCAGTGTAAAACGCCCCTTTTTTTTTAGCAGACGCTGACATTTCCGTGTGACGCTAAATAACTACATACCACTCCTTGCTTCGTACAGTTGTGAACAAGATAACATTGATTTGAGGTCTAGGATTATAGACCCTAAGACCAGCTGTGTCATCCTTCTAGGGTGGCCCTGTGGTTGTCTTCCCACACCATATCTATAGCAATCTCTCTCCTCCAGATAATTAGGCCGTTTTATTTTGATAACTTGGATTACAGACCCGCCGCCGAGATTTTTGGCATTTTGCAAAAAAAAAAAAAGTTTTTTTGTTTTTTTTAGCCTTTCCCCTCCGAGATTTTTTAAAGAATTTTTCTTAAAAAAAAATAAAAAAAGACATGTTGACCAGCAAAAGGTAGAATGAGACCTTTCAGATTGGGGATATTTCTCAACATATCTTCTTTAGATTACCCAATAACAGAGAATATACAGGTTTTCTATGCTTTTTTTTTTTTTTTTTTTTTGCCTCTACCCTTCGAAATATTTTGTGGTCCGGCTCCCCCCCTAGGGCAGCTTTTTTTTTTTTTTTTTTTCCTCCGCCCTTCCAAAAAGTCGGAGCCAAAAGCCCGTAATCCAAGTTATCAAAATAAGGTGGCCTTACTTTGCTGACTCGACGAACTCTCCCATATTCCACAGAGTTCAGTTAAGAAAATGACCCCTTTATTCTAGGTTCCATTGACATGCGAACATCCTGGGGGAAAAAACTTATTTCATGTAGATGTGTGTACCGTATACTCCATAGAGTTCTAGGACCAGGCATTTCTGGGAGTTCCAGGTGTGAGATACTGTCTAAGTAGGTCACCAACTCCCACACGTGTTTACCCAGACACACCCCCCCCATACTTGGTGGTCAGGTTAAGATTTAGGACACTCTTATCAGTGAGTTTACTAAGTGCTAAGATTGATAAGCAGCCATACCAGAGGTAGCACAGTGCGTTGTCACACCTACAATATAATACAATACAATAGAGATATCGGCGACAGGAACGGGTGACCTTTTGGGGAAGTTACTGATAAGGTTCATTATTTTATTTTTTATTTTCATATAGATCTATATCTTGTGCTATTCCATTCATTACTCTGGGTACGGTAAGCGGCCGGTCTACCAGTCATCCTCTACCTACATGTGAGGGGAGATTTGGATCCCTAGAAATTTTGTAGTGGTTTCTGATGAAGCTATATGGTATGGCCTGCTGCCATGATGTCTCCTCAATCACTGATATGTTCTGAGTAACCAATAATGTAACAATGCGGTAGAAACTTAGGAAAGCGGTGCCCCCCCCCCCCGACCCCGATATAAAAAAAATTGCTTCATACGCCTCTGCTGTCTGCTGTGCCTTCTATTTTAAGCACTCATGCAGCTTCTGATGTATTACGTGGCCTTTGTCTGAGTCATAATGTGGCTTCTATTTAAGATAATTAATAGGTGGCTTTGAAGCAATGATGTGATTCATTAAAGCCAGGGGTGGCTTCTGACTATTTCGATGTGTTGAAGCACTGATATACGGGACTACCATGTCCTGGTACCTCAGGTAGTCGGGGGCTAAACCCCATCTCCTTATCAGGCTAATCCCCTCTCCTCACACCTAGAACAAAGGTGCTGATAAGAAATTTACCCATGATGCATTGCTCTGGAGTCGGGGGCCTAACCACAATGCATTGCTCTGAGCCAAAATGGCAGCCCCCATAGGCCAATGCGCTAGTGCCGTATAGCTTCAACATAATGTGCCTTCTCTCTCACATCATGATGTGGCTTCTTATCCCTCTGAGAACCCGCTGTGCTTTCTCGTTGAAGCACTAACCTGGAAAAGGTGGGCTTCCTTGGAGCAGAAATATGGCTTTAAATAAGGCAATGCAGACGTACATGGCATATATATTCCACGTGTCCACACATGAAGACTTCTCACCTTCTCTGCTGAGCTATTATTCACCATATAACGTAGATAAACATTCCACTATGTGCATTTTATGATCTCTTGTTATTAATCAATTAACCAGGGCAATGAGCTATTTTAATGTATAAGGGGGCTAATTACAATTGGCGTGAAAATTTGATTATCCTATTGTCAAAAATAGGAAGTATGACAAGCCGCTATATATGATTACAATCACACAACAAGGGTTTTGCTGCCTGAACAAGATCAAGAAAAACAACTATTGGGCATTCGGTCGGCCTTTACCCCATCACCACTCTCCTGAAACCTTCACCCACCCCCCCTCTCCCTCCTCAACCCCATCCTTCATAGGATTACCGCACCCTGTGGGCAGGCCGGCGGTGGTACAGGGGTGGGTGGGGTGTAAGGGCTGTGGGGGCTGAGGGCTGCGGTTAGCCAGCTTTGTTTGGACGGCCGTGATAACAGATCTATCACAGGAGGCCATCCCTAGGGCCTCCCAGCGTATTGATATGGCCCAGGGGTCAGGGTGCGGGTCGAGGAGAGAAGAGGAGGGGGGGGGTGGTCCACTACCACTGCATATACACGGCTATCATGACGTGTATGCCGCACGCCTGCTATCAGCATGACGCATACATTCTATAAGGGACGAGCAGGTGACCAGTCAGAAACCTCCCATGATTGAGCCTCGGATATGGCTCTTATCAGCGTTTATCCACAGGACCCTGCCACGCTAAGATTGCTGCCCAAACACTGAAACAGGGGTCTCACGTAAGGGCCTTAGCATCACAGTGTTGTATACAGACATTGCACTGAAGTGTCCGACGTATACGTTACTTTGTCAAAAATACGTAAGTCTCCCACGTAATATCTGACCCCCGATCCAATCATATTGATATATTTTGGGTCCCAGACCTAAAAACGGGGAAATGCGCCCACTAGACTTGAGCCAGTGTTAGAACATGAATCACTACTTGTAGGAACCAGCAGCATGTCCCCCTAGTAAAGAAACAAGATGGTGGCTTACATGGAATACTCTTTTAGTCCTATATATGCTGAGATGGACCTGCACCGGAACCAGTCAGATTGTCCCCCAAGTAAAGAAACAAGATGGTGGTTTACATGGAATATGCTTTTTAGTCCTATATATGCTGACAAATTGACCTCCACCGGAACCAGTCAGCATGTCCCCCGATGTCCCCCGAGTAGAGAAACAAGATGGCCGCGTACAGGATATAACCCATTACAGTGCTATAAACCCTGACATGGAGTTCGCCCTGCGGGAACCAGCTGCAGGTCCCAGCGGAATCCTGCCGCCAGGGGGCAGCACAACCCACCAGGGGGCGCCCTGCTGGTGGCAGATGGCGTGTGCTGATTGGTGGAAGACGTATGGGACTTGTTCCCTGTTGTTATGGTAACCCAGAGGCTACTGGACCCCCTCAGAATGGGAATATAAATGGACACCTGTGCTTTCAATGCTCTCAGATATCCGTTTCCCCAATCCTGTTGCATCCATTTGTTTCATTAGCAGTGGCTCAATATTGTCTTTCCGCCGTCATAATTTCTGCAGCCCTATCATAACCCCCATTTCCAGTATACTACTCACACCATTAGGTACCCCCTCAGAATTGGAATATAAATGGACACCTGTGCTTTCACTGCTCTCAGATGTCCGTTTTCATTGTTTTGTTGAATCCATTTGATCTATTAGCTGTGGCACAAACATAGTTATTATCAGGTTAAAATGCAGTTGTCTGAACATTGTCTCTTCGCTGTCATAATTTCTTCAACCCTGTCTCAACCTCCACTTTCAGTATACTACTCACACCACAAGGTATCTGGGATGATTAGACTATGCTACCCCCCGCCCTCCCTCAGGACCTTCTTTGAATTAATTGGTGTATCTGTTTAACAGTTATTCAAGTAGCATTACTGCCCATTCTTGGAAACGTTCTGTTCCTGGATAAATCCCCATTTTCCATATACTACTACGTAACTACTAAGGGTTGTTATGTGGCCCTATAAGCAGTGTATAGACTGGAGCGGGACTTGGACTGGGTCCTAGTTGAGAGGCTGCCACTGGTTCTTGGAATATTCCTAAAGCATGTATCAGGTTAAAATAGAATTGTCTCAACATTGTCTTTTAGCTAGTCTGAATTTCTGAAACCCCGGCTTAACCCGAGAAACTAGGGAAGTTGTGTATCTATCCACATATTAGCTTACCCACTCATCCTTGGAATTGCCATGTTAACGTTCTGTTCCTGGGTAAAAACCCAATTTCCGTATACTACTAAGGGTTGGAACTTGTTGTGTGGCCCTCGGTCTATGGACTGCAGTGGGACTGGGATGGGGTGCTAGTTGGGAGGCTGCCATTGGGAGTGTCTGTAGTTGGGTGTAAAGCACACCTTAGAGTCTATCCATAATTCACCCGACCACCCCCCCCCCCCGCCCCTGTCCCTGCCCCCCATCCTCCAGTGTTGTCATTAGAGGCACCGCCTCCAGATGGCAGCACGGCGCAGGAAGCGGAACTAGGTAACCCAAGACAAAGAGACGGGAAACGCCTGCCTGTGCTGAGAATGAGGTTTGTCTTTAAGACAGGGAGAGAGCCACATCAGTGACATGAGAGAGAATACACACCAACACAAAACAAGAGCGCGATGAGGGGAAGGTGTTCAATTATTGATGATGACCCCCCTTAGATCTTTTATGCTTCTGTTTATAGTATATTTCCAAATACGTACTGGTATTTGCGTTACTGTTCTGATGTCCCTTTGCAAATGATTTACGCCCAATCTATTGGTAGTAAGTAGGCGGGGGGGGGGGGGGGGTGATTCCTCTGAATTCACATTGCTACTGGCATATTAGTGGTATGGCCCTAGAACCCTAAATTCGACATGGTGACATGGACGACGTCCAGGGCCTCAGTGACAATGACAGGAAGAAAAAGATATGGTGATTATTAAACTTTATTATACGATCGGGCGACTCATCGTGCTTTTTAGGTGATATCCCCGTGCTGATATATAGTGATATCGGCACTCTTCCGGTGGATATCGGCACTCTTCCGGTGGATATCGGCACTCTTCCGGTGGTACTGAGCAATTCCGAAATTTCGTCACACATAAAATCCGCACTCGTGCCGATATTGAGCCATACAACCCCTTGTGAGGGCGTTAGCCATACAATATTGGTCAAACAAAGACATGGGTTATGGGCTTTTCTTGAAATTGATATGCGACATGGGGTCACCCCTGCCTCTCCATGCATGAAGGGCCCTAGGTGCAGTGCGGAGGGCTGGCTCTAGACCCCGAAGGGCCACAACAGCGAATCAGAACCCTAGTGCGGCATATAGAATGTCCTCAAAGTCTTTTGAAAAAGGTATTTATACTGCAGTACTAAAGTAGCCAAAATCAGACCCCAGCTTATTGAATTTCCTTAAACTCGTGTGCGGCCTATACGCAAGGTTTTATGGTATACGCCATAATCCACATAAAACAGATTCAACAATGTAAAGTAAAAATTTCATGGAATATTTCATCACCAGAAGTAGTCCTAAAACGCACACAACACTTCCTGTCGGGGAAGTGAAATATTATCGGCTAATAAAGGGAGGCATTGGCGGCGTTGTTATGTGGCACGTGTTAAATGTCACGATGGAGTTGTGTTGAGGTTCTAACACCTTGCCGGCCTAATGTACCTAATCAGGGACCTGGAGTTAGGTATGCAGCTGTCACGTGTGTCACTCTATGCTGTCAAATGTACAATGTAATACCAATACCATCCCAGCAATACCACTGACCCAGCTACATCGGGTATATCTTGATGTAAGAAATTGTGTGATTATAATGGACATAGTATCTTGCTCAGTATGGACATACAAATCTACACGTGCATTTATAACATGATTCAGACATATAGTTAACTAAAAGGCATAGGCCTACACAATCTTTAATATGTCAATTTTAGAATATTAAATACAAACTCATCCACCCCACTCCTCCCCGATCCTCCTGCTTTAGAACATGGTCACTTAACAGCCTTCAGGGCTTTCCAACAATGGAGTCGTGGCCGACTTAAATTAGCACTCCAACTCATCGGTAATTAAAGACTCGGCCTAAAGGTGGTTGCCTCCTTGACTTTTAACACTGCTTGCTGCTGGGACTGGCACGCGCCACCCCCCCCCCCCCCCACACACACACACACAGACCACTGCCGCGCCCTTACAGGCATTTTTATTGATTTTCTGCTAACATGTAAAGCACCCAGTTGGAGAGGAGAGGAAACTCCTCCTGTGATGGTGGCCGAGCAGGCTTGTGGTTGGCGTACTGGCTATGCTGTCTCGTTGGGTTGGATGTGTCCCACTCCTGTCCTAGACACTAGATGTAGTTACTTTATATTAGTTAACCTACGAGGTATACCTATACAGTATTATGCCACATTATCACTCCCACATAAGGTGAAGACAAACTGAGAAATCGCTAACCCTGTTTGATATGTATAACCAACACAGACTTCTTTTGTCATACCCCCGCCAACATGGTATGAAGAAACAAACATGTCAAAAAAAAATTAAAAAGAAGCTCAGAGATATCACTATACCAAACATCACCTTTTTACATAAGCCAACAGAGAGAAGAGGTCGTGTCCACGCCTTTTAAAACCTGGGGATTATGGCAACCATGTCTCACCTATTATGTAGTCAAACATGCAAGATAGGCTAGCAGAGGGTTAAATGTATTCTACCCCCTAAAATATGGCTGCCACCTAGTGGTTGCCGGGCCACCCCCTAGAGAGAGTTCACGGTGTCCAAATGTGCATGCAACATTGACCTAGTGACGCATCTTAAGTTTAAGATCGAAAGATCCAACCCTGAGTCAATAAGGGACGTTGTAGCTTGGTGTAATACAGAATTAGAATCCTGGCTTCCTAGATTCTAGGAAACCTTACAACAACAGTATTGATTAACATTGACAGCCCCTCTAGATCATGAATCAAGTTGAAGTGTGTGTACACCCAATACTATTGGCAATAGGTTCACAGGAGAAGGATGTCTTATTTTTGTTTTGTTCAAATTTCGGGTAAAATTGATTCTCACCCGAAAGGCCCTGAATAATTGAATGTTGGAAATAGTAACCGTTACATGTTTGCTTTGGCCTAACATTTGCTCCAGCTTCTTATGCCAGAATAGAGTGTTATAAATGATCTTCTTGTTTAGGGAGCCATTTTGTCCAGCTAGCTTCTAGTACATGTACTGGTGATTACTATTATAACTAACCGAAACTATTCTTCCATTTTTATACATGACCAACAACAATTCTCTCCAGTTCGGCCATTGAGGTTCTCCTATTCAACTGATATTGTTATCAACACCCCAGCCCCCGCCCCTACCCCTTTTGAACATCAAGTTTCCTCCATTTGACCATGCCGCTAATAGGAATCTATATCTTCAAGTTTCTGTTCTCCGACCATATGGCCATCAGGTTTCTCCTATGTGACCATTAGGGTTCCCATAGTCATCATCATCGTACCAAATGACCTATCAGTTACTAACTTACTTCCAGCTAGCATTTTATGACCCATGTCTCAACATTAACCCTGTTCTATTTACCTCACCATTACAGATATCTAATATCGGCCTGGTGCGCTACTTGGCGGCATCAGTGGTGGGTCTCATGCCCACACAAGTGCTCAACTCTTATATCGGGACCACGCTGCGGTCCATGGAGGAGGTCCTTACTGACAGCTCCAACACCATCACTGCCTACGTCATCTTCTTGGTACAGGTATGTATCTCTGAGATGCTAACTTTCCTACTTTTATTGGAATTCCTAATTTGTCGCTGGAATATTTGTATTGAATTATGTTTAAATGCTACAAAAGATCGTACGATTTCCTACATTTTGTGGACTAGGGAGTGGCGTCTCTTTACCCTCAGTGGGGAACAATTCTATCATTCCATTGTATTTATTTCATTAAATATTCTCTATAGTTATCTATTAAACTACACGTCTGAATTAAAGAGGAATAGGATTTACTTAATGTAATACCTCCATTGTGATGAGTTATAATGTGTCTTCCCATTATAATAAGTTATGATATTTCATCCTATTATGATAAGTTATGATGTTTCATCCCATTATGATAAGTTATAACGTTTCATCCTATTATGATAAATTATGATGTCTCATCCCATTGTGATAAATTATAATGTTTCTTCCTATAGCTGGCCCTGACGGTGGTGTTATCATCATACGTGGTGCGGCGGGCTCGGCGAGAGATCAACAAGACCATCCGACAATACGACGAGCAGGACGGCATGACGACAGGTGAGGGCAGCAGTACCAGCCTAACGGGCAGCGGGGAGGACGAGGAACAACCCACCCCAACCTTCAGCCACATGAACGGCCACGCCCACGGCTTCAGTTCAGTACCCGAGGTGAAAGTTGTAAGCTCCAACGACACCAGATGACCAGAAGATCTGCCCGTATGAGGGAAAGCAGAGCAAGGGAATATGGCACGAAGCAATGTTGTATATGGCTATGGTGTAGTTTCAGAACATATCATGTTTGTGGCGTATGGCTACTTGTTTTGTGAGGTGTCTAGTTTAGATGGTAATCAGTGATATGATAAATGTATGTCAGCAATTGATCAACTAAAGGATCTAAAAGACAGTTATATATCATGTCATTTATCAGAACAGTTGATAGGTCTGTGTCAGTTTACCTTAATGTGTCATTGGTGGTAAAATGGGTTTTACCAAGGCAGCATTAGAACCAAAAGGTATAAAGGTATATGTAAATAGTATTTCGACATCCCTCAATGACACTTTGAATGCTAGACATTCGTGTCATTGAGGGATCTCATATTGTCCTGATCTTGTCACAGCCTGCTTGAGGGCATCGAGTTGGTTTGACCTGGTTTTTGGCATATTAAATTGACGAAACATTTTATTAGTATTGTGACCCCTGATCGACTCCTTTCAAAATTACGAGTAGCTGATAATCCTTAAAAACAACTCGCTGTGATTTGCTCACAAAGCGGCAAATGAACTCCATCAATTCAATCTACACCATTGACCTCACTCATTGTGTTCGATTTGATCTACTTGTTCATCATTGGGAACTTAGGCAATTGGTTAGGACATTTATGTAAAATTGTAACAATGTGTATCACAGTCAATATCACTGAGACTTGAAAGAGGTTATTCAATTCAAATTGTATACCATTGCTGGGACATGGTTGAGCTGAATATTAATAATTACATTTGTATGTATATTCTAATATTATTTTTATTTTTGGTGCAAGGGTATGTTACTCACTGCAAATAACAGTTCATCGCCAGGCATTCGAGTTTAGTTTGTATTGCAATGGAATTTTTGTTTTGCGTATTAGTAGCATATCACATATTATAGCCGTTCTGTATGGTTGGTCGGGTATTAATACTATTGCACCGCTACCATAACCAATTGTTCATTTAGTCCACAGACAGAGACTTATTTACTATTTTATTAGGATGTATTCTAACTTATTGGATGCACAAACCATATCATGCTAAGGAGGCCAAGACTTCTAGCGGTTTTGAATCCCAAGGCGTTAGGACAGCTTACTAACGAGTATCAGCACAGCTGATATCACAAGTCATGGATCCAAAAGTGGGGGGAAAATGTACCCTTAGCCGCCCCTCTTATTATGCATCTCCCCATCAAAGAATCTCAGTGTGATGCAAGACAACCAGAAAGTGAGAGCTTTTGAGTTTTCCATAGTATTATGCAAAAAGAAAAGAAAGAAATACTTGTATTTAATCATTTAAATCAGCTACATTACATACAGCCCTCCATATAACCGTTCATAAGTTGACAATCAATAGGTACAATTTCATTGATTGTATTGCATAGCTTCCGGGTTTCCATGTAGTTCACAGTCAATATCTACGCCAAAGAGAATATGACATCGTGTGTGTAGCTCCATGTTTCTGTTTTGCTTACTACTATTGTCAGAATATAAAACCCCCATCTAACTAGATCATCTCATCCCACTTCTATTTAGTTTGTTAAAGGCATCATCTATTCTAAAATGATAGTAGACTGTATTTCTTGGCTTTGTGCTTGCTTTTTTTAATACCCTAATACCTTGGTTGGCAGATATAAAAGGTCAGGTTACAAGGTCAGATTAATACTAGGCCATCCACACAATGTCATGGAAAGTTCAGATGGATATCAATGACATGATTGAATGAAGTCAGCACAGACTAGCTGGGTCTGTGGACCATGTGCTGAAGTAGATAATCAATCAGCAATGATCTGGCTTTATCAACTTACACATTTCTCTATGTATGTTGGATGTTTGAGTATTACACACATCGAAACCTTGCAGAATACTATCCTGTTCAATTTAAATCTACAATAGTATTTTCAAAATGAAAGGTTACAAACTATTCATGTTTGATTAAAAAAAAGATCCATGGTTGTTTCCCTAGGGAAGGGCAAATTAGAAGAAAGAAAACAGTTAAAGTAATCAAAATCTGTTGTCAAGCAATGCCAATGGCTTCTTTCTAGGAGTGAGAAATGTTCAGCTGTCTTGTGTCAGAAAACATGAAAGCCCCTTGGAACCACTTGTCAACATGATATCTGCTACCTCACATTTAATCAGTTAGGCCGCCATTATTTGAGATTATTGTCAATTATTCTTTTACCAGAGAGTTATTTGTGTCCCTAATTCTTCTCCATGTGTTTCGTATGTTTCAGTTGTTTGTGTTTTTTTTAAACATAATTCCTACTTTTTGCTCACAGAATGTTCTTCCTGGTGGGATGCATAGCATCTACCAAAAGAAGTTCAACGCAATTTTTTTGATATTTTTATTGATATCAGAAGCTGACTCTGTTGCTTGATTTATAGATGTAACAAAGATAGATATTCGTACACTTGCATCACTTATTTATCTAGGCTTGAAGAGTTTTATTTTCTGCTTTGGGTGTAGGCTTTTATGAATCTATATGCATTCCAGTTGAATTTGTTGTTAATTGATAGTATTGTTATATGTTATTTTTCTCTGATTGTTAATTCCATTTGTTAATATGTTGGATCAATTGATCTCGTTGTATCATGATAGATGTGGATGCTACATGAACTGTTAGATAGTATACACTAACTCCTACGTAGCCTCTGATTGGCATTACTCAAATCAAGTTTGTTTTTACACCTGGGTACACCATGCTTTACAAACCAGTCAACGCTTGATACACTTTAGTACCAAATCCCTCGACGAATTAGTTTTTGATTGCTTGGGTATGTATGTTCTTGGCTATCCTCCCTCGAAATGTGAATTTATCTGTAAAACAAAGATGAATTTTTATCGCAATTTTCCCTCCGCAGCTCTGTTAAGTATGGAAAAAGTGAGAGCACTTGGTGCTGTGGACCTTAAAGGTACTACTTGCTTTAACTCCTTTTTTTTATTAACATGTTTACAGCTCATAGGGTATATGGATAAGCAATGGGGCACTATTACTATTACGTTTTTACAGCTACACGTACAAAATATCCATTTTACCCTTACGCTATCTTCACGTGCCATCACAGGAATGGAATTGTTTCCTTTTTTTTCCGTTTTCCTTTAATTATAATTATCATTGGTGCTTTGATGCATTTTATGTAATTGATGAGTTGATGTAATTCAATATTATTTACCTGTTATATATTTGATAATATTGATTTAATCTGTTGGATTGAAGGGGCGTTGTTTGGCCAGTTTTTAAAAATTCAAGCTGTAAGATATATCGACTCATTTGCCATATGGGATAAATAGAGACTTCAATAGTCAGAGTATGTCACAGTTCCTATGTTAGTAACATCTTGTATCATACTTGCAATTACTTATTGGTAACATGATTGGTTGGTTCAATGATCACATACGAATGTCTTACCATACTTCATATGAAACATGAAATTATTATGGCTCTTAAATGCAATTGTTAAAACTTGTACATTTAGTTGGTGAAGGATTTGTAAATATCTAAAGCTAAGCTTTTATAACATGTATTACCAGTAGGCTCTTTGGGTGCTCAATACATAGGTATTATTTATTTAAGACAATGTCTATTGTTAGTGATATTAACAATCAGTTGATATGTTTTATATGTTTGAAGACGGCTTCCTTTTGGGAAGGGGGGTTAATGCATATGAACTTAACCTTTTGTTAGAAACACCTATTTTTCATTCAGATTTGGAGACAGTGTCTAGAAACTGATTATCCAATATATTGAGTTCTTTGGCAAACGAGTTTAAACAAAGAGAAGTTTGGGATGTGATTTATAAAGTCACAAGCACTTTGCAAGATAAGCATCGAAGTTCATTTATGAGTGCAAGAATGCCAAGGTGAAAACTTGCCAAATTTAAGTGCTTGCCAAGTATCTTTTGTTATATACATTATTGGTTTTAATGCTAAAGTTTATATTGTTTCGTTGTTTCACTAGTGCCACAACCAATGCTGGTAATAAACAAGTGCCATTAGACAGTACCGATAATAGCCAAATCAAACTAACTAAAATAGCAAGAAAATACATTTAAATATACTTAAAGCTTCATATTGTCATCACAAATATGCATTGATGTAATAAGTGTTTGTATTTTGGAGGAACGACGTTTGAACTTCACTCTGAATGTATGTGTACGCTGTGCCTCCTGTCATTATTATCACCCTAACCAACTAAACTTATCATTATCACATGCTTCACATTACCAATGTACCATGGCTCAATTTATACAGTGCCCATGTAAAATATATGTGTGTGTGTATATTAAAGAGCAATAATAAATTAAAAGATGTGGGGAGGTTATGAAGCACATGCAGTTTGGTTTTGTGTACGCAAACACTGAAATGAGACACCCTGTCTTGTTGGGATTGTGCCAATCTTTCCATTGAATTTATCCATGCGTGGGAGGAAAATTAGTAAAGGTTTCAATGCGGATGGTATAATTTAATACCAAAAGTGAATTTCCCCAAAATGGACATTATGATGAGAATACCATTATTAAGAGGTCCTGTGCATATATGTCATCAGGTATTCTTGTCAAAAGCATGGGCACTTATCACAAGCGCAGCCGTAGTGAGAAAGGTGTGATATGCGTTTATTCACCCATCATATAAATATACATTAAGTCATGTTAAATCACAAGCGGTGAGTGGTTGTGAAAGGTTTTTCATCGGCATTCCTAACTATCAAACCTTTAAGGAATATCACATTTGTAATTTGCTCAAATACTAAAGCAGTTGAAGTTGGCTGTTCACATTTTGCGCCAACAAAGACTGATTGGCTGGTTTTTCTTCACAGGAATTGTGTTACATATATTAGGACATACACATGTTACTTGTCATTGTATATGGACACCTTTCATGTTATCATCACATTTGATTAGAATTGACAGAACCGCTCCTGTGCGAGTGGCGAGAGACGATGCATGTTCACAAACTGCTACCACTGTTACCACCCGAAATGTTCATACCGCCCCCTAGTGTGTACTATTGGAAGTTGCCTGCTGGCATCATTCTCTCTACTACGCTAATGGTGGGGTAGAACTATCATTGTCCTTGTATAGCACCGTGTGCTTCACACTCTTGTATTGTGCCTTAGATGAATATTAAATTGTATATCACTGTATATTATCAGAAAGAGAGAAATACTGGTTTGTACTTTCACAGACCAAAAAAAAAAGGCAGAGTAAACAAAAATAAGTTGTCCCATAAGCACATCCACTCACTGACTTTATCAAATGTGGTGTAGACCAGTAAAATGCATGAAAATACAGGTTGTATAGGCCCAATATTATATATTATGATAGAAATCAAGTGTTTGTGTCTTTAACACATGTTATTTAGATATAGTAAATGGTGAACGTTTTCAGGAAACCAATCAAATGAAGATGATACTACGTTGTACGTAGCCGCGTTGTCATATCGTGTTCCTTGTTTAGAAAAAAAGTATATGCACAAGAAATGTTTACGCACCACACTTTGAAATTGCACCACATTGAACCAGTAGAGAGGTGGTTGCTATGATAATGTTATTTTTACTGAATCTGTCCACCCAACAATTGCATTCTACTAAACTTAAAACGGCATTCTCACCAAGGGTCTACTTGTAGCTTTCTAGTACTGTCCTAGTCAAATAAGGAATGGCATGGTAATGGTGAGAGTAACGCTTTAAGTAAAATACTTGTACCAAATTTGTCCAAAATGTAACATGCCTTAATACAAATGTATTTTGAAAGAGTTTTTTTGGAATTGCCTATCAAAAATCCAATTCGGTTTATTAAATCTCATTGAATGAATTACAGAAACTTTCAGGTACCTTTTGTAGTACAATGTAGTTTGTTGTGGTGGACTTAAGCTCAAGTCATTGCCTTATAAGATAGTGATATGTGGACCTCATTGATCCCATTGTACTAGATTTATTTCGAGTACTGTTGTTAGCCCCGGTTAGGCCAGTCGACAGCGACAAGGCATGTGTATGGGGACAAGGTGTGTGCACAGTTGGTCTATAAAGACGTAATTGATTGCATCATAGAAATAGCTACACTGATCAATTTTCTGGAAGAGGTGCATTCTTTTGTGACTTGACAATAACAAATCAAGCCAAAGTACTGTATCATCTTAAGTTTATCACAGGGTATTTGATCTGCCTTGCCATTGTACTTCATCATCAAGAGCAGGCTAATGGTGTCACAATAAGAGAAGAAACTGAGAATATCTGATCTAAAATGTTCCTTGCGTGTTCACTGATTCCAACGGAATAGCACCTAATCTGCACTAGTGGTGCACATGAGGGGCTACTTCTTGAGAACCAATGATGTTAAGTTTATTGTTGGTTGCCAGCCGTTGAAGTAGTATCAATACAGTGTGGCAGACGCACGCTTCGATTCACAACATCGCTTCTAAATATCGGAATTTAACACCTTAACTGCTTTATCGAGTAGACCTGTATCATGTCCATCCCCACTCGTCCATAGTGAACCAGCACAACCAAGTACAGACCAACACAACTACTTGCTCACATCTTATTTGAGAAGGATTTGATACATGAAGTATTGTTATATATTGGCATAATTGCTGTAGACTTGCATAAATAATTGTCAATTAAATTTACTGAATGCCCAATCATTTTAGTTGTTTATATAAGTAATATTTGAGCTGGAAAGAGCTGCTCTTGACAGTGTCTGAGCAACATTTGATATTAGCTTATATATCTTAGGTTGTCACCAAAGAACAGTGGTCGATTGTGGGCTCCACTGGGATGTTTGTCAAGCATGGCAGTATTAAGTTAGAAAGAAAATTGTTAGCTGTTAATGAATGTTGTTGTTTAATTGGCCAATAACTTGCATGAATTGTGGGTACACATTTAATGACCAGGACATACCTGATCATGAGTGGTTGTGGTGCCCTGAATGCAAAGAGCTTTGATATAGCTGTGGCCAGCTGTTTCCATAATAATATAGGCATATCCACTTAGAAAGGGGACAGTGTTTGAAACACCCTGTAGAATGAAGTGGCTGTAGCAGAGGCCTGACACATGTATATGTCAATTAAATAGATAACGATGGTTGACCTCACAATAAAATACAGAGATTTCTATACATGTGTGCTGTTCTTTGTCTTCTTTCCTAATATATATTAGCTATGGTCGACAAACCTTTCTCAAAACGTCAAAACAGATTCAAATGTTTCATGTCGACCAAAAGCTTCTGGTAGTGGGGGGCCGAAATTGCAAATGTCCCCAAAAGGTCAAAAATAAATGTTTTTATAAAAATCCAACTGCATAATATGAAAGGCCTATACTTGATGTACATGTCTATTGATTTTTATGTTGTTATTTGTTTAAATAAAAATTTTAGAAAGAAATTAAAATTTTGTTAAATTTTTTCATTTTACCCCAATAAAAGAGATCACAAACTCATCATTTTCATAATTTAGGAATTACAATTTCACCTAATTTTTTTGTGGAATGTAAAGTAAAGTAGTGTTGCCTGATCATGCCGAAGGAATCATAGTAAATCAATAATTTACCTACTCTGCAGATCATCTCAAACTCAAAAGTCTTATTTTTAAGTTTTCATAGCCATGAGCCCATGACGTGACAGCTGATTTAACATCAAAACTCGCCGATTTACCATCAAAATTCGCCGATTTACCATCAAAACTCGCCGATTTACCATCAATACTCGCCAATCAAACATTAAAATAATTGACAAAGATAGTTTAATGACATAAATCGCCAATTAATATCCATGTCAACAGTCCATTTGAAAACAAACCGACAAACCGGAAGTGTCAACGTCGCCTAGGCAACCAGTACATTCAAAATGGCGGACTTCCGGTTTTCAATGATTTGTTGGGTTTGCAGCTTGATTTAACACCAAAACTCGCCGATTTAACATCAAAATTTGCCGATTTAACATCAAAACTTGCCAGTCTCATTGTTAAACTGCCGAGTTTGTTGTTAAACTGCCGAGTTTGTTGTTAAACTGCCGAGTTTGTTGTTAAACTGCCGAGTTTGTTGTTAAACTGCCACCGGAGCTCTATTATCGCCCACCCACTGTCAACATTTCTCAGTCCTTAACTGCTTGTCATAGGGAGGACAAAACTTTGCAATTTCGGTCTCGGCCGTAATACGGAAACGGCGGTAGCTCATTTTCTATTAACCTGATCGAAATTTCGATGGCACCATCGTTTTTCCCATCGAATTCCGCACTAGAAAAGTCTGTTCAAAAAAAACTTTAGATTTTTTTTTTCAATCTTTTAAAGAGGCCAATCTGAAATGTCGTTTAATAAACGACATTTCAGATTGGCCTAGATTATGGGCCTATCCGTTAATCATAAGCCCCCTCCCCTACCCGCCCCAGATTTGGCAGAATGAGACCTATCCCCAACACCCCCACCCCCCTACACACTGACACTGTAGGGGGTGTAGATGGGGGGGGGGGGTCACATGTCGATTTTAAGAAATGGCCATGTCACATGTCAATGTCGCTTAACAATCCCCATTTCCCATGTCGATTTTAAGAATTGCTCATGTCCCCTAGACCATTGTACAGTCCACTGCTCTCGATATCTGGCTGGAGCTCCAATCAGATAACGAGAGGGGCCGCTTATATGGGCTATCATGTCCCCTGTCACTATCTTTTCAAACCTCATGTTGCATGTCACTAAGCTCCATGTCGCATGTCGATTTTAAGAAATGGCCATGTCGCCGTGTTGAATTTAGCCATCCACCCCCATACTGTAGACCTTCTTATACGGACATAGAAATAGGTTATGTTTGCCTCAAAGGGCCAACTATATGGTGAATGTTGTCTGCTATTTCCTATGCCGCTCTCTGCTACTTACCAGGCCACCACAAGCCTCACACATACCGCTTTTGTCAATAGAAAGTCGAATGAATTATCTAATTTGAGTACAGTACGTTATTTCTCATTTCTGACAGCAGAATCGTAATCGCCAGAAGAAGCTACCCTAATTTCATATATTGGAAGTCATATATAATCGAATTCCAGGTGGTGGCTGTAGGTGAGCAGGTGGCTGTGGGAAAGCAGGTGGCTGGGGGCGAGCAGGTGGCTGTGGGCGTCAGCGCCCGGCAGCGCGTAACCGCTTTTTTACGTCTCGGCGGAAAAAGCGAGTCGATCGGAGCATCAGCAGCGACACCATCTTCGTTGCAGCTTCGTTTCTGGTTCGACGTGTCGGGTTGGCCGGGGGGCGGCGTGTGCTGCAGATGATTTTGCCTCCAAAACCGATTTTGAGCCCCGAAACGATTTTGACCCAAAAACGATTTTGAAGTTCTCCTACCCTTCCGAAAATCGGGCCAATCGGAGCGTAAACAGCGAAGATATTCGCGATTTTCGTTTTGTCGGATTATATTGGTACCTATGTGTTCTCCGTTTATCCCGTTCTCCATTTATCCCGTTCTCCGTTTTTCCCGTTCTCCCTTTCTCCCGTTCTCCCTTTGTCCTGTTTTCCCTTTCTCCGTTTGTCCCTTTCTTTGTTTATCCCGTTCTCCATTTATCCCATTCTCCGTTTATCCCGTTCTCCGTCTCTCCCGTTCACCCTTTCTCCATTTACCCCGTTCTCCGTTTACCCCGTTCTCCGTTTATCCCGTTCTCCCTTTATCCTGTTCTCCCTTTATCCCGTTCTCCCTTTATCCCGTTCTCCCTTTATCCCGTTCTCCCTTTATCCCGTTCTCCCTTTATCCCATTCTCCGTTTCTTCCCATTCTCCGTTTCTACCGTTCTCTGTTTCTTCCCGTTCTCTGTTTCTTCCCATTCTCTGTTTCTTCCCGTTCTCCATTCATTCCTTTCTCCATTTATCCCGTTCTCCATTCATCCCATTCTAAATGCAAGCCAGGTCGTCACAGGGCGGTGTTTGGTGGTGCTTCATTGCGGCCTTTAAAGGGAGGTGTTTATACACAAGGAGTCTACAGGCAGAGTTTCAGCTCCGTAGGGCCATTATTTACCGAGTTACAGAAGAAAAGACATTTTTTTGGTATAATTTCTTTGAAACTCAATATTTTTTTAATTTTATTTTTTTATCATAAAGGTAGAAGTTGGACTTTACTTATCTATTTGTTGATTTTTTTACATATATATATGCACTTTAAAAAAGGGGCGTTTTCACCCAGGGCCCATATTTCAGACATGGAGTGAAAAGTCAATATGTAAATTGACTCATTGGCCCACATCCCATGCCTGTGACCATCCTGTTCTCCGTTTATGTCCGTTCTTTGTTTATCCCGTTCTCCCTTTATCCCGTTGTCCATTTATTCAGTTTATCCCGTTCTCACTTTATCCCGTTCTCTCTTTATCCCATTCTCCCTTTATCCCATTCTCCCTTTATCCCATTCTCCCTTTATCCCCTTCTCCCTTCATCCCGTTCTCCCCACCAAAAAATTAAAAAGTTTAAAAAGAAGTCTCGGCCGAAAAGCGAGTTGATCGGAGCGTCAATATCGACGGCATCCCCGTTTCCGTTAAGCCGTGTCGGTCGGCCACGGGGCGGCGTGTGCTACAGATAGATCCCCCCACCCTGACCCCCCCGCCCCCTCTCCGTTTATCCCGTTCTCCGTTTATCCCATTCTCCCTTTATCTGTTCTCCATTAATCCAGTTCTCCCTTTATGCCGTTCTCCCTTCATACCGTTCTCCCGTTCTCCGTTCATCCTGTTCTCCCTTTATCCCGTTCTCCCATTATCCCGTTCTCCCTTTATCCCATTCTCCCTTTATCCCGTTCTCCCTTTTATCCCGTTCTCCCTTTTATCCCGTTTTCCCTTTATCCCCTTCTCCGTTTTTAGCCTTCTCTGGTAATCGCCTTCTCTGGTTATCCCGTTCGCCGTTTATCCCGTTCGCCGTTTATTCTGTTCCCAGAAGTCTCGGCCGAAAAGCGAGTTGATCGGAGCGTCAATATTGACCCCCGCCCCTGCCCCTCTCCGTTTATCCCGTTCTCCGTTTATCCCGTTCTCCCTTTATCTGTTCTCCCTTTATCCAGTTCTCCCTTCATCCCGTTCTCCCTTTATCCCGTTCTCCCTTTTATCCCGTTCTCTCTTTTATCCTGTTCTCCCTATATCCCCTTCTCCGTTTGTCGCCCTCTCCAGTAATCACCTTCCCCGGTATTCGCCTTCTCCGGTAATCGCCTTCTCCGTTTATCCCTTTATCCCGTTCTCCGTTTATCCTGTTCTCCGTATAGACCTATAGACCTACTTTTAAAAATGTAATAGGCATATAATGTAGTAGGGTTTAAAAAGAAGTCTCGTGTGCTACAGATAGATCCCCACCCTGACCCCCCCCCCTGCCCCCTCTCCATTTATCCCGTTCTCCCTTCATCCCGTTCTCCCTTCATCCCGTTCTCTCTTCATCCCGTTCTCCTTTCATCCCATTCTCCGTTTATCCCGTTCTCACTTTATCCCGTTCTCTCTTTATCGTCTTCTCTGGTAATCGCCTTCTCCGGTAATCGCCTTCTACGGTAATCGCCTTCTCCGGTAATCCGTTTATCCCGTTCTGCCGTTTTCTGTTTATCCCGTTCGCCATTCATCCTGTTCTCCGTATAGACCTATAGACCTACTTTTAAAAATGTAGTACCGTATTCGACGTAATAAGCTCACAGTGCGCTTAAAAAATTATTATGGACACCTTTTAGTAGTTGAGAGTTTAATTGGGGTCAAAAATTGAGATCAATTTGGTTATTTCTAGTATAAGAATCCGCCAAAAACGGGGGGTGTGCGCTTATTAGGGGATGTGCGCTTATTACGTTGAATACGGTAGGCATATTTAGTATAGCTAGGCCTATATTGACCCATGTGTTTGTTTTTTGTATCCCCCTCCCCCCCCCCCCCCCCAAAAAAAAAGTTTTAAAAAAATGTATCACCATGTATGTCGACCATAGCTCCCCTGTGTTTCCCTACTCAGATCTATGTCTCATCGTCCTTTTTCCTTTGATGATCTCTACGTCCTTGTTATATAATAATGTGGCTCCAGATGGGTAAAAACCCTGAGTGGTCGAAACTTGTTCAAAGGTTCACTGAATAAATCAGTCTTATTTTTATGATGGGAGAGTACTTCTCTCCTGTCATTGGCTAGAATTCTGGACATTGTCCATTTTCTATGGTGAACAACCCATTGATGATGTCATCATCAGTGGTATCTATGGCAGCAACCAGGGGCCAGGGACAGTTTGTTGTCCTCACTTGAATAGATAACAAGGTTTCGATGTCTGCAACAACCGTCCCACAGATTGGTAAAAAGACGGGAGCCTTAATTTTGGCGACTTTCCGACCTGATGGGGACCCCTCTGCACCCCCAATAATCTATCAAGGTTCATTTGGGATATCTGGTGGCGCTAACTGGGGGTTCAATCAGGGATACCACTCTTCCCACTTTTGCAGGAATTCCTACTTTTTGGCTGAAATTTCTGCATTGAATTGAATTAATTTCCTACAGAGAATTGACATACATCTTAGAATTTCCTACTCGGTTGTGGAAAGGGAGTGGCATCTGTGGTCCATGGAGGAGCAAACCAAGCTGTCACCACCTAGTGGGCAATGGGAGAATCATAATATCCCAACAATATTCACCTGGTGAGGGTTTGTGTCAAATCAACCCCCACATGTTTTAATCCGTAAATGCCCGGAATGTGATAAAAAGCTCTGCGTTGTGTTACATGATAATTACCGTACTCATTAGCTCCCCCTGGATACAATGTACATGTAAGTTAGTATTACAATGTATAAGACTACTGATTCACAGTATTGCCCCTGCCTACAGAACCAGGTATGATTACTACCATTCTAAGGGAGCGTTCATTATTTATGGCCGGGGGGGGGGGGGGCTGAGCAAAAAAGGGGGGGGCCACTTTTTTTAGGGGTATTCGAAGGGGGGGGGTCACTTTTTTTTAACCTATTCTTAGGGGGGGGTCATTTTTTTTAGGGGTATTCCTGAAAAATGTCACGAATTTGGTATGTAGAAATGTCGCAGATTTTGGTAACAGTCTGCGTTATATTTCACCAAATTATGTCAAAATTGTCAAAATTTCCCTTGGGGGCATAGCCCCCAAACCCCTTTAAAACTATCTTTTTGTGTCCCTGCTGACACTCAGCATTGCACACCCTTTGGAACTTCATTCAGTTTGGCTTTGCCTCCCCTAGCCAAAGGCAAGGTGCTTCCCACACCCCTCTGGCTATACAAGGCTGACGCTAAAGTATGCTACAAAACTAAAATAGCCAAAACCAGACCTCAGGTGCTGGTTATAAGATGGGATTTCGAGGTGTAATTTGTGCAATTGGTGTGGGTAGTTTGAGAAACCTTTTGGTAGGTGGAGTTGATTGTAAGCTGACTTTACAAAGAATGAACCCTGGGGTGGGCACTGCCACTATGTGGGTGAGTGGCCACTGCCCCGGTACCGCCCCTACTCCTCATACTGTGGGAGCTGAGAGAGTAACTGACCGCCCCTCCTTTTTTTATTGAAGCAAATTGTTGCAAGTGACCGCCCCTATAATCAGATTAAGTGAAACCAAAGTCACCTGCTTTCTTCCCATCTGAGCATCAGGAGCCAGACATAACAATGATAAACTTAGCAATTAGCAGTTTTCTAACAACCATTTTAAACATGTTTGTGCTCCAACATTACCGTACAAACACAAGAAACCTTTATCCAGAAAGCAGGGGACGGGGGTCACCACCCCTCCTTTTACTGTTAAGAAGCGCTGACTGCCCCTCCTTTTCATCCCCTCTGTCAACCCACCGCGACCGCTCCTTGGAGAGGTGTGGCAGTGGTTATCCGAAACATACCTCAGTGCCCATCTGAGCATCAGGAGCCAGACATAACAATGATAAACTTAGCAATTAGCAGTTTTCTAACAACCATAAACATGTTTGTGCTCCAACATTACTGTACAAACACAAGAAACCTTTATCCAGAAAGCAGGGGACGGGGGTCACCACCCCTCCTTTTACTGTTAAGAAGCGCTGACTGCCCCTCCTTTTCATCCCCTCTGTCAACCCACCGCGACCGCTCCTTGGAGAGGTGTGGCAGTGGTTATCCCAAACATACCTCAGTGCCCCCCCCCCCCCCCCGGAAATGAACCCAGGTGATCTTCTGGCAAAATTACTGCAAATAGAGACAGTACCTCATCTGTCAGTGCGTCACTTTGGATTCGACTTGGGCTTAATGTTGAAGGATAGAATACATCCAATGCATCTGCGGGCTGGCAACCCGCTGACCCATCCCCTACGTACCTCCCATCCAACTTGAACCACACTGAACTGTATCTTTCAAGGTTCACACCATACATTTTGGAGGTAATCTCACTCTCACCTTCTACTTTCTCCCACATTCTTCTCCCATCAGCAAATGACCTGCAATTTTTCAAAAGATCCTTGGGGGATGCCTGACTAAAATCCCCTCTATTAGTTGCAGTACTGCACTTTGTAACACTCTGGTTAAATCTCACTCTTTGAATTCATCAAAACTTGAGGTCTGGGCTTAGGCTTTTAGAACTGCTATTATCATGGACACAGTAATTTACAATGATTTGCAGCATTTCCTGAGTGGCCAAATCTAGAAGCTATACCACTGCAGGAAGCTACTGCACCTACAAAGTCAGACCCTGAGAATTGAGATCTCGGTCTTGTAGGGCAAAAACATTCAGAGTTAGGGTAAATGTGGGTAATATCGCGGAGCTAGTGACAATATTACCCAAATGTTCCAAATTTAGGTAATCTGCTGTCATTAAGAAACTTTTTTTTTGTGATTTTTCAAAAATAATATTTATAATAAAAAAAAAACGAGAAAAAAATTGAGACCAATAGTAACCCCCTGTAGGTTAAGCAGGGACCTAAAAGTGACTAAATGTTTGGGTTATATCGTTGTACTTGTTGTTATATCGCTCACAGCATTGTGTTACATTGCTCACCCATTGATATGCATGTAAGACAAAGGCTCATGATCATTGTTCACCATTGAGGGTTATTTCATGAGACAAAACAGACAAAATTTGTTTCAACGATCTATAGGATTCAACATCAGACCAGCTTCTGCCTGCAACGGGACTGGTTGGACTAACAAGGCCTCACTCTACTGTTGTAATATTTCTAAAAACCCTTGTACAACCGGCACCCCCAGCTTGGTAGAAGGTATAACGGCATGAGAGGTTATATGCACCAGGGGATATATAAACACCACAGTATGTTAATCTAAAGATGGTGAGTGTCTGAAAGGCCAGGATTACATACATTCAACTAGTACAAGCCAATTTCGTTTTTTGTTAAAAAGTTGTAAAAATCAATCTATGGTGGAAGGGTGGGGTCACTTTTTTTTTCACCTATTCCGAGGAGGGGGTCACTTTTTTTCCACCTATTCCGAGGGGGGGGCCACTTTTTTTTTACGTATTCGATTTGAAAAATGCTCGCCCCCCCCCCCTGCCATAAATAATGAACGCTCCCTAAGGCTACACAGGTCCCACTCTGATGGCATGAGCATACTGAGATAATTTCCTTGAAATGAGCAGATCCCTATCAGGGGCGGATCCAGCGGGGGGGGGGGGCGCAAGGGGCGCACACCCCCCCCCCCCCCTATTTTTCTGTACATCTTAATTTAGATGGTCCAACACCCCCAATGCTGTAGGTATTACAGCCCCCCCCCCCCTTTCCAAAATTCCTGGATCCGCCCCTGCCTATAACAATGTGAATATTTGCATCGTATTCATATATTATGCTAATGGTGGGTGCCATCCCAGGTCTGATGTTTGTTCTCATAATTAAAGATCTTAACAATTTTTGTGTTTGTATACTCTATCTTCATGATGCAAAGTATGGATTTAATGTCCTACCACATGGAGTGCTAAAATGCTGCTTTAGTACAGTGAATCCTATTCATTTAATGTTTGTGTATTAGGCCTACCTATCAACATGTATTTAAAAAATCCAGAAGGTTCATATACAAGTAAGAAGTACATTGTATAAGTGGAATGAATTTGTATGTGGGTTAGATCACATTGAAGTTATAAATTTACACACTAGGGAGCACCATTGTTCTTACCCGCCTGCTTGGCACCTGCTGTCGGTAGTCAGCCTGGTCGACCATTGCTGCTTTGAGCATGGCCAGCCTGTGCCTCTACATGGGTACCAACATTTTTGACCATGTTGCCATGTCGATTTTTAGCAAAAGGGCTGTGTCGTCGTGTGGATCTTTATCCCATACATTCTACCACCCATTATTTTTGCATGTCCGTCGATTTTTAAAAGGGGTGTGTCGCTGTTATCATGTTACATGTAGAGAGATTCAATACAGTATAAAGCTTTCATAAATGCAATAATGCCAAAATGTGTCACTTTCTTTTAATAACTTAGCTTATAAATGTTAAGGCCACTCAAAAAAAAGTTGTTTCATCACCCCGTGCATCATAAAAATCGTAATTTGGGAGAAACTTTTTTAGAGTCACCACCAGCGCCTTCGACGCTTGAGTCACTGCCCTCTTCCTCGCAGGCAACAACGGCGGCAATGGGTTTTTTTGAGCTTGACAACAATGATTTCATTCCATTCAGGTCAAACAAACCAAGCCCCCGTAGAGTACATGCCTACAGTCCGGACTACATACCACTGCCCACAAGCAATAGGTTTGAGGTGTTAGAAAAATTCCAACACATCAGACGACTCTCTGGATTCCAGCCTGGATCCACAACAACCCCCCGACTCAATAAATGATTTTCTAGGTTTTTCAGACAGTGAAACAGCATCCACAGCATATGACAGAATGCAGGAGGAAAAGGAAACCAGTGAGACAGATGAAGGATATGGTAACATCCACCCCAAGCATCAACCCATAATGTGGGAAATTAGATCAAGTCAAAGAGAAAAAAGCTTACAAGAGAGTATACAGACCATAATAGATCTTCAAGAAGTACAGGAACCAGAGGTCTCTACCTCACCTAAGAAGGTAACCAGCGAGAAGCCCAACCTGTCACAAACAACTGAGAGTCAGACATCCCAAGATTCAGGCTCGCCACATCCCACACAACAGAACCATGAGACAATGCCCGCACCTGAAGAGGTCACTCCCCCCGCCTCTCCACTTGAATCATCCTCACACACCTCATCACCTACTACAGGCACACCTTGGAGCCAAATACCACATAATGATGAGTCAACTCGGAATGATACTACTGAACACAATGAAATTCTAGAGATCAGAGACAACATCCTAGCTGCTGCTAGTGTAGAAAGAGGGCCAAACACCCTTTCTATGGATTCCATGATGGGCCTGAACATTGGACACTTATTGGGCAAAGTAGACCTACTCACGCAGACTGTCTCAAAACTCAACACCAATAATTCCAAACAAGCTGAAACTCTTCAGGAAACTATTGCCTCGACCATAGATTACCACCTCACCCCCATATCTAAAGGGATTGAAACAATGGCAGCTGAAATCAGATCAAACAGAGAAAGTATAGCGGCCATGGATGTTACAGTAAAGCAATTTGAGGGAAACTTAGAAACGCTTCAATTGCTCACATCTACCCACACTCAGGACATTCACATTGCAAAAGGCATAGCAGAAGATGCCAGACAGCGAGTATCAAAAATTGCAAAGGCCTTCAAAGATGTGATGGACTTAATAAATGAAAAAGTTGACGACCAAAATACAATGATTGACTCCAACAAGGAAGAAATCACCAGAATTGATGGTACCCTGGAGAGCAAACTGGCAGACCTATCTAGAGTGGCGCATGATGTTAGGGATCTCAAAGAACGAATCAGCATATTGGACGGGCACAAGAAAGAATGGGACGAGGGATCCATAATCATGCAGGGATTTCTCAAAGAACAGGAAGCACTGGTAAAAAAGCTTGAGAAGCACATCAACCTTGGCATCTTCCAGTACGAGGAAGGTGTACTTTCCAACACATGAAAGTAATCCATGTGGTCATGACTCGTCTGTAGAGAGCATGAAAATCGAAGTTATAAACAGCGGCACCTACAGGAGGGTATCATACACAGATGGGAGGGAGGAGTGGGCATGAAGGGCATGGCTCATACCAAGCTCTTTATTCACCACCCAATAATACCTGATGAGGTAATTTCATTTATGTCCAAATACCTGACGAGGTAACAACCAACAATGTATTATGCATGTTCCACTGTACACAGACCTTAAAAAATAATCAAAGAACACAAATAAGAAATCCAAACCTGATGAGGTGATGATGATTGAATCATATTGATTGTATAGCAGGTAAAAACAAAGGACTCTAAGTCTAACTCCGAAGAACTATGCTGAAACCAAACCTGAAGAGGTGAATAAGTGCTGGACTTTTGACTTTACATATTAGCTCTAATATTGTTGCTCACACTATTGTCGGAAATCCAAATATAAAGTAAGATCATAATTTGCGCTAATTTCTTGTAATATGCTAGCCTACCGGTAATGTGACAGTATACACTAAACATGATGTGACATAAGACCTGCTGAGGTGACGTGATCTGACGGATAGCAGAATGGATCAATACATAAACAGATATACCGGTAGCATGACTATTACTGTATCATGGTATTAAAAGTTCAATGTTTACTATATTCCTATTCCTAAATCAAAGTATAATCTATACAATTTTTCCCTGAGAAGTAAAACGTTACTGTTGTATTAAAATTCCCTACTATATAGGTTGGAATGTGTTCATGAATGAACAAAATTCTGTAATAAAGTTGTTTCTTGAATAAGAAGTATCACTGACTCATATTAAATCAGGGTAGCACACGCCCGGTAATCTACTTAACTCCCTCTATCCATACATTAATATTCCAATGTTATGACTTTGTTTTAAAAAGACACCAATAAGCACTCCCCGGCTAATATTGGCTTATACATGCAAAAACTCACTACAAGGATCCGTCGGGGTCGTAATGAGGAGGAGAACGAAGGAGGAGGGATCAAGCCAGGTTTCAGAACTATTTTACTGTATCTGGTTGTCACACTTTATGTTTTACATCATACTAGGTATCACTTTTTCTGGGATCTTTGTAGAGATATTAGATATTATGATGCATTACTCTCCTATGTCACTGTTGTCAAATTTTATATGGACGCAGTTAAGGCCATGAGATCGCATACCCACCCCAAGTTGTAAAATGGTTAAGGTAGTATATGACAAGAATTATAAAGTCCCAATAATGAAGGGGTTCATGATCGCACATTTAAATTGTAGAAGTATAAATCAAAAGACCTCACAAATTTTTCCAGCCCTAAACAACTGCGACTTTGTGGCTTTAACTGAGTCCTGGCTAACACCGAAATGCGACAAGGCACTTCTACAATGGGACGGAAAAAGCTATCACAGAATAGACAGAAATGGTGACGCAGGTGGCATTATTTGTTATATGACGGATAGGGTATTTAAATACTCCACTGTTAATGATGAACTTAGCTTAATCTCAGATGATATCGAATGTCTTTCCATTAATATTGATATCCCCAGCAACAGGCGCATGACTATATCTACAATTTATAGACCACATGGGGGGGACGTTTCTGCATTCATTTCTCATCTAAAAAAACTATTTCAAAAGAAAAGGGAGAATTGGTTTCTAGGCGATTTTAATATTAATCTTATGGACAATAAAAGTAATAATACTACGGACTTAAAAAGTTTCTGCAGAGACTACAGCCTTAAATGGCTTTTCAGTTGTATTACTAGGCCTAATCCAGAAAATGAAAAGGGGGGATCAGCCATTGATAATATTCTAACTAATTGTAAGTATGTCATGCACTCTCAAGTTGCACCCAATCTCATAAGCGACCACCTCCCGATTTTCGCGTGTAGAAAAAAAGCCAGAAACCCCAGGGAACATGTCTCATATCTAGGTAGATCATACAAGAACTATAACAAAGAAAGTTTTGCTAAGTTTTTATTAAGTAAAGATTGGGACAATCTGTATTCGGACATCAGTATAGACAATAAGTGGAATACAGTTATTGAGGTGATAAAAGATTTCTTGGATACATGCTGTCCCATACGCAGAATTAAATATAGAGATTATAAAGTTCAATGGATGGACGCTGACACACTCAAAGTTATAAAGGAACGCAATGAATATGTTCAACGCTTTCTACGCTACAGGAGGAAGCCAGATATTACAAAAGCTCAGGTCCTCAGATGCTCTATAAACGGGCTGGTAAGGAAAGCTAAGAGTAAATATATAACGAATAAGTTGCGACAGCATAAATCTGACCCGCGAAAGTTCTGGGCAGCCATGAACGCGTTCTTTAAAGAACCAAAGAACCACCCCCCCCCGGCCTTAATTGATCAGGCCACAGGTCTACATGTTGAAAATAATGCTGAGTATATAAATGACTATTTCAGTACAATTGGGGAAAAATTATTTAAAGCAAAAAACATAAGAAATGAACCTTTTATTGATCCTGACGAGGAAGGTTATTTGGAGAAAGATAATTCAATCCCTGAAATAACTAGAATGATGCTCCTAGCACTAGTTAAAGATATAGATGTCACCAAGCCGTCTGGTATACAACATATAAGTGCTACTGTAATTAAAGATGCTATGTTACTCGCTCCGGATATTTTTGTACACATCATGGAATATTCATTAATGTCTGCCTCCCTTCCGGAAGACTGGACTAAGTCCACCATATCTCCCCTTCCTAAGGCTGGGAATTTACACAATGTCTCTAACTGGCGCCCAATATCAATGTTGCCAATACCGAGCAAAATATTAGAGAAATTTGTTCAGATACACCTACATAATTTTCTTGAAAAACAGAACTATTTCTCATTGGGCCAATATGGCTTCAGGAAGGGTTTCAGTACTGCCGAGGCAATATATGACTTTACAAATGATCTTTATACAGCAAGAAACTCGCATAAATATACCCTATCTGTTTTCATTGACGTAAGGAAGGCATTTGATTGTGTTAGCCATTCACTCCTGTTACATCAACTTTCTGAGGCAAAGGTTAATAGAACCACGTTACTTTGGTTCCATGCATATTTGAATAGTAGAAAACAATGTACAAAGGTTGACAACAATCTTTCCTCCCTTAGAGCAGTGGAATATGGTGTTCCTCAAGGATCGGTTTTGGGTCCAACACTCTTCATTTTTTTCATCAATTCGGTTCTCTCCACTGTCTCTCAATGCAAGATGAAGTTATACGCTGATGATATAGTACTGTACACGTCATCCAGCTACCCGGCTGTCGCTTTAAGAAACATACAGGAAGATATAAATAAGTTAAACACAAAATGTGATGAATTAGGATTAACTGTAAATCATGATAAAACCAAAATGGTATGGTATTGTGCATCCCATAATTACAAATACTGTACAGGAAGGAATCTATTTATTGGTAATAAGACAATAGCAGAAGTCAACTCCTTCACATATTTAGGAGCACAATTAGATTCGGATCTTACTATGAACAAATTTGTTGACAGGAAAGCTCACACCACTGACTATATTAGCTTTAAGTTTGCTAGGTTACGATATCTGTTAGCCGAGTTAGACGCCATCTGTCTATTTAAACATGCAATTATGCCTCACTTTGATTATTGTGCCTTCCTCACTGATTCCAGCACAGTAGATAATATGAGAAGATTACAGGTTATACAAAATAGAATGTTAAGGTGTATAAGACGTGTGAGGGTTTGGGAAGATTCAGTAGAGAACCTCCATGATCTCTGTGAAATCCCACTTCAAAATTCCAGAAGAAAAGAAATGCTTATGTCCCTTATCTACAGTAAAACCCAAAAAGCTCCCCCCCCCAGTTAGACTAAATTTGAGGACACGTCAGGATCATAAAGTTAACTACAAAGTTCCCTTCCCTCGCACAACAAAGTTTAAGAAAAGTTCACTTTATAGAGCCCTACATTTGTGGAATTCTCTAGACAAAGATACTCAAACTGCAAAATCAAAGCTAAAATTTAAAATCAAAGTAAAAAAAACTGTTTAAAACAAACATGAAAGGGAAGAGGGAAATAGCACTAAACGCCAGAAACCATAGAAGGCGTCGTGTAGTTGTGAACAGGGGCAACAATGCCAACAATGCTAGGGGCAACAATAACAACAATGCCAACAACGGTTAGGCTAGAACATGAAACACCTGATGAGGTCTAACACCATGAACTCAGAACCTGAAGAGGTAGAGAATGATCATGAACCCTGGATTTAACAGCATGCTATATTATAAAAAGGGTGGGATTAGTCTTTCAGTTTAGCATTCATCTGTACTATTATCACCAAAACGTTTCAAATTCAACAATGTTAACAGTCTGCTAATTGCAGCAAAAAATCCTTGTCACTAAGATGATGTAAAGTATACTCACGCAATTAGGTGCTTAACTAATGTACATACCGTAGGTTCTAATTGAACGTTGACGCCAAAAACTTCCACTGGTATACACAAATCTGAAATGTACGGGACAAAAATATGAATTGGAAAAACATATGTGAATAAAAGCTTATGACGTCATTCATAAAAAAAAAAAATTAAAAAAAAAATTCCATGCAGTTTAAATCACATTTAGTAAGAAATATTCATTTGAAATGGAGCAGCCCCTGAGTGGCCTGACCCCATCTTCTGAAGGTAGGCCTATGATAACCATTTTAAACCCCTGTGTCGCCAATATAGATTTGTTTAAACCCATGTGTTGCCGTGTCAATATCTATAGCCGTCTATCCATGTGTGTCATGAGTGTAGGGGCACCAAAAGTGCAGCCTGTAGGGCCCCAACTTTCCTAAGGAAAAAATAATAGTGCCACGCCCCCTCCCCCAACCCCACTCCCCATTCATTAGGTCAATCAAATAAACTCGGTTCATTGAACTAAAACTATTAAACAAGGACATGAGCACATGCAGTTGTGGATAACTGAAGAGGTGATCTTCAATGTCTGCATTCTACCCATATCCTAACACATCTGTGTCTCTCTCCTTATTTAGTGTCAACCACGCCCACTCACCTCCTCCCACCCTGGTTGTAAACAAACCACTCTCCCATTCCCAGGTCTCCACAGTAGCTTCATTTTCGCCGATACACGATAACCATGTGGTGTTCTTGTGACCTGTGTCTCTTTCATGAGTGCTGGGAGATGCTGACCAGTTTCAATGATGTCAATAACAGCTAAATTTAGGATTTTATCGCTGCTAAAGAGCACTTGTCTGCTCGATCATTCACAACTTTATTTGTCACTCTCGGAGCATATTCTAAGAATTTTCATCGTCTGTGGTATTTGCTAAGCATCTGTTCGGAGAGTGAATAATTCCGGAAGTTGTGGTCACGTGGACACCTGCGCAATGCTATGCGCTGTTTGCCAATATTTGGGTTCAAAATGGTTGATAGTGCCGAAGGTACTGGTGATGAAGGTAGGGCAAAGGTTTTTGGTCGTTTTAGGAGTATTCACCAATATGCGATGGACGATTTTATGACAGAGGCTTCCAGTAGAGCTTCGCCATGAGTTCTAAGCGAAATAAAGGTCAATATGACGGCAAGATCGCCGGTTTATATGACCTTGAAGACACGATAGGCCGTGGCCACTTTGCAGTTGTCAAACTGGCCAGGCATGTCTTCACCGGCGAGAAAGTGGCTGTCAAAGTCATCGATAAAACTAAATTGGACGAAGTGTCCAAAGCTCACCTGTTCCAGGAAGTAAGATGTATGAAGCTGGTTCAACATCCAAACGTGGTGAGGCTTTACGAAGTGATCGACACTCAAACCAAGCTATACCTAATCCTAGAGTTGGGAGACGGCGGAGACATGTACGACTACATCATGAAACATGACAAGGGTTTGAACGAAGAAGTGGCTCAAAGATACTTCCACCAAATCGTACAGGCCATTCACTATTGCCATAAACTTCATGTGGTCCACAGGGATCTAAAACCAGAAAACGTGGTGTTCTTTGAGAAACCGGGGATTGTAAAATTGACAGACTTTGGGTTCAGTAACAAGTTTGTGCCAGGAAGTAAGCTCGAGACGTCTTGTGGATCTTTGGCCTACTCAGCCCCGGAGATCCTGTTGGGAGACTCCTATGACGCCCCAGCTGTCGGTGAGTATACTACAATAAAATAGGTGACACCCTAAACTTGCTTGTATAAATAGTATTGTTTACAAGATGCTATCAGCTGTTCATATTTCAATTATGTAGGTAGGTAGGTATAATCAATGAAAGATAGATATCCATGCAGGTGTTACTGAAGCCTGATCCATCATTGAACCCAGACTAGGCCAGGGGCAGAGATAATATGATAATCTATCAAATCGATGTAGCCTAGGCTAGTAGACTCTATGCCATAAGACTATGGTCTGTTACTAAGTTGAGATACTTGAAAGAATTTGAGCAAAAGTGTGCCCAGATAATCGATTAAGACCAATAGGGGGTTCACAAACAAGGCCATGTAAAAATTGAAATGTTTCCCTAGGGCTAGGCCTGAGGCTAGGGCTAGGGCAGGGGATGACTGAATCGCCGCTTACAAAAACTCACCTCAAGTCTTGAGGTGAGTTTTTGTAAGGGGCGATTGAGTCTTGAGTCAAGACTCAAATAAACATAGGTGGACCAACCAGATGGAATTAGGGCCTGCTGATGTGGAGCATTCGTCTACTAGTATTTATGGTAATCGTCTACTAGCCTATGGTAATTAGGGCCTAAAGGCCGAGTCATTATTTTATTCCCAGGTGGGGGGGGGGGGGGGAGGTTGGATATAGAACAAGATTAAAGGGGTAGGGGGGTTGAGCGGTAATGAAAAACAGGCCCTCATTGGGGGGAGGGGCAACATTGGAAAAACCTCCATGGTCGGGGGGTGGGGGTAATCATAATTAAATATGGTCCACTTAAATACGGTACTTGTGACGAGTCACGATGCATGATTCCACAGGCGTCATGGTGGAAGGAGGTCACCCCAACTTGTCACAGTAGCTTCTTTTTTTTTTGGGGGGGGGGGGGGTCATTTCTTAAAATCCGAACATAGTGCCAGTAGACTGAGTAGTAGTTGGGGGAGGGGGGTTGAAATTACTTTCAGCTAATTGGGGGCATGGGGTGTAGAACCGTGATGTGTACATGTATCAAAAACGTGATGTGTATATTTTTGTAAGATGTTTCTTTAATCTCCGGCACTTATGTGGATGAATTTGAAACTTGAGCTCTGTGGCGACACCCTGCATGTACTTGGGTGTCCAACCTATGTGGGTGTAGGGGCTGTGGGCTAGTCTCAACGTCAGACCAATGTTGCGCCAGCCCGATAGAGGGCGTTTGGGGCGTCTTACATAGGTCTGACTGCCTGCATGAGGGCGTCGCCCAACGGGACGCAGAAGAACCCTAGTACTTAGCAGTTTAATGATGTAAACAATGGCAGTTTCGGGTGTTCTACAAGTGTCATATTGATGTCATTCAAACCGAGTGCTCTTTATGATGTAATAAAGCTATGTTTCAAATGACATCAATATGACACAAGAGGGAAGGGAGAAATTCTACATTCTTTTTCTGTGGGCGATAATAGATCCATTCTCCATAGGCCCTCAACGTGATCAACCACATGGCGGCAGCGTCAGGATTGGATGACAGCGGTCTGTTTACAAATGAAACAACATTATCCTGTATTCTTTTTCGAAATGCTAACACAAGTTCACTCTCATTTATTAAATCGTGAGGGTCTACACCGTTTAAAGTGAAAAACTTGAGAGAAAACCATCTGAATTGGACGTTTTTTTGACCCCACAGTCAGACCTATGTAAGACGCCCCAAACGCCCTCTATCGGGCTGGCGCAACATTGGTCTGACGTTGAGACTAGCTGTGGGCCCGTGGGTGGTGGTGCATGGGGGTAAGGGAGTGGTCATTTTTTAACAACAGGGCGGGGTTGGTGGATTTGGGGGGGGACAAAAAAAATTTGGATCCCTTGAAGGGGGGGGGGGACCAAAGAAATTTGGACCCCTCTTGAGGGGGGGACCAAAAAAATTACACCCCTTTTTAGCGCAAAAGCCCGCGCATTATTATAGCTCAAAGGGTTCGGCCGCGCTCAATTTCAACCTGCTGGAGGGGGGGACCAAAAAAATTTCGACCCCTCTGGCGGGGGGACCAAAAGAATTTCGACCCGCTCGCGCGGAAATTCACCGACCCCCCCCCCCCCCCCCCTGTTGTTTAAAAATGACCACTCCCTAAGGTGGGCAAAGTTGTGTCTGACTAATTTGTGTCAGGCCAAGTGGTGTCACCGTGTCGGGCGAAGTTGTGTAGGACAAAAGTGGTCTCGGGCAGAGTGATGTCTGGTAAAGTTGTGTGACACTTAATTTGGTACTGTTAATTCCCGCGTATAACCCCTGGGAATTTACGGTACAGTAGTTTTCAATGAGGAACACATTCATGAACTGAGAATCCACGAATACGGTACATGATTGTAACTGAAATAACTTACAGCTAAAGAAGAAGAGTTATAAATAACTCGAAACGTTGATCCCTCCTACATAATGCCTACAACATATGCAACATAGGTTTACTGTCAACATTTATAAATAAAAGCCATCTTTAACCCAACTTACAGTGTCTGGTTTTGTGTGAAATATTATATTTACAAGTTGAAGTATAACTTACAGCTAAATTCAGTCACTGTGTCTGTTGATCAGTTACCATATGTGTTGATTAGTTACCAAATACACGGTACAGAGGGTTTGACACCCACCCCTCCCCCCGCCCCATCAGGATGGATTCTTGATCTTGAAATTGATCACTCTCTTAACCAGAATGTGACAATGCTTGGATTAGAGTCATATATGCCTCTAAATGATGTTTCAAGGAAATGAATTTGAACCTTATCATTGACTCTTGTTTCAGAAGAAACTGATATTAAATGGTGTCAAGTAGACATCAAACTCATACCAGGTACCCAAGCAAAGACCATCGGACGATTAGTAAGACATCCCACGGGGTAGGATTATTCAGTATAGATAAGAGATTTTCAGCAACAGTAAACCTCTAATACAATTGAAAGCTACTGTCGAATGCACTTCATTACCACAGTACTGTTAGTCCCATAATGTTATTGACTTAACTAAAAACACATTGTGAATTCAAAACGTCACTTTTAATGCAACGTCCTATAAGAAATCAGGCGAATCTATTAAGTCAATAGATCCGTTTATCATTAAAGTAGGTCTATAGCATACTGGACATTAATTAATAGAGCTGGGATACCGACGACTCCATATACAATGTTTACAATAATCCAGAACCATGCCTCAAACCTGGAGCATGCTAAGACCTGCTGAGACTAGATGTCTTACAGTTTAATCTGAGGCGCTGAGAAGCTTTGTTTACCTGATTTAATCACTAGAGCATGTAGGGCCCTGGACAGATTTGATGGTGCAGAACAGGTCCTAAATTAAACATGTACCAAGATGTGTGTATACATACAAGATTGCTGTGGGTTGTATTTTGGCAGTTGCAATGATGAATAGCGAAGGAATTGCTTAATCATTAAAAGCTTACAATGCTAATTTAACGATGAAAACGTGAATACTTTGCCTGTCTTCAATTCTGCTAGTATGAATTAAAACATGCAGTGTGACATGTTGTAGGGAACAACACAGTCATTTCAAAAGACAACGTATATGCAGTTAATACATGTATATGTATTACTATATATATGCAAACAAATCTGAAATACCACGGACAGTTACTTTATTTCCACGTAATTTTACGGTTGTACCATATTAGGAGTTGGCCTGTCGGCTTGCTGCTGTGGCTCAGCTGTGTTTAATATACTGGGAGGTAATTTATTGGCCAGGTCATGCTGGTGTTACAGATCTAGGTCTCTGATATAACCTACACGTTACCCACGATTCACAAGAATAATTATACACAGGGCAGTAGTCAGGTGGGAAAAGTGACCATTTAAAGTGGCATTCTCACTGAGCGTTTCCCACTCACAATTCCAATACTGTTCTAGTCTGCTATGTGGTAAGTGCGAGTGGTGAGAATGCCCCTTTAATAGGTATGGGAACATGATAAGGAAGGGAGAGATTGGTTTGTAGGTTCAGGTTCAGTTGATCAGAGATCTTTTTTGCATTTCCTCAAGGATCAGATATGGTGTAATATTTTGGGGTACCGAACGCCTTTGTTTATGCCGTTGTTATGAATGTAAAAAGCTATATATCGTAACTTCTAGATGTCATACTTTGTGACACAATAGACATGTACAGTGGACATGGCAGACATTATGGTGAAGCAGGTGTCCATGTATACAACACTACATACTTATGGGAGGGCACCTGCCGCCCATACCCCCCATTACTACCTGCAGCATATGCCACTAGTTACCTAACAATGAACCAGGCTACAAACTTACAAATTGGGTTAGGTTGGGTGTAACTCTAAGGGACTGGTCACTTTTAACCACAGGAAGTCGGGGGGGGGGGGTGGGGGGGTGTTTAGGTTGCAAACTCTTTTAGGGGTCAGCAACTCCTGTCAACAGTTTCTGTATATGTGGAGGAGTTCTTGTATGCCAGAGACCACTGTAACCAAAAAAGGTCAGGACATATTAAGCTGGAACTGAAAGAGTTACTGTAAAACCTTGTTTGTAAGTTGTAACCTGAACTCGCGAATGAGCCGCATCTAGACTTTGAGGAAAGCGTGTATGCCATACCTAGGGTCTGAAAAATTGCTGATAAAGTACATATTAGGAGAGGAGGGATTGGTTTGTAGGTTTACCAAAGAGCTGTTTTGCATTCCCCCTGGCCCCAGTGTTATGATTCCACACCGATATAACTATCTTGGGATACTGAACTTATGAGAACCCTCGTGTAAGCTCGATCTACCATTTATTATCGCACACCGTCTTTCATAGCTGGATGTATATATATAAACCAAAAAATATCTACTTTTTGGAGCTAAACTCTTAAATACTGTAAAGCCTCACTTAAAGGCCGTCGCATGTACAGAAGTCAGACGCAGCTTTAATTTTTTCAAACATGCTCATTGCTCATGCTGGGCAAATACGTGTATATGGTTCGGCTTATACAAGTATACTACAGTTCTATATCGAGCACAGTTAGTGGAGCGATCTATATTAGTAAAGCTCATAGGCGAGAATTTAGGTACTCGAAATGTGTTCTCTAATCATGATATTTGTTGAGCGCAGTGTGTGCTAATTTAACGTCGAATACGGTAGGCATGTTTGGTATCAAGTTAAAGCTGGTGTTCATTCACATATTACCTGCGGTTTATACATGAGGTTTTACGGTTGGTAGGTTGTAAATGCCAGACACTGCATGGTTACTGACCACTAGACATAAACAAGAAACTGAAGGCTGAACAGGGTAGTAAGCAAGTTAGTGGAATGTGCTCTTGTCACCAGGTTTGGTCTATTGGTGCTAGTCAGTAGTATTTTGGTAGGCTTGGTATTCAGTGTATATCCTTGTAGTTACTGACTTCTCAGAACATACATACACCATACATATACTACATCTATCAGGTTATGAGATGTTCTCGCACAGATGTGTCGGGTTATTGAGAAGGGGGGAGGGGGGGGGAGGGGGGCACCAGACCTATAGGTGATGAATGCAGAGCATAGTGACTCGGGTCCCAGCCATTCTACTAATGTCTTCAAGAAATACCCATGCCATGGTTGTTTTTTTATATATGTCAGGCCTGTTTTACACACAAACATGTATACCTGGCAATGAAGGCCAGATTTATTCTGTGCCCTTATATGTATATGTATGCCCTGTGACCTGTGACCTTACACATTGACCTTACCGTTGTAGATGTGTGGTCGCTGGGCGTCATCCTCTACATGCTGGTGTGTGGAGAGGCACCGTTCCAGGAGGCCAACGACAGCGAGACCCTCACCATGATCATGGACTGCAAGTACCGCCTACCTCCCCACCTCAGCAACGAAGTCAAAGAGTAAGTGTCATTTAACACTACTATACCGTCTTTGCTCTACTGGCGCAACATGCCCCACAAAAGGGGTTGGTTAGATATTCTTTCCTTAATAATATTGATCACGTCCTGATCTTCTGCATATTTTGAGGTGAAAAGGAAGATTCGACCTGCCTACCCGAAGTCTATGTACGTGCAGTTAATCTATAAACATCTTGGTCTGAACTCAAGAGATAAATTTTCGCATGAAAAGCTCAATATGAAATAATGTCCAGCTTAAAACAGAAGCCGAGGCACCATGAAGTCACGCCGTTGTGCATTATATTAGACTTGGCCAGTAGCCAGAACTGACCCAGTGTCAGTGCCAGAGAAGGGATCATGGGTGCAGTTATCTTCTGTTGGATCTCAAATACAGGCAAATCTGCCTTAAGTATGCGAAGACCAATAATAAGGCGCTCAGGTGAGGGGAGAGTATGTCCTATACACGATGGGCCATGTACAGCACCAAGAGCTGCCCTTGTACCCCTCCCTGTACCCCTGCTGGTGACATGATAACACATGTTTTAATCAGTGGCATCATGGTATAGCTAATCCTTTAGCCTGATGTTAACCCTTTAAGGATGGTATAATGCATAAATTTATGCAGCACTGGCAAGTTGCATTCAAACAGAATACCGACCCTACAGGGTTGAAGCATCCAAAGGGACGGCATGATGCTCCAATTTATCCCTGGCGAGTAACTCGCCAGGGCTGCATTGCTGAATCATGACTACACATGTTAAACAATCTTATAGCGATATGCCATCATTAAAGGGTTAATGCGGTTCCTCTAGTTGCCATCCTCTTCCTCACCAGATGTTATTGTGTAGGTTTGTGAAGTGGAGGCTACAGACATGGAGGCTTTCATGACAGGCTGAGTGGCATTCGTCTTGTCGTCTATCTGATAAATCCCTGCTGAACCAGTGACCCACTCACCCAACTGTGCTGGCCTCACCGTCAAAGAAGAGAAAAACTACACCTCAGAGCTTATAATGCAGCTATGAAACGTTAGAAGAGCCCCACAGAATAGAAATTATACACATTCAAAAGAACAAACAAATAACAATAGACATACGCACACACAAACCCCAAACTGGTAGTGTGACCCTATATGAAAGCTAATGCGATTCTGATATTATAAATAGAGATCCAGGTACATGTGTAGTCTTAGTTTTTGTTCTTTTCTAAATCCTGTAGATTAGTACATATAAAACGATCTCGTTAGGTGTTTAAGTGTCCATATGCCAGGTAAGACGAGCCGTGGTGGAATGTGCTACTTTTATTTATAAAATTCTGAGAAGGAAGTGGATGGTGCAGGTTAAATGCGAGGTATTTAGAAGTAATGTATATAGTACAGTACAATTACAAATTCGACATACCGTATTCGACCTAATAAGCGCACACTCCCCATTTTTGGCCAATTTTTGTACTAGAAATAACCAAAAATGTCTAAATCTTTGATTGATATCCATTATACTTTTTTAAGCGCACTGTGCGCTTATTACGTCGAATACGGTAATCAGACACAGTGTGGCTTATTGACACAGGTAGCTTTGCTACCAGTGTCTTATACGACGCCTTGGTGAGACACCCTGCTGAGAAAAGAAAAAAAAATTTCATTGATTATTTTTGGGGTGAAAAATTTGGCTGAGGTAAAATTTTTGCCCTATAGCCTAAAGTTCAACATTTTTCCTTTTCTATGATATAAAAATCATCCATTTCTATCGACTGGTTGTCCCCTAAAAAATTGAACAAAAAATACCTATCAAAAAATGAGCCTACTTTTCAGCACTGTAGACAAACATGAATGTACTAGAATAGACTTTATGTCCTTTTTTGCAGTAGTAGTTAATTCAATATAAACATAGATTTCTCGTGGGGTAAGACACTTTTTTTAAGACCAAAAGTTCGATAAAAGAGTCTATTCCCGTGGACAAAAAGAGGACGCGCAGTACATAAATTACTGCATTCTTTGTCAAACAAAGAGTGGCACCACTGGTACTTCTCGTACTGCGCGAGATCTCAACGTGTGCAGACGAAATCGTACCACCCATATCTTCGCCGTTTATCTTCCGATCGACTCGCTTTTTGATAGCGACAGAAGGCGGTACATGCCCGCAGCCTGCAACTGTCGCCCACACCCACCTGCACACCCACAGCCACCTGCTCTCCCACACCCACCTGCTCACCCACACCCACCTGCTGGCCTAAAATGGAATAACATACATGTATGACACATGACTTGAGGGTACCTTTTAACAAGGAATTCATTTCTGATTCCAGAATTGACCAATGAATGATTATAAGAGAGTACTGTATCTAAGTACATGATAAGCACTCACCAGCAGGACCCAGATTCAGGATAGGGTTGGGGTTGGGACATGAGTTGTACAAATTCACTATCACACATATTACACTCACACATATTGCACTCACACATATTACACTCACATATATTACACTACACACATTGCACTCACACATATTACACTCACATATTACACTACACACATATTACACTCACACATATTACACTACACACATATTACACTACACACATGACACTTACACATATTACACTCACACATATTACACTCACACATATTACACTACAAACATATTACACTCACACATATTACACTCACACATATTACACTCACACATAAGTATGTTTATCCAATGAAAAACAAATACCTGTGTCTTTTGTGATTAGGATCACACGCTAGATCTTAGTATTTTCGTAACGACCAAGTGTACCTTATACATGAGAACACAGGAACTTACAGTAACAGGAAGCAACGATGTGATGGGAGTACATAGCTTACTATTGTCTGAAAAAAGATGACATCTGATTCTAGTCTAATGTTTTATGGAAAGAGTAGAGGAGTTTCCCGCTTAGTTTAATTATTAACGCTACCTTAGAATAAGTCTGACGGCCTATAACGCTGATCAGATATACAAAAAGCCAGTCAGGAGAGGGACCCAATGTAACCAGTCAGCTCGTATCAACATGAGAACCACCCACACATAGCACTACCATAAAACCTCACGTATAACCCGCCCCACCCCTTGGGAAACCCCATTCACGTACAAGCTGCGGTTTCTACTGTAAATTTTCGTGTATAGGCCGCGACTAGGAATTTGATATCTAACATGCCTATATAGGGTGTGGCTGATACCAGTTTTTACTAGTGTAATAAACGAGACTTTGTTCCCCTTAATATTGGTGTTATGTGGTTAAGTAAAGAACAAGGTCGACACAGTTCGGATCAAGTGTACAGGTTGCTTATATAGGTTTATTTAGTATTACCTAGACAGGTGCAGCTAATCGTGGCGAACTCCCTATTGAGCTCGGAGCAGGTCAGTAGGCTCGGAGCCGATGTGAACATGGGTCTTTGCCCTATCACAGGTACAAAGGAACCGACGAGTTCCATCAGACGCCGGCTATATATAGGCAGCCAGCCTGCGCGCGCACACGCAGACCGGAAGCCTATAGCGACCTTTATCCATACCCCAAGACCGGAGTAGGTGCTGCCACCTACTGCCGGACTGAAGGGTTCGAACAGAGTTCGCAACGCAGCGTCTAACAGAACCCGCCATATGAATAACCCAAACTCTAGCCCCTACACTAGTATATTACAGTACTAAATTAGTAATTGACCCAGGGGCACTACTGTGCCTCAGGGTCTTATACGACGGTTCTGAACCCAATTTAAGACATTTTTCCCATCACTTGTATCTGGAATAATTCTGCAAATAAATCTTCCTGCCAAACAAATGTCACTGTTCTATGTACTGCTGGTCAATGCCAATCTCCCCATACCAGTATTGTATATGTGGGTTTGCTCAAATGCTCAAAAAAGGCATTTAAAAAAGTGTCACTTTTAGCTTTTTTTGCACAAATTCCTTTAGCATTGCAGGTATAGGAAAAACCTCCCTCTGATGTCCTCCACCAAAGTGTTGATTCCATAGAGTTCCATGTTAAAGCAGCCAGGAACGCGTTTTTTCCAATTTGTTAAGCCTCCCTCCCTCCTTCCCTCCCTCCCTCCCCTGGGTCACATGTGATGCCAATCGCCAATACCATTCATTTTTAGAACCCCTAGACTGCTTATAGAACTTGACAAAGTTTGGGGTGCGCCACATACGTGCGTTAGGCTTATATGCAAGAGTTTACAGTATCTAGAAAGACAGTTTGACACCAGGTTTAGTGGTTTGTTGCTGCCTGGTGGTTCCAGGAAGTGAGGGTTTCTGCACTTGTCTCAGTCTGACCAGGGACAAGTTGGCCCCTGGCTACACTGGGCTCCTGTGCTCCGACCCGTGACCACCCCTGGTTCTTGATCCTTTTGGCGCTCTGCCCAGGGGCGGCCAGCCACGGTGCAGAACACAGAAAGGAGGTGATAAGAGAGGAGGGTAGTCAAAGACAGTTGTGCAGACAAGCAGAAAGGGTGCGTCGTGTAGCCCTCACTGAGCATCCTTTCTGTGTAGCTGAGCAAATGTCAAACACAGGTGTGGTAGCAAGACAGGTTTGTCATCCCGAGCGGTCTGTGAATATGCTATTTGATGCTGAAAGCTTACAATGAAACACACAAGGAATCCCTATATTTTGATCATTTTCAGAGTATGAATCATGTGTATCCATCAGTGTTACGAGTCACCAACGTGTGGCATTGAAACATCTTATGGTTCCCCTGCATAATATAAAGAAAACATGTTTTGGGTAATATGTATTCACATGATATTTTCTCGCTCAAATTATTGACTCAGGTTTACTCTGAGTCTTGTGCGACGGGTAGCAGGGGGTCTCTCAGCCTAAAATTCAAAACAGCTGTCATTCCTTCAAAATTGGAGCTTTTTCTCTCAATTTTGTGTCATTAGATGCGGTACAATGTTGTCCTTCCTATGTAATCGCGCTTTAATCCATTTTCAAACGCTTCCCCCTGAAAAGCATGATTTTAATTTTGTGTCTAAAATGGTGGTAATTTGCTTCAGCATAGAGCCCTATGGGAGCCTGTAGATAACCCTTGACATTGAACGATTACATATTGAACAGCTCAGTGCTAAGTCAATGGGACAGATCTCGGCAGCCGACCAACCTGGGGTGAGACACTTTTTTTCAGCAAGCTTTGACTGGATCCAATGGTAATTTAACACAGGGAGGTACTACACTATTTCCCAAAGCAGATGCCATCCTATATCATATACTAGGCCCAACATACGCTGCAGTATGTTAGATACCGGTATGGTAATTTAATGGTAATTTAATATATATGTTCCTGTCCAGTGTTGTTCAATACATGACAAATATTTTGAGAACAAAAACAGACAACCCTGTAGTACCATATAGCTCAGACCCTACTAAGCACTATTCGCTGTTACTTACAATATGGACATGGGAGCTTTTTATTCAGTGTGTGTCTGACATAGACGTGAGAGGACAAAAGACATAGATAGCCAAGATGGGGGGACATGAAAATTTGAATTTGGGCCTAAGTACCCCCCCAAAAAAAAGTCAATGTCCACATTTTTTTTGAGTATACCCTTTTTTTGCGCGGCTTGCCTCACTCGGTGTGGCTTTCTTAGGGCACCTGCGTCATGCGACCTATAGGTTGTGTGGTGCAGGCCTATAGGTAGTTGTGAGTTCCTGACTTGTGACGCACAATTTGGGTATGCTATCCGAAACAGTCCAGCCAGGATATAATAGGGGGAGCAATGGATGGATATGGATAGTGGACTAGGGTAAACCAAAGGTGCTGAATTCATTTCTGTTATGTGTAGGATGATATCTAGGTCGGAAAAAAGGTCAAAATCAAGGTCAAAGGTCACATCTTTAAGAATCCCATTAATACAAGAGTGCACCCTTTCTCTTTCTTACTATGATAAATGATACATTTCCCTTCACACCTCTACCTGACCCTGAGTCTAGTTAACGGGGGAAGGGGAAGGGGAAGGGACTCGGGGTTGGGACTCGGGGGTGAGACTCGGGGGTGGGACTCGGGGTTGGGACTCAGGGGTGGAACTCGGGGGTTGGACTAGGGGTTGGGACTCGGGGTTGGGACTCGGGGTTGGGACTCAGGGTTGGGACTCGGGGTTGGGACTCGGGGTTGGGACCCAGGGTTGGGACTCGGGGGTGAGACTCGGGGGTTGGGACATGGGGTTGGGACATTAGCTTGGGATTTGGGGATGAACAATATTATTATATGTATACTCCTATATGATGATACTACATTTCCCCCCGAACCTGAGTCATTTGTGATGCAGTCACACGTTCGATTTTTATCTACCTGTACTGTACTTGATCTGCTATATGTGTCTTCATATAGCTTCAAAGAACCATGGCTTTCTAATGCTTTATAGCATCGCCATTTATTCATGAATCGTGCTCCTTTTACCTGAACGCCTCTTAATTGCGCTATTCATTCCTTCCGGGAACAACGTGTAAGTTATACAATGAAGGCCTACTAGGTATCTCTGTAGGCGCATTGCCAACATGTTACTCTCTGTCTGAGTATAAAATAACCCCCTAGTAAGTGGACTTTCCATGCTGTGCTTCCGTTGTCAATTCAGTAAGGTTCAGCTTTGAAACGAGACCCCCATAATTTTACGAACTAATACCCTGTACAGGTGATACAACGGCATTATAGATTATATACCAGGAGTGGACTATTACCAAAAGCATTCTCAAGAAGACTCCAGAAAAGTATGAGGATTGGATAGGGCTACATTTTGTGAAAATATGATTCATAAAGGAGTTTACAAAATAGGACGAGTATCATTAGTCATGACCCTACATGATGAATTCTGATAGTAGTAGTTAGCTGCTTGAGGTTTACAGACATACCGATGGCATTACTCTCAATTATTAACCAAGGACATGGGGCATACCTGTAACAAATCCATGGTACAGTGGTAGAAGTCTGAATGTCCATGTCAGCCTCAGACTGTTATTAATATGGCATTCAGCTCTAACTTCCTTTCAGTCTCGCAACCAGCGTCAAAGGTTTAAAGGCCCAGCGCCCCTATATATATATATATAGAGCTGAGTACCTGTCCCGACTGCACTCTGACTGTTACTGGACGTGTAGTAAGATCTGCGGGTTTAAGGTGTGATCCATTACCCATAGATTGTACATTGCACCTGTTAGTATTAGGATGGGACTGTTAACAATAACCCACTCACGTTCTACATGCTCTGTGACGTCACAGACAAGTATAGCCGTTGCCATTCTCAATTATCGCAATTTTAGAGCGTTATCAGATGAAATAAATATAGAGACGTGCACAGCTTGTCTAATTTTACTATGCTATAGCCGCGTATGATACAACCCGGCTCCCAAGTCGTGCAGAACGGTGCAATGACGGCCACTATCGTGTAGATTTGTTAAGTGCTGCTTATCCCTTTAAGGGCCGCATAGTCATTAATGCATCATGCCCTTGGTCGTCATGATGTGCATGAATGTAGCCCTGGCGAGTAACTCGCAAGTTCTACATTCAAGTATTGTGTCGACCCTTGAGTTGATACCAGGGATGTGATTCCTCCTATAGTTGTAGGATTTCCTACACTTTTGAACAAAAAAGTCGACCCTCGTGATTTGTCTAGATCCAATGACCGTGGAGATATTTTCGCAGTGGGGGAGATGGGTCTGTTACTCAAATTGTCACTCATAACGTGAGCAGAATATATGAGAGAATGCATCAGAATGGAGCATTTTGCTTATAGATGTGAATTTTTTTCCCAACCCCTAGCTTTGTCATTGCCCTGCGCTTGCAACTATTCGAAAGCAATATTTCACTTGAGTGCTGTATTTAGTGTCTTTAAATGCCTTAATTTGAGACTGTTTCCTATAGTTTTACAATTTTGATATCACATACCTGGATTCACTCCCAAAGGATCGGCATGATGCATCAATGCAGCATCAGCGAGTTACTCGCCGGGGCTGCATTGGTGCCTCATGACGACACATTTTAGCGACGTGCCTTCCCTAAAGGGTTAAGTACTACCTAGGTACATCTAATATACATGTGGAGCAGTAATGGGTTGACTCTGGTGTCAGCAATGGAGAATCAAGGTGTTTCCTATTCAATTAGTTGGTGCCTCTAACTTGACATCTTACTCCTGCTCCTGGGGACAAGATGGCAGCGTCCTCAGCATGGCCAGTTACAGTACTATAGTAGAGTATAGGGTATTTACACAGAAGTTTAATGTGGAAGTAGACACGTCCCTTTGTGTGCATGTCCCTGACGTAGGTGCCCCAGTTTAGCCGTTAAGGGCGGCTTAATGCCTTAAGGTATCATGTCCTTGGTCGTTATGATGCATGGATGCAGCACGGGCGAGTATCCATTCAAGCATCATGCCAACCCTATGGGGTTGAGACACTCCTCAACAGTCGACACCATGCACCAATGTAGCACTGGCGAGTTACTTGCCAGGGCTGCATGGCGCATCATGGTGACAAATGTCATCTTTTAACGACATGTTGTCCTTAAAGGATTAAAGCGGCTCTTAGACTAATGGGTGGTGTGGTGGGTGCAGCTACTGTAACCTTAGCAGGCTCTCAGTGAGGACATGGGTTCAGTTTCACACCCCACTGAGCACTGCAGGCTTGGAGACATCTACGACTCAATCGTGGTGCAATGGGGTTACTGTCTTCTTCCTGTTTTGGTTTGTGGCTATTAAAGGACGGGAAGTTAAAAGCCAGGAGTTCAGCAGCCCGTGAAAACTTTTTTTTTCTTTTTTCGACGGGGGGTTGGGGGGGGGGGGGCGGGGGAGGGGGCGGAGCTGTTCTGTCCCGTATAAGCGGGTGACCACCGGCACTATATTGCAACGTTATGGTTTGTATAGTATAATATGTTGTGAAATGGTCACCCTTAAGCTCAGGGGGTCCACCCCCTCCCCCCTCTATCCATAGGTCTATGAAGAGCAGAGCTGTCGTTATTGCTGCTTTTCCCTGTTTTAATTAAATGTGTTATGTACACAACGACAGGAAGCGGTAGTAAAATAGGCACATAGTTATGTTATGCTTTAGAGAAAAGTGAGGGAGGAACAGATAACCACTTTTGAATTAAATTATTCTCATTACCATCTTTAATTTTGCTGTATCCTCTCGGTTTCAGTTTGATCTCGGTGATGCTGGTGAGGGAGCCCCATGACCGGGCAGTGCTGGACAACATCATGAAGCATGCGTGGCTGACGGTGAAGGGCCAGGTGCCCCGCATGCCGGACATGCCGCTCATGTCGCGCGAGAACCTACCACCCGAGGACCATGAGTACGTCCTCCAGAAGATGGTCGACGGCAAGATAGCTACTATGGAGGAGATTATAATGTAAGTAAAGAGAGATCTTGAATGGAAACTTTGACTTAAAAATTGTATTTTTGAGAGAAATGCCACACCATTTTAATCACATGATAAAATGCCACACAATTTTCATAGGGGGGTGCTCATTTTTTAACAGAAGGGGTTGGTGAAATTTCACGGCGATGCGCGGGGCTGAAATTCTTAACTGCCCCCAGTTGAGGAGTCGAAATCTCAATATCCCACCCTGATGTTTAAAAATGTCCTTATTTTTAGCTGTAGTGTTCAATGATCTTGGAAATCATGTAATCTAAAGGAAACACTTGTCAGTGGCAAATAGCATTTACATTAGATGTTGTCAAGTTAGTCTTTGGTGTGTGCACCTCTCTTGTATTTAAATCAGGCAGTAGCAGAGTAGTTTTACCCGGAACTGGAAGCATGGTACGTGCCTCGGTGCTGCCTTCAGTTCATTAACGACTCATTAATTAATCACACCACCATAACGACCAATTAGGTTGGAGGGAATTGACTTCTGCCACGTGAATATTAATGAGCGTCGACCATTGATAATGGCAGGATGATCGTGTAACACAATAAAAGTATACCGGAATGGAACGCTCGGATGTGGTGACTTCCCGTAGCCGATTGTGCCGACAAAAATACCAGTTCTCGAAGAGCATGGAATCTTTGTTTACGTGGTCTGTCAAACTGAACTAATTGGGCTGGGTTTAACAAAAAAAAAATGGTTAAAAAGAGATCTGATACAAAAACTAGATGACCGTCAGCACGGTGCGCGAAGAAGGTATCGTAAAACCTGCATGATGTTCTGAACATGTACTGACGGTTTTATTAGCAGCCAAACCATTAACAAGTGATTTAGTGAAGAGCTTACAGTTTTATTATTACTAGTCTTTTTTGAAGGGTGATTAGAGTAGTCTGATGTGCTTGGTCAGCCAGAATAGTGTTTAATAAGCATAAAACCGACAACTAATGTAAAAATATATTTTACCGTATTCGACGTAATAAGCCCCCTGGGCGTTTATGAAATTATTTTTATGGCGTTTTAGGTACTTAATAGACTGATTGTCTCCAAAATCGGGAATGTTGAGCCTTTGTTCTAGTCTAAAAATGCCCCAAAAAGGAGAGAGGGCGCTAATTAGGGGGAGGGCGCTTATTACGTCGAATACGGTAATTGCTATGTCTAAATGTATTGGTTTGACAGTAGTTTAATGCTACATGTACAAGCTCTGTGTAGTGTGCACCTGCACTTAAACATTTCATCCCCTGTTAGTGTTACCCCCAGCGCTGATACATGCACTCACGATTCTGGGATCTCCTCACTAAACCATTAATGTACATTGCAGGTCGCTGGAGGAGGATTCGTACAACCACATAACGGCTACCTACTACCTTCTGGCCGAGCGGCGGTTAAAGCGTCATCACTCAGTCACGGCCGTGACGTCACCCACAGCCGGCTGGAAGGACAACAACGGTTCGGACCAACCCGACGTCGGCAATGGCAAAGGCAATAAGACGCCATTGGCACCACTAGCCCTATCCCCGCGGTGAGTTCCATTGTAAAGCCTGTATTTTCATGACAGCTGCTTATTATGAATATATTATATGTGAGTGTGGAGAATGATATAGGGCTAAGGATGCAGGAACACGTCTAGTTAAATCGGACTCTTAAGACCCAGCCTTTTTGGCCGGCCAGGTGACCAGTCTAACCCGGCGTCGGTTGTCTGAGACTAGCCTGGTGGTTAGAAGTAACTTAGAGTGTGGCCTGTGTATGAACAGCTCAGGCCAAGTTTGGTATGTGGTCTTAATTTTACTGATAAAGACGGGTCTTCTCCAGTGAATGTCCACTAAAGGCTAAAGCCTAGTGGTCTGTCTTTGTTGGAGATTCCAGGTGACAGAAAACCCTGCTTTACTTTGAACCTGGAGCATTGGTGCTGCCTGCTAACCCCGGCATGATATGATATGGGAAAATGCCAGGATCAGTATGACATTTACCTCAGATTCCAATTTAATAAAGTATGTTATACACATGGTATAATCTGCACAAGTGGCAATTTAAGTTAAGTCCAACATTGTTGTACCCGTTGGCTTCACTCGCAGAATTTATCACGCGACTGCTGCCATGCATGTATTAAAGACCCCTTGTAAGGCCCAAATGCTGGCTACCAATGGCAGTAGTACTCTGTCCCATGATTGTGATATGTATTAATGTGTGTATGGTGTAGGAAGAAAGCAGACCCATAAGACCCATCAGGTATGGTAACATGTGTGTCCAATGCTTCTGTTTTTAATTGAGGGTCACACTTTCGAGAGCAGCCTGCTGTTCAAGCGATAATCATGAGAAAAAAATGTCGAAATTATATTTTGATTTTTTGGCATATACATCTATTCATTCCAATTTATTTCCAATTCATGAATGTAAAATCGAAATTAAGAAATGATAATAAATCGTATGCAGGCTTCTTTTCGAAATGACCCTCCGTTGCTGCTTTCCATGTTTGTCGTCCCTGTGTAAACATTCAGCCATGAATTTTAACGAGTATTGTTTCCTCCTACTAGAGTTTTGATAATTATAATTCGCATGCATAATGATCTTGGCATCATTAAAGAGTTATCATTGAGAAGTTTTTTCATGAACATAGTATCTGAAAAGCTCAAAAATATCTTTTTAAAAAGAACTAGTAAATAGTTTCAATTCATGCAACAATATTTGAGACAGTGTAATCTCTATAAAAGTAAGCTTCAAAATAATGCGGAAAGAATCCAATAGCATTTTCCCTTTGCATTGTCTTTTCCTTGAACGCTACTCAGGATTGCACGGCAAAAGTTGCTCGAAGATCAGGGCTTCTCGTGCACGTGTGAAGAGCAGAGCGAGGCGTGTCCATGGTAACTAGCCAACCCGTGAATGTGTCCCGCCATCTATGCCCCTTCTCTTTTTTACGACGTGTTAGCACTCTTACACTGACCTTTTAACGGAAGGAAAATGTCAAAATCTGAATGAAATTGAGAACATGGGGATTTACTCAAAAAGTAAAGGCAAGTGGGATACAAGTGGAACATAGCTAGTGTAACAGATGGGATGCGTTGTGTTTTAAGTCATTTACAATGAGGAATATTCCCATGGTTCTAATTTCATTTGGATTTAGCTGCATTCCATCATCTAAACCTACATAGCCTACTTTGGGCGTACAGTGAGAAACACAAGATATATATCCCAGTGGATAAGATATAAGCCCTTTTATGAACATAAGGGTGCTCACATATCTCATAGGGCTTACCTTCCTCAGCCTTGGAATATTGCCCTTCCTTTCTCAAAGTATATCAATACAGCTATTAGCTTACACAAGGCCTAGGCTGAAGCTTATGCAACTATTTCTAAACACCGCCTTTTATGGAGTTGTCATCCCCTAAGCGCTTTTGATTTAGTTACCAGATAAAGAGTGCTACATCACAAGAAAAGTTGGTCCATGGCTTTCCTTCACAAATTCTTCAGCACCCATGGCAATTTAACACTTTCAGGATTGCCCAACAATTCATTTCCAAAAACACCCAACAAATTTACTCGCTGACGCTACCATCAACCAACTGTTTTGTGTGTCTGGCCTAGCCCTCATTTATCCAAGGTGCTCTCCTGATGATAAAATTGTTATTAAGTACCTTCCCTATTCCATAGTCGACTGTGTTCCTGGATGTCACCATTTGCCCTTAGTTAGTACACATTTGCCCAGGTTTAGCTTGTAAAATACACAAGTTTCTACACAAGTCTCTACACAAGTTTCTACACAAGGCTCTGCTTACAAGGAAACTTATACAAATGTCATACGTCCTGACAAAAACAATGTTAACATTATTAGGCTTGTTCTTCTGTGTCTGTACATGTTGTCCTAGTAGATTGTTGTTAATTCGATAGAAAAGTGTGTTTTATCCCAATTTATGCAAATTTCTTTGACATTATCCAATAATTTCAAGGTCTATGTTCCCGAGGTCATTATCGCATAATATTTTCAATTATTTATTGTCATGTCCACAGTTAAAAAATGTGTTTGGTTTACAGACATTCACGCTGGTCAAATGAGGGTGAATAAATGAGGGTCTTTTATTGGTCAAATATATCTTTAATTATTTAGAACACTATAACCTGAATATATGTTAAGATGTATATAAGGAAGTTTGATGCAACAAGTATGTATCGTGCTGAGTGCAAAAGAGTGTACTGTCCAACCACCTTCCTGCCCGTCCTGTGTTACCAGGAAACAACTGGCACACATCCTTACATGACTGTCCAACCACCTACACTGCCCGCCCTGTTAGGCCTAAAAAAAAAAAAGTTGTGTTCCGGTATCCCGACCGACCCTACGTTTTTGGGGCCGACCCTCATTTTTTTGGGACATTTTTTTAATTTTTGAGGAAATTTATGACTTTTTTACTACTAAAATTGACATTTTTGACCAAAAAAAAATTGTAAAAAAAAAAAATCCGACCTACCGATCCTGTTTATTTTTGGCTGTTACCGGAACACAACCTTTTTTTTTTAGGCCTTACCAAGCAACAACTGTTACACATCCTTACATGACTGTCCAACCACTTCCACTGCCCTTTCTGTTACCAGGCAACAACTGGCACACATCTTTACATGACTGTCCAACCACCTCCACTGCCTATTCTGTTACCAGGCAACAACTGGTACACATCCTTACATGACTGTCCAACCACCTTCACTGCCTGCCCTGTTGCCAGGCAACAACTGGCACACATCTTTACATGACTGTCCAACCACCTCCGCTGCCCATTCTGTTACCAGGCAACAACTGGTACACATCCTTACATGACTGTCCAACTACCTTCACTGCCCGTCCTGTTGCCAGGCAACAACTGGCACACATCTTTACATGACTGTCCAACCACCTCCACTGCCCATTCTGTTACCAGGCAACAACTGGTACACATCCTTACATGACTGTCCAACCACCTCCACTGCCCTTCCTGTTGCCAGGCAACAACTGGTACACATCCTTACATGACTGTCCAACCACCTCCGCTGCCCTTCCTGTTGCCAGGCAACAACTGGTACACATCTTTACATGACTGTCCAACCACCTTCCTGCCCGTCCTGTTACCAGGCAACAACTCGTACACATCCTTACATGACTGTCCAACCACCTTCACTTCCCGTCCTGTTAACAGGCAACAACTGGTACACATCCTTACATGACTGTCCAACCACCTTCCTGCCCGTCCTGTTACCAGGCAACAACTGGTACACATCCTTACACTACTCCAACCACCTTCACAGAGCGGTGCCAATTTTCCTGCAAGAGGTCCTGCTTCTTTGTAGGACTCTTGTATTAAATTATGTTGATTTGCTGCAAAAAGCTGACCATCACCATAAGATTTCCTGCATTTTGTCAACCAAGGAGTGGCATCTCTGCAGTTTCCTGTGATCAGACCCAACAGCCACTAGCACATATACAACCTCATGTCAGTCCATCAACAAGTAGATGTAGATTAATTAATGATTTTGTTATTGACTCTGCTCGCCCCAGGAAGACTAAGCTGGTGTGGACCGAGTGTGGATTTTGTTGTAACGTGTGCTGAGCACGTGCCGAGGTAACGCAGAGCGTTGTTAAATCTTTTGGCTTCTTCACTGAAAGCAGTAGACTCAAGAATATTTCTGGATGGTGTTGGATTAAAGCTAGTGGCCAGAAGGAGTTTTTTTTTGGTGGAAGATATCTTCTCCATTTACAAAAATGGAATTTAGAGAACATGGCACTCACTGAGACGGGATCTTTAGCACCATGCATGTACTTTTCTTTTTGAATCTCACTTCTGTAGGAAAAAGTATTGGTTCGACTTCCTAGGGCTGTTTTCTCCAGGGTAAATGATAGATCACACATTCTCTTGTTCACAGCTTGCACAAGTTTACTGTTCAAAAGTTCAATTTTATTAGTCGTTAATCACTAAATCCTTAGAGTAACTTACCATTAATATGTCTAGATTAAGCAATAAAATACAGTGTTATTACCATTTTACTGAAGATTTACACGAGTATCAAATTGAATGGATTTGATGTTAAAAGGGGAAATCTCTCTTTTATAAGTTCGATATTTCAAAAGAAGGCATGAGTGTCACTGAAACAGCTCTCTTTGTTGTTCCTTTTATATCTTTTAACCAATCATTTCCGGCTCTATTCGAATGGGATATTTATTATAAAAATTAGATTTTTAAATAGTAGGAAGATAGACCAAGATTGTTGGTGTTAAAAATGGGAAGGAGAGGGAGTGCTTTGATAGACCAAGATTGTTGGTGTTAAAAATGGGAAGGAGAGGGAGTGCTTTCAGTATGCCAACGGGACAGCTATGTCCAGGAGCCACGAGGCTTTATGATGATTTCAATGCGGGGAGTTCCAATGACTTCTTCATATATATTATTTTTTATGAAATAGAATAGTCTTGAGCATGGTATTTCTAGCACTACAAGTCTTCATACGAACCTTTACCTCATGCTATATTGAGACGATCATTTATCACCCGAACTATGTACGGGGTGTCAGCCACCACAGTTTGGTTACAATTTACACTTTACCCTGGTATTGTGCCATAGCTTCTGAGAAGTAACCATTATATCATTATTTTGAAATATGAAATATGTGAGTGAAAATACAATAAGATAATAGAAATAATCTTCTTTTTTTCTCAGCTATTTTCAAACCACAAATGTACCTGATATGCATCTATTTGAAAAACATATGATATGTATTATTGTTTACATCTCTATGTGTATACTCCCCAAAATACTGATATCATTTCATTGGTTTATACGTTTTACTCTGTTTAATTTATGTATTTTGATTATTAAGAAGTTTTGGTATACAGTTGACTCGTTTATATACTATATAGTCTCTTTCCCTGCAGTTGGTATTATGGTGTTACTGTTTGCACGAGATGGTTCTCTCGGACAGATTTTGTCCAAATCAGTTGCGCTTTTTCTGTACATGATAGAACTATAGACGGGAAATCTCAATTGGTCAGATGTGCTTAGCTTTCTCCCTTGTGCTTTATATAAATAGCTTTTACGTTTAAGAAAGCGCATTTTGAATTACGTTAATTATCACGAAATATAGAAGGCCTCTCATTGAATAATCTGGAAAAGTAGATCTGAATTTGTTTCTATAAAACTTACTCTTAGAATATAGATATCTTAGAATATATTTTACAGAATCCTTTTGAAAATATAATTAAGAATCGTTTTTTGTAAGCCTTGTTCTGAATAGAGAGATCTTGATTTTAGAAGTGTACGAAGCTTAAATTTACACTAGAATTCTTCATTGATGCAAAAGGCTGGTGTAGTATTTTTGCTGTGACCCATATATAAGAGCAATTTGTATGTCACCTGGGTTAGGGGGATTCTGGTCGTCATGGCCACGTTTATAAAAGGCTTTAAAGACATGAGCCTTTTGCAATAGGTATATTATGTAGAGTTGTGTACCATGTGATGCTGATCGCCTGTTTGCGGCTTGTATGTTGCAGTGCCCAGTCTGCGGACACCGGACTGAACCAGCTGCATCACCAGCGCCACCAGAGTCTGGTCGAGTCCCTTGTCTCCCCGCCGGGAGTCCACCCGACGTCGGCTGGGCCTTCTACACGCGGCATTCCGCACAGTCCGAGCTTCCCGGGGCGCCGCATCTCCCTCATCCAGGAGGAATGCATCGAGGAGGACGAAGAAGACATGCAGGTGGACGAGGCAGAGCAAAAACTGCCCAAGTCCGGGGAGGGGTCTGACGAGTCAGGCTCCGGGTCGCCTGCCCAGGGCTCGCCATCCAAACATGGCCGGCGAGGCACGGGCGTGCGGCCCTTGCACACGGTACGCAGCTCACCCCAGCTCCTCAATCAGATCTTTGAAGAGGGCGAGTCTGAGGATGACGAGGGGGCCCAAAACCGCAAGAACCGGTCCCCCGGCCGACTCAACACACACCGTAAGTCTATTGCCTCTCCCGAAGTGATCCGTAAATATGAACAGCGTAAAAAGAGACTGACTTCAAGCAGCCGGGGAACCAGCTGCAGCAGCTCAGACGCCAGTGACACAGACGAGACAGATACCCGTAAACGGAAAGAGAAACTTAAGGAGAAGTTCCACCGGCGGGATAGTAGCGACCTGTCTAGTGACAATGACGGGTCGGGGGGACCTTCGGGTCCTGGGGCGGGTAGCAAAGGCACCTTCCAAGGGAATGCTTCTGGTAAAGACCAGGACAAGGACAAGGATAAGGATAGGGATAAGGGCAACAAGGGGGGTAGCAGCAACAATGAGAACAGACACAGCTCAAAGAGCGCTAAGGAGAGACGGCACAGCATCGGCAGCCCTGGTGGTAAGCAGCAGGCGGCCTGTAGCGGTAAGCGGGAGGCTAAGCCTGATGACACTGAGAACTTGCCACAGTTGGAGCTGGGGCGGCGTATCAGTACGCTGAGTGTGGGCTCCAACTTGTCTAACATCAGCCTGGCCAGCATGAACTCACGCAGCAGTAAGTACCTAGTGGAGTCCTCAGCACCCAACACGCCCTCTCCACGCTCTGCCCGAGGCCGCTCTGCCGATGTGAACGTAGTAGACGCTCTCAATGAGGAGAACCGTGCCCGTACCCGCGTCATTCATGTGCGCTCCAAGGAATTCAGCGACCTGCGCGACCGTTTCACCAACGCGCACAAGTCGGACCCGTCGCTGGGCTGCCGGGAGCCGCACACTAAGTTACGACGCCGTTCTAAGGACCGCAATAACATCAAGACAGATATAAACCGCAACGGTCTGATTGCACGTGCCGATGGCAGCTTCTCAGAGCTCAATGCCAAGGACCATGTCGAGCAGGACGGGCCGAGTGAGACTAATGTGGTGCAGAGCGGCGTGGTGACCACAAAGTGCTGTAGTCTTGTCTGATGAAGCCTACCCCTAGTCCATTACTACCAATATTATTATCATTAATATTATTGTTGATATTATTGTTGTTGTTATCCTTTGTGTGAGGGACACAAAATTAGGACATGTTGTCATGACAACCTCTTTTTTTTTTACTTCGCTTTTTTCCGATTCCACTAGCTTCTAATTTCCCTGCTCCACCCCTTTCTGTTTTGGACAAATCATTTTAATGTTCCTTGCCATGAGCATATACACATCTCTAAATATAAGCATAAATGCTTGGGTTGCTACAGAAGGCATACGGGTAAGTTTAACAACTGTTTAGTCTTGACCTTTAATAGGGGAAAGACGGATAGTAACAAAAATAGATAGAATTCTCCAAAAGACATAGGCATTGTTGTTAAAATGATAAACTATTTTGAATCCGAACATTTTTTAACAGCGTTTTTAGCATGGTCACTTCTTCAGTTGATACCAAACCATAGCAATAGTAGTTCTTAAATCCAAAAAGACGGTGATTTTAAAATGTGTTCCTATTTTATCACTTAGATGCTGGTTACTATGGTACTTTAAGTAACTGGCCTCCCCCCACCCCCGCCCGACAACTAACCCCCTTTCTTTCATTTGTATTGGTTCCCCAGTCCTAAGGGTCACCCCCACAATAGGGCAATTCATTTTTAAAGTTAAGATCTTCATTCCTGACTCTCAATCCCCGCTACCTCATGCCACATCTTCCCTGTAGGATAAACAAAGTCCCAAGTGAGCCGTATACTACGATATCAGGTTTATGGCAATAGGTTATTATTGGTCAAAGATTTGGTAGGCTATATTAGTCACATATTTCCCATATATTGAAAGCAGTTGTTCTAATGATGCACAAGGCTTGCCGACGATGCTCGGGGATTGCCGCCTCCTATGATACTTTAATACGATGCACCATATTTGTGACAGCAGACCTGGTAGTGATGTCAAGGGGTACGGTATAGCTGTCACACAGCATTCTGCTGTCAGATTGCTCAGTGTCTCTGCGATCCACTCTCAATTGGTTGCTATATGATATACCACAAAGTCTGTATTTTTGTTCATAATGTGACTGAGCACATCTACAGAATTGTGTACCTGTCTTTAAAGATGAATTCATTTCATTAATATACCATTTAGTACCATAAGCATTTCACAGATATTTTAGTGCAAATGAGATACCATAGATATGGTATCACCAATAGTAAGTCTGTTGCACCCCTCAGTGCGCACATTATAAAGCGTTGAGAATTCAGTGGTAGGTAGGTCGGTTACTCAGTATGTCAATGTAGACGCACTGTACACTATATCATCATGTCAACTTTATCATTAACATCAGGTAGCAGTGTCAAGGTACCCAGTTTTGCTGTTAGGTGAGGAGGCTCATCACAAGAGCATTATTTACTAAGTACCCATATTGTACATCTTAAAGTGACAGTGCGATCACTCTGAGTGAATTTTACATTGGTTTAACTGTGAATATAGACATGCATCAGAAGCAGGTTATAACCTGGGTTTTGGGGGTCTATATGCTGAGGTTATAGTTACCATGTTAAATCCATGTAAAATGCATTACTCGACGTTTTGGCATTAGTCAAGGTAGTGGCTTTACTGCCCCTTTAAACTTAGTTTACTAAGTGCAAGAGCTTAGAGTGAAGATTCACAAAGTACACATGTTCTAGGTCATACATGTAAAGGTTAAGGAAACAGATATAGTGCCAAGGTGTATCAAACCCAACCGTGCTGTGTTTTAGGGTGGATGTATGCATTTATCATATCACAATAGAATATCTTGTATGGTTAGATGTTTCTTTCTCTCCATTCTGTGACCAGTGCATATGTAACAGAATACTTATCTTACAGGTAGAGTGGTCTTAGAATAGTGCCAATACACTCATATGACATACTCTATCCTTGTTATTTTGAGAATTTCAAAACAATTATTTCTGGAGTTTAAGTGGTATGTATAAACGTAAAAGGTGAAGCACGTCCTAATCTTACCGGTGTTTTTCCTTCGTCGCAGCCTCTACCCAGAATATGTTGGGAAGTTGTGTGGATTTGTACCTCAATTTGACATGTATCATGATATTCACCGGTGTAGTAATGACGTGAAACTAGTCCATTGTGAAGTTGTCATAATGTGTATGCACAGGAGCACTGTGTAGTAGTCATTATTAATAGAAATAACACGACACATAGAAAACACAGGTGTCCAGCTGGTCTCTAGGTAAAACGCTACATATACATCTGGTATAACACACACAATGATATCATATTGATTTTGACATTTGTACCAATAATTGATTGACTATCTCATGAGACTTCTGTGCTGAAACGTTCATGCAGAGTTTGATCAGTTTCCTTTTCAATTGAGTATAAATGCTTTATAACATTAAAATGTACTCATCTGAACTTAGGTCAAGCATATCAGATTAGACATGGTTCTACTTGTATCTTTATATACCTATTTCTTTATGGAGCCTTTTAATCCTATTCACGCGAGATCACGTAATGGTCATAGATTGTTGATTTCACAAATCATATTTTACCATTGCGATCAGCATCCTGGAATGACTTATTACTTGGCCACCTCCCCCATTTATTTCGATTAAGAAATTCATATACTGGCTACCTTATATGTACAGGAACCCTTTCCTTTCAATATCTTACCGTTGACTGGTTTGACTCTATCTGAGCACTATTTTAGTTTTGGGATTTTTACTGTACTATTTGTATGGACATATTACATTTTCAGAGCTGTAAACATAATTAAGTCAACCAAAATCATCAAAAGAGAGAGCTGTGGGTTAGATGTGACTCCAGGACTCTTCTTTTATGGCTTTTTATGTCGGTGTAGAGTTTGGGTCTATGCGAGTATTCCCATACTAACTTCTGTGGACCGTATCCACTGTTCGTGGAAAGTGTGTTCTAATAATTGGTAGATTTCTACATATGTGTAGGAATGTTTGTAATATAAAAACTTTTAACATGTATACATTTAAGTTCCCTGCTACATAGAATGAGGGTATTGATTTTGTAACCAGTAATTGCAAAAAGGTCACATAACCCTGTCCTGCCTCCACCACATTCACTATTATCATGGTGACACCATGTAATGCTCTCTATAGTTTATTTGTAAAATAATAATATACGAAACAACCTAACACATAAAGCAGAGGCAGAGTTGCTCCAAAATTGCCCTTGCGTTCCGCCTGACACCCCCCCCCCCCCCCCGACCCCTTTTATCCTTTCTAAAGTGGAAAATTGTCAATGTTGTACCAAAGGTTGTTGTTAAAAGATGTAATTTTTATATTTACAGCTAAAACCAATAGTCAGTCAAGTCCCGGAGAAAAACACATGTATATGATTTCATATTGCGGGGGTTGGGAAGGTGGCCCGCCTGCGTGGGTCCCACCACCCCCAATATTAACGGACATACTATATTCCCTATCGTCAATTTCTCAGCGATGTACAGAAATCACATGATCGTTTAGTGTATTCACATAAGTTATGTTAGGTTCTTTGTATTATAAAAACATGGTCATGACCGAAGGATATGATGAAAACACTAAACTAGCACAATATATGGCACGCGGTGTGTGCCAGGTATAGCCATGTACAAAATGCTTATCGCTTATACCAGACCACCAAAGACTATTTATTACTTGGGAAGATAAACACAGGATGTACATGGAGCGCGCCTGTTCATTTGGATTATTGTTAAATGCCTGTTAACATTTGATATCAAAGTGTTGATACCAGACTAGGATTGATTTGATCTAAAAATAAAACCAATGAAATGTCTCATGCTACACTTATGTAGGTAGGTGTAAAGTAAAGACTACATTGTATGCAGTATCTTGAAACCCCCCAATCCCTGTACATTTTTTAAACGCTCCCAAATCATCCCAGTCTTTATATTTCCCCTTACCATTTAGCCGCAAGAATTATCCCTATTGGGACATTGATCGAACACGACACAAGTGTTGGGTCTCTCTTCTACCTACAAATTTGTATGTCGTAGCTCCCATATCTGCCTTAACTACACGTGTCATACTATTCTATAACTGAGGAAGTTTCCTTGTAGAGAGTCAAACATGCACTGAAGTATCATGAAACAGCATATTGGTTTTAGATATACATGTAGTCAACTGGATCTACCACTCTGTATTGATATGATAATAACACTTGTACCAGGCTATTCTTAGTGTTGGTGTCTACCCATCTGATGAGCGATGTACATCTACCGTACTGTACCATTGTAAATATACACATGTTAATAATATGGTGGTGTCTTGTAAATTATTATACATTATCAGAATGAACACCCCCTTCCCCTCCAATATCCCAGTCCGTTGTTGGACGTCGCTATGATAAAACAGAACAGGTGCGGACAGACGTAGCCGACTGGTGCCGCCGGCACGTCATGGTTGCTGTACATTTATTTATTGACGCTTTACGCTTGCACGAGAAATCAAAAGTTGGCGCGCATAGTGGCCATAGTATTTAACGTGTTGTTGTGTGAGCTGGTGTGAAATAATGGTTTTATTATTGACCGGAATCCTCTTTGGACAAGGCGGTTATTGTACTACTACAACAGTAGGCAGCTCGGTATAGCACAAGTAGCGCCCACTCTTGTCTTTCTTTTCTATTCTATTTTTTTCCTGTTGTACCACAACTGTGAAATGTAAAGTTGAATTGTAAAACTAACTTATTTGTATCATATCTGTTGATAATTGTTTTGTAATAGCTCACACCGTTTATGCATATACTATGAGTCTTCTCCCAACCCAACTGAAGTCATGTCGAACTGACAAATATTCACTTAATTTTGAATTTACAATTTAGTCCAGTTAAGGTGCATTTTGTGTCATGTATTGTAAACCAAAAAGAACTCTAAATACTAATCAGAAATATTGGCCAATGTTTCACAACACGTGGTGAGATAGTCCAAAAAAAAGGCATGTTTCAGGTAACATGGGCAGAAAATGTAGGGTCGGTAGGTCGGATTTTTTTTTTCTTTTATAACATTTTTTTAACATGAAAATACCAGCCGGCGAGTCCGAAAACCCAAAAATTGACCGTAAAAGGGTAAAAATACAGGAATTTCTTCAAAATTGCATAAAAAAACGTAGGGTCTGCCCTGTTTTGACAGGGTCGGTCGGGTTACCTGAAACAAACCTTTTTTTTTTGGCCTTAGTAGTTTTCAGTTTGTTGCCTTGTGGGAGTTTTTTTCTTGTACCTGATGTTGTACCAGCATCTTTAAATTGGGATATCTTAGTATAATACATAGAGAGGTTGACTCTTATCAAGTCTTACTAACAGTTCTGTTACCGAGCCTAGTTCAGGTAATCAAGTCTATACATGATAAACCAAAGCTCTACCTATCGCTTTCAACCCCATCGCACCTGAAAGCCATCTGTATCACTTATCCGACTTGAATAGACATGCAAACAAAGCAAATATCTCCCAATCTCAAAAGAATGTTTAAATACCACTGCAACATTAGACCGTTTTAATATCATAAACTCATAATATATATGCATCAATGGCATGAGAATGGATGATCATATTAGTAGAAATAAGATTTCTTCTACAATGTACCTCTGAAAAACTTGTCCCAATTCCTATTTAAGGTCAACGATTTTCGATCAGAAATATGATTATTATAGAAAATTACGAATTACTGGTAGTTTGTGGTCTTGATGGTGCAAGTTTTCCACTAGAGTTTCTCTCATTGAAGTAATAATTTTAAATAGTACACCCACAGTGTATCAAAATAGAAATTTGTCTGATAACAGATACTTGGCATAGTGGTAAATATTGTAGAAATTAAATGTTAATGATGAACGATGAAATATACATTAAATATTTTACTCTAATTAAGAATTGATTTTAATCCTCTTTTTTAAAAGACTGTTGATTTGATGTATAATCTTTAATTTGTCTGTAGTACTTTCGCTGTGGTAAATAAGCAATTGTAATAACTCACGACTAATTATTTATAATAAAACAAGCTGCCAACAGACCTAGTTGATGGTGAAGTAGACGTGTGGCACGTCTGTGGAAGTTAATGTACATAATAGTAGGCAAACCAAGCATGAATGGTAATAAAATATATTTGTACAGACAATGACAGGTTTTTGTTTGTGTGTTCATCATTCAGGGATGTCTTGGATATCATTCTCATTTTTAGATATATATGTATATCAAATTTTGAATGTGCTATTGAGTTTTTAATTGACATGTGCTGCCTAGTCAGTATTAATTTTGAATTCATAAGAAATATCCAAATATGAGACTACCGTAAAACCTCGCGTAGAAGCCGCGGCTAGTACGCGAGTCATATCGGCGGTGTGGCTTACAGGATCGGCCTAGAGTACGGGTGCGGCTTATACGTGAGTTTTTGCCACTATGGTACAGTACTAAAATCGGCACCTTCAGATCGCCAATGCGGCTTATATGATCAGCCCAAACTCGGGGTGCGGTTTATATGCGAGTTAGGCTTATACGCAAGGTTTTTGCGGTACGTACTTGAATTATCAGAAATCAATGGCAATTGCTAGTTCCTACACAGAAGCCACCTGGTAGCAGAATTCGAAGCTCATGAAAAGTATTCTTCAAGCTGTATTCATATTCCTACATATTACACCACTTTCCCTAAATCAACTATTTGTATTTGGACAATATATCTCCATTGTTCACGTATATTCACTGCTAGGACACCCATATGATCCTATAGTTAAGGCAAAAGAAATGTTTTTCCAAAATTTATGCCATTCTGATTTCATCCGTGACCCCCTGTTTTATTGGTCCTAAAACCTTTGTATAGATGTCCATTATACATTCCCTAAGTTTGGTTGCAATATCAATAGAAGAAGGGGATTATCCATGACAGATAATGTGAGAATGCTGTTTTCCTATTCATTTCTGTAGTTAGGGTACTCATTTGCTCAACTCCTTTGCTCAAATGGCCGAATCATGAAAGTTAATACCGTGACATGGCAATTTCTTTTGATTTTCTATTACCCTGAGTTATATGCAAAAGTATATAGAACATCAGTAATCCTGCGACAAGTAGCAAGTCCCCTTAAAACTTAAAGCTGGGCCGTCAGGGAATAAGTTCAGCATTTTCCATACATGGACTAAAATAACAGTTCCTCCAGAGGGCAGCAGTGTTTGGACAGGGGACCATGAGAATTGTCCAGCTACAACATATTCATCCTATCTTGTGCCTGTAAGAGCTGAGCTCCTAGCCCTTAAGAGCCCTCTTGTGAATCAAAACTGAACTATATCCAAAAGTGCTTTTGGCCTTACTTCAACCATGACGGTCAAGCTTTAACAAGGGGACAAATTCAAGGATTTTACGGCAAAGCCGTAGTGGCTTTGGGTTTTTATAGGATTGTTATGAACTACAGGTGAGAAAACGAAGGGGCATAGATTTATGCTTTTTGGTGTGTCTAGGGTTCTAATGCAATTCATATGTATCTGAATATTGTAACCTGAGTGCTATTACATCTGGAGTAATATTTATTACAACCGAGTTATGCGCAAGGAATTGAGAAGAGAACACATGTATGTCATACATTGTACTTTAATTCAAATCTGGTCAATAAAGTTTAAATTTGTTCACAAAAATGGTTTGCAGCAATACTGCATGGTCAGTTAACTTACATGCACTTAGCTAAATCTTTTTGATTTTTATTGGTTTTACTGCTGCTGGTATAATTTTTGGAGGCCATCTTGGCAGCCATCTTGGAAATTTCCCGGATTGAAAATCTAAGCCTAAGAATGGATTCTACATCCTAGAAAACCCTATTATCCATGTATCACACAAGGAAATCAGACAATCTTGAGTTTTTGGCGGCCATCTTGGCAGCCATCTTGGAAATTTCCCGGATTGAAAATCTGAGCATGAAAATGGATTCTGCATCCCAGAAAACCCTACTATCCATGTATCACACAAGGAAATCAGACAATCTTGAGTTTTCGACAGCCATCTTGGCAGCCAGAGGGAGGGGCAGAGGGAGGAGGAGGGGGCAGAGGGAGAAGGGAGGGCAGAGGGAGGAGGAGGGGGCAGAGGGAGAAGGGAGGGCAGAGGGAGGAGGAGGGGGCAGAGGGGGAGTAGGTAACAGGAAGGAGGAAAATGGGGTAGAGGGGGGAGGAGGGGAAAGATGGGGTAGTAGGAGAGGGCAGAGGAAGGAGGAGAGGGCAGAGGGAGGAGAGGACAGAGGGAGCAGGAGGAGGAGAGGGCACAGGGAGAAGGAGGAGGGGGCACAGGGAGGAGAAGGAGGGGGCATAAGGAGGACTTGTGTTGGCAACATATTATTTTAGGGTTGTTGCATGTGGTTTCTTGCATGTGTGTGTGGGGTGGGGAGGGGTAATCATGTTGGACTTCACAGTTTGTCTTTGGGCGGGCTTGAGCGATTTCAAGAGCCACCCTGGACCACTCAACTTCTAGTACAGGTCCTGTATGTGCATAGTATGGGAATTGGCATTGACATTGACAGCTTGGCTTGACATAGGAGTCAATAGTTATTAGGCTGGTACCTATCCTTGCCATTGACAGCCACATTAGAGAACTCAAAATATGGCTGTTCACAAGATGTCTAGGCCTTACCACAAGGTACACTGGTACTACATGCAGTAACTGAAAACCAGATCTAGGTTAAATTAGTCTTGCACACACCTGCAAGGACACATAGGGATACCAGTCCTAGGCAATGTTTAAGGGCCAGCTAGGGCTTAATTTAACAATGAACAAGGGGACCTATGCTAGTCTTTTCTTGCTACTTTTTCCAACTCTCTCTGTGTGGTGTCAATGGCTTTGGGGACAAGGTCCCAAAGCCAATTAGCAGATGTAAATCGAGATTCGCGGATGCAGTAAAGAAAAATCTCAACCGCATTATGTTTAATAGTTTATTTGTACATTGTCATAGACTTAAGTATTAAGCATATATACACATCTATACATTTGTACCGGTATTCTATCTTCTATTGCAAACCTAGTCAGATGTAGGATTACTTTGTAATACCGGTTAACTCAAAGATGATAACAATACCCGGTAATCTGATAATTCCCCAGTTTGATCCAAGACACTGGCCTCTCAGCATAAATGAACTATTTCACATCATGACTATTGACTTATGATTGGCGTGAGTTGTTCATAATTGGCGTGAGTGGTTTATCGGGAAATGTCAGATTATACAATCGGATGTAAAATCACGGAAATCTGGCAGCATATATGTATAACTAATTCTTAAACTGATATACTAAAATGTCACATCAATCAATTCATACATTATCGAAATCAAGGGCCCGTTTTCAAAGCACATTTTTGTATATATATATTGCAAACAGAGGAATGTATCTTCCTTCAGAGACTACTAGTAGCCCATCATTAACAGTAAATAGAAATAATTACAATAAGACTATATTTATACAGCTTGGCTGTGTTCAGGCTGGAAACACATGAGCTGGAACCTCATGTGGTTTCTGAACTTGTTAAGGTGGTCTTCAAGAAGCCTGAAACACGAGAGAACATGAAGATTTTACTGAATTATCACATCATTTCCTTATACTGGGTGTATTTAATAGGGATTTATGCATACCTTAGAAACAGCTTTATACAAACAAAATTAACATTTATATACAAATGTAACAACCTGGAGAACATGCTTCTATCACGGATGTACAGTTATATTCAACTCCCGTGATACAATACTCATGGTTGGGATGACTTGGAATATCGTGCAGAATGACAGCTTGATAAAACTTACTTTTTATCTTCAGTGCTTTTCACTTCCGGCAGACAGTCTAAAGCCTCCTGGAAGGCTTTGCTGAAAAAGATTTAGTAAACTGCTATGATATCATGTCTACTTCAACACTCAATCTATAGAAATAGAATATATGGCAGACACTGCCCGACAGCACTGATGGACTGAGGGTAGGCTATACTCCCAGAATCTGATAAGATCAATAGCTATACGATTATATCTCATAGATAAATTTAACTTACTTGGTTTCTTCCGTTTTATAAGTGCCTATTGCGATTTCCATTGCGTACAATTCGAGCCTGGCCTGGAATTAAAGAATGCAAGCAGCTGTAAGATTTGTATTGCGGCAAAGAGGGACGTCTTTCCAATACACCAGAGATATACCAAACTAAAGATGCTAATGCTGACATGTCTCTACCGATGCGCCCTGCCGCCATGCTGCTACCGATGCCCCCCCCCCCTGCTGTCATGCTGCTACCGATGCTCCCCCCTGCTGCCATGCTGCTACCAATGCCCCCTGCTGCCATGCTGCTGCTACCGATGCCCCCCCCCCCCCTGCTGCCATGCTGCTACCAATGCCCCCTGCTGCCATGCTACTACCGATGCCCCCCCCCCCTGCCGCCATGCTGCTACCGATGCCCCCTGCCGCCATGCTGCTACCAATGCCCCCCCCCATGCTGCCATGCTGCTACCAATGCCCCCTGCTGCCATGCTGCTACCGATGCTCCCCCCTGCTGCCATGCTGCTACCGATGCTCCCCCCTGCTGCCATGCTGCTACCGATGCTCCCCCCTGCTGCCATGCTGCTACCGATGCTCCCCCCTGCTGTCATGCTGCTACCGATGCTCCCCCCTGCTGCCATGCTGCTACCGATGCCCCCTGCCGCCATGCTGCTACCAATGCCCCCCCCCCATGCTGCCATGCTGCTACCAATGCCCCCTGCTGCCATGCTGCTACCCATGCTCCCCCCTGCTGTCATGCTGCTACCGATGCCCCCCCCCCTGCTGCCATGCTGCTACCAATGCCCCCTGCTGCCATGCTACTACCGATGCCCCCCCCCCTGCCGCCATGCTGCTACCAATGCCCCCCCCCCCCCATGCTGCCATGCTGCTACCAATGCCCCCTGCCGCCATGCTGCTACCGATGCCCGCCCCCTGCCGCCATGCTGCTACCGATGCCCCCCCCCCTGCTGCCATGCTGCTACCGATGCCCCCTGCCGCCATGCTGCTACCGATGCCCGCCCCCTGCCGCCATGCTGCTACCGATGCCCCCTGCTGCCATGCTGCTACCGATGCCCCCCCCCCTGCTGCCATGCTGCTACCGATGCCCCCTGCAGCCATGCTGCTACCGATGCCCCCTGCTGCCATGCTGCTACCGATGCCCCCCCCCCTGCTGCCATGCTGCTACCAATGCCCCCTGCTGTCATGCTGCTACTGATCGTCCCCCCCCCCCTGCTGCCATGCTGCTACTGATGCCCCCCCCCCCTGCTGCCATGCTGCTACCAATGCCCCCTGCTGTCATGCTGCTACTGATGCCCCCCCCCCCTGCTGCCATGCTGCTACCAATGCCCCCTGCTGTCATGCTGCTACTGATGCCCCCCCCCCCCCCCCTGCTGCCATGCCTCTACCAATGCCCCCAGCCACCATGCTGCTACCGGTGCCGCCCTGCGATCGTGCTGCTACCGATGCCCCCTGCCGTCATACCTCTATCAAAGTGCCCCCCATGCCATCTGAGTGAGACCCACCTGCAGCGCCCCCTTGGGGTTAAATCCAGTCACACACTGGACAAGACGTGTGAGTTCTTCCACTACGGCGTCCACCACGCGATCCACAACCCGCGGAACAAAGTGACGGCTAATAGCATAAATCTGAAATACACAACAATTGTAAATTAGGCACATGAAGCCAATAATTATCACCTCTGAGGACACTGCACACTTTACTTCAAACTAGATTGAGGATTTCCTAAGGAAAAACGACTTTTAATCCAAAACTGAAGAGAGAAATGGGTCAAAGATTTACAATCTATAATTTGTCACAGAATGAGGTATGTACTTATTACTCCGGATGTATATAGACAGTTGTGTGGTGAACCTTACCTCGGCGTGCACGTCGATGATCCCCATCAGGGCCTCCTTGATGTAACGCCGGACTCCTGACCACGTGGACAGACAAAGTATCGGTTAGTATTGTAAAGAGTAATTTGGAAGGTCACTGGCTCATTATTGAAAACTAATACCAAAGTATGAGATGAATCAACATCACCAAATATAAGGAATGCGAAGTTTGCAGACTTTCGATATGTATGGCTAGCGTATTAAATAGAATAGTCATATTTACATTGTGCAGATGTATTCTAGCATTTCAATTATTTGTTACTTTTTCTTTGGGCCTTCTCAAGAGATTCAGAGACACTGTTAGGAACGCTAGATTACCACCAAAGATTGCTTCGAGTGTAGAAGTTTACCCTGTACTCACCCATAAGGCCATGACAGTCATTCCAGTCAAAGTTGCCAGAATACATGTTCTGTTCGATGGCACCCACTATCGGGTTTGTTTTCTCCTCATTATACGCCTCAAATAGTTTCCCATCTAGGTCCACATACGTCTGTTGTGCCACCTATAGAAGTGCATATTGATGAGGATTGATTATTTCTGTGCATATACGGGATAATGACTTTATGAGGCAAGATATGATTATCGTTGACGTAGCGAAATACCCTCTTCTCCGCAGGGGAAAAAAATGAGACAAGATATTCCCGTCATGCTATTGTTTTTAAATATTCATGTCAATTGAAACTGTTACCTGAAATAATATCACTGGAAGTGGAATCCTGAATACTATCACCGAGTCAGAAACTGATTATATTATACAGATAGGGGTATTCAATGTGTCTTTAATAGATTAAAATCTACTGCGGTACATTTAGCAATACAGGAATATGGAAGACAACGTTCACCATTGAACGGATAATTGTATGTACATGCCATATGCGGAGATGTCATTTCCTGGTAGATATAGAGTAGGGAATCTTTAGATTTTGGTCAATTTCCTGCACGAAATTTACCTAATGTATGACCGAAATCCTAGTGTAAAAGTAGGAATTCCTGCAAAAGTAGGCAAATTGGCATCTCTGCATGGGATAATGATCTACTGAAACAATAGAGTACAATAGAGAAGCCTTACGCTGAGGACCATGTCGGTCTGTGGGTAGCCGTGTCGCTCAAGGTTGTCGATGAGCCGGGGTAGGATGAGGTGCAGCGTGTGGTGACAGTTACTCAGCATAATCATCAGCCGCTTGTCCTACACGCCACAACATGCAGAACATATGTGTTACAGTAGATGAGAATGTGACTTTAAGAACTATAAGAAAGTACGTTTAATATATGTATTAGAATAATAGTAACAATTGATATACGCAAAGTGTATCGGTAAGCCACCTAAAAATGCCAAATTCATAGACTTTCTATACATTCATCATTATAATTGTCAGAAAATAAATTCTGTAAGAAAATTATTTTATTAAATTATATTTAATATAACTAAAACATAAATAAGAATCCTGGTTAATTTTCATACCCTATCATATTGTAATATCTAATTCAAACCCTAATCATATCTAGCTCTAAGAGATTTTCACCATGCCTATAATAATTTCTTTCACAAGCACTTTGATAGATTATGAGTAATAAGCAAAGCATCTGTTATCTTCCTAGGCACGGTGGTAGTATATGTTAACTACAGTGTAATGTTAAGTCAAAAGGTTACAAGGATGGAGATTAGAAGGAACCTGAGCCTGATACCGTTTGACACATTGCATTGCTCTCCTCAATAAGGATCATCTAACCATTGCACTTTTCAATAGGCTTTTCAGTAAAAATTTACCACCTCATGGCTGAAACACCCACTCTACTTGCTTAACCAAATGCTGTAGTTGTCTTGAGCCGTGCATGGAGGCATATGAGAGATTGCCTTTAATAAGGTCAATTTTTACGAATTTTAGTCATCTAATCTCAGGAAACATAATGATTGGTATTGTACATACATGTATTCTAATATAATTGGACATATCTTGTTTAGTTATTGGTGTCATACATATATGTTGTAAAACGAATATGTATCAACTATATCTTTTACAATGAGAGGATTGTAGGTATATGGTAGTGGACTGAAATCAAAGTGGTACTACAGCATACAACTACATGTATATCGGGGAGGGAGGGGGGTATATTCATTTTATGTATCAACTAAAGAATTCTTCGAACGATGCACTTAAGATTTTAACAGCTAAATACTTTCTCAAAATGCAGAAGTAGACATTCAGTATCATTTAGAAAATACAGCATCAATGGATTCTGAGAGTATCAAGACGCACATTTACTTAATCATTGTTGTCATATCAAACCATATCCTTTCATCATTAAACTTATTTGGCTAACATTCATGCATGTGTACCCATTGTTCTATCTGTCTAATGTGATCATATTCGTCATTATTCTGGAAGAAAACAGGCAATGAATAAATCAAGCACATGAAATGAATATATTACTTCAGTAATTTTCTTTGTCTGAAATGTAACATATACAATATCAGTATCAACTGAAACTGATAAGCTTAAATTCTAATGAATCAAACATTGGAATTCAGTTCCTTAACGCGCGTGCAACGTATTGACTCTATAGTGTGTCTACTTTATCTATTCACTCGTTAGGCTATATAGTGAGTGTCTGGGCATCAATATATAGATATATCACACAGCTATGGTTATTTCAAGTGCTTCAGCTGTAGATTCTATACTATGTCATAATATGTAAGAACTGAGAGTAGTTAGTCAGCAAACCATTGTCTGTAACCAGGGGGAAGCGGTGAGAGTGCACCAAGCTGTTGGTGTTAACAAAGTGACTGAGAGTCCAATGAGATGTTACGCGGGCCAGATATGCATTGCAGTATACAATGTCATCTATACCTGGATGCAAATCTAGCAGCTGTATCGCTACCGATACATTATAGCCAACCCGCGTAACACCAAGAAAGGGAGAGACAGTAGCACCACAACACACCACCAAGGCCTACTTTTTTCAAAATTAAATGACAAAAATAATTAAATGCCCACGCCAAAATATCGTGACAATTTCCTGTGTGTATTACCTGTATCTGTAAGCGTAAATATTAAATCAGAATATATGTTTTCCCATCAAATATATTCATGAAAATATATAGAACAAATTATGTTGCTGTGAACTAGTCAAGTGTGATGAATATGGGGAATAGCAAAGATGACTGAAGGTACCGGTGAATAATTAGTTTAATTCACTTGAAATCAAAATCATCGGGTAAAAAGAAAATTGTATGTTTTTTTAAACTCTATATAATGCATTAATTTAAATATCTTATGCTGAATTCATAATAGGATAATGCTAATATTATAGAAAGGGATAGTATGAATACTATCATTGCTACAGGGAGCAACATATCTGACTGAGAAACTACCGTTATTTTATGTAGACAATATACAATGCATTATGGTACATTGTGGTTTTATATGTATATTTATTTTGCTTCCACTGAGATTAGTTGAAAACAAGAATAATATATACAAGAAATGGATTTGTGGTTAAGCTATCCCAGATGATGAAAAGATAGCAAGGAGATCTGTTTACATATGTCAAACAGATCTCCTAATTAAATAGCCCAAACTGTTAGTAGGCACATTACAAAAAGTTCAAACACATTCTCACACCTTGAGGCACCCTAGGGGTCAAAGGATTAAGGGACAAAGGGTGAGGGTCAGAGGTCAACCAATACTTTGGTTGCCATAGAGATCTCACCTTGATCTTATACTGGGGACCAAACTGAAGAGATAACCCAAGATTTATTTAGAATTATTTTAACATATTTTACTCCTTCCGTGGGACAAATAAATATTTAGGTTTATGAATCTTGTTTAATCTACTCCGGATGATGTCAATTTAAAACGAGCTATTTCAATTTGCAGATCTATAGACAATTTGCAAAGTAATTTTATTAAAGTAATGTTGATAAATGTTTAACAAATTAAGTCCATACCAGAGATGGCATCAAGTCCGAGTTGGCAGCGAACAAGTCCGGCTTGATGGCTGTACGGCGGCTGTTGAATCAAAATTTGCATTTGTTTAGTAATACATTAACCAGTTCAGGATTCATAGAAGTGTCACCTCATGGCCAAATACATTTGGATAGACATGAGAGTAGTGATTTAAATTTGAATCTCTAATATCAGTTTACATTTATCATCTTGTATAGGTCAACAGCATATCTTATAATAATACAATCATAATGAGCTTATAACCGTCATAGATGTCATGTACCATCGTGACTATATCAACAATCATCATGTATATCTCATTTTTGTAATGTTCTGTATCAAGAAAATCAACGGATGAAATAAATGCGTTATAAATTCAAAAAAGACAGAACAGCGCGACCTACTTTTTGACTTCTCGCTCTACATTGCCGCAGATGGCGAGCTGCTCCAGGGTCCCAGCGAAAGCCTGGAGCAGCTCGGTCGTCAGGTGTACCGCCTCCACCTGCACCGGCCGCTGGTCAAATACCTTTAAACACAATCAGTGTCGTTGATTCTTATATTTTACAAAGAGCACATGGACAGTTTTTATCTACCTGATACAACTGATATGAAAAATATAGTTAGAATATATCTAACAGTGTAAATTCCAGCTTATAGCCCCCATCTCGCGTATAACCTGCATGTGCAATGGGATTATCAAAATGTCCACTTTGGTACTGTAGTAGAATCCCTTGTAAGACCCGCACCCAGACTTTGAAATAAAACAGACGTGTACCATGAGGGGAACCGGCAGTAGTGGCCACAGGACAGCTGCATGCCTGCTGGTACTTTCCTCATGGACTCATCACAGAATTAACGCGGGATATTCCGAGGACAGAACCAACAGGGCCGCCCAGATGGAACCACCAAAATTATCGCTATAGGCGTAAGAAGAGGATTCACGCACAAATCTTTATTCATAAAATGTCATTATGTAGAAGAATATACATGAAATCATATAAATCTACTCTGTAACCTGGCCGCAAAAAACTTGGACCGGAAAATCATATCAATAAAGGAAATGATTTTTTTTTGTTTTTTTTTAAACAAAAAAAAAAAAGACCTAGGCCACTTTTAAAAAATTATCAGCTTTACAGACACCGCCCGCATCACTTAGAAGGGGCCGCATCACTGCTTTTTATTCCATTTTCCCCTAAAAAAATAGTTTAAAATTCGCATCAACTGAAAAAATGCTCCCTCAAAAAGAAAGAACTTCATATCTCAGCTATTATTTGGTGTAGAAACATAATTAAAGTAGCATATTTTTCCTTATTTCTATGCCTTTAATATAAGATTAATCGAGTACTTACCATTTATATAAGTATGAAGATTAATCGTTGTTCTTCGAGTGACAGACAAACATATCTGTTTAGTACACAGGAGAGGTAGCACTTCCGGTTCCGGTCAGATTAGCGCCCACTTGCAGTGAATCTTTTGCTGAAAGTAAAACATCTGGAAATAGTACACAGTAGTGCTCTTTTTACTTAGTCTAAATAGCACCCTCATGAGTAGGTGAGAGATTATACCGCTAGTAGTAATCTTCTTCATCCTGGGGATGGATGGGTGGGCCTGTGTACTAAACAGATATGTTTGTCTGTCACTCGAAGAACAACGATTAATCTTCATACTTATATAAATGGTAAGTACTCGATTAATCTTATATTCTTCTTTGCGACAGTCAAACATTCTGTTTACACAGGAGACTTCAAAGTTCAGCTAGATTCACTGCTTATTTCCCATAATGTTACTCTCCCATAAAGGACTGTAACTTCTCATATAGGATAACAGAAAATAGATACTTTATTTCACCTAAAGGTGATGTTCTATTGCCTTGTGATATGGTTTTGACTAGGTTGCATGACATTTTGCTATATAGCAAAGAAGGCATAACTGCCATACAGTTCACCACAGCTGTGGCAGTGTAATTGTCCATCATAGAAAAAGTTTTATCACATACAGATACTGCTGCCTCTAGTAAGGCTTATGACTATGATCAGCCAATAGAGTTCATACAAACTATCGTTACGGCAAAAGGGCCAAATTTCTCCCCTTTTGAGGTGTGTCTTTTCCCCCAAAAAGGCTCTGAAAATTTTGTTCCCAGCTACTCGATTGAGTCCTCCAGGAGGATCCTGGCTAGCGTCTTGGGAGGCTTGGGGTTCTCGATAGGCTTGTTGTAGTGCTTAGCCATGGTCTTGGCACCTTTCCAAGACCCATGTCTAAGCAAAACAGCAGTCGATACACCGAGTCTCCCTCCCGCAGAGGTGCTGGCACCCCTGGTGGAGTGAGCTCGGTATACCCTGGTGTCCACCCCAGCTGCGGAAAACACCGCAAGGACCCATCTCTTTGATGAGTCCTGCCCAATCTCGCCAAATGGCTTGCGGAAGGACAAGAAGAGCGAGTGTTTCCTTCGCCCTTCCTTGTCCAACCTGACTGGCTCCGTGACTCGCACGTAACTTTTCAGGGCACAGACGATGCACAGAGTCTCCTCCTCGTGGAACGGTTCCAGGACCAGTTCTTTGAGGGGTTCCCCCGTACGCGCTGTTTTCATCAGACCCTTCAGAACGAAACGCGCAGACCCCGAATCCAGCCAAGTCAGATTGCGGAGATCAAGCGCTGGGATGACCTGGCCTCTTTGGCCCGACACCAGCAGAATCAGCATCGTTAGCTTGAACCCCAAGAACTGGGTGGACAAGCCTTCAAGCACCCCAACGCTGGAACATGCTGAACACCAGCCTAATATCCCAGAACTTGTTATATCTGGGAGAAGGAGGATTCCTTCTATAGGCGGTGCGGACGGCCCTGCACACCCAATACTGGGTGCCCATGGTCTTCCCGTTGTCAAGGTTTTTCACTAAAACCTACAACGCACATCTGGCAGCGTTAACAGTGCCAAAAGCCCTGCCCTTTTCCGAAAGCAAGCGGTGGAAACGACAAACCTCCAAAGTCGTGGTTGATAGCTGCAACGTGTACGTCATGATTGACAGCTGCAACGTGTACAACGTGGTTGACAGCTGCAACGTGTCGGCATGTTTGACAGCTGCAAGGTCTATGACGTGTTTAACAGCTGCAACATCTACATCGTTATAGACAGATGCAACATCCTGGTTGACGGCTGCAACTTCTAAGACGTGATTGACATCTGCAACGTCTAAGACGTGATTGACAGCTGCAACGTGTACTACGTGATTGACAGCTGACTTGTTTACAATATAAATGTCATCTGCAACGTCTACTACTTGATTGACATCACATGTTTGCCGGCGGATTGACAGCTGCAACGTCTAGGACGTTATTGACAGATGCAATGTCTACGACATGGTTGACATCTGCAACGTCTATGACATGGTTGACATCTGCAACATCTTCTACGTGATTGACAGCTGCAACGTGTACAACATGATTGGCAGCTGCAACGTGTACGATGTGATTGACACCTGCAACATGTATGACGTGATTGACCGCTGCAACGTGTACGACATGTTTGACAGCTGCAAGGTCTACGTGTTTGACAGCTGCAACGTCTACGACGTGATTGACAGCTGTAATATCTACGCCATAGAATGCCGTCTGCAATATCTACAACATGATTGACAGCTTCAATGTCTGCCACGTAATTTACAGCTGTAGCGTTTACAACATGAGAGAGAGCTGCATCATCTACAAATGTGATTCACATCTGCTACATTTACCACGTGATTGACATCTGCAGCATGTGCGACTTGCAGCTGCAACGTCTACAACATGATTGGCAGTTGCAATAGCTACTACCTGAGTGACATCTATATCATCTACAACATAATTGACAGCTGCAACTTGCTTGACAGCTGCAAATGTCTTTATCGTGAGTGATAGCGGTAAAGTCTACAACATGATTGGCAGCTGCGACGTCTATGACGTGATTGACAGCTGCAATGTCTACAATGTGATTGACACCTGCAACATCTGCGACTTGCTTGACAGGTGCAAACATCTACGTCATGAATGACAGCAGCAACGTCTACAACATGATTGACAGCTGCAACTGAATGATATCCCAAAACAAAGAGGTACAAAACCCTAACCAGGTAAAGTGCACTCAAGTATCCACAACTCTTAAGTGATCCAAAATTGTGGGTCTTTTCGGAACCTAGTCCAAACCAAATACAAAAGCGGACAGCGGCTACGTCTGTGACGTGGATGAGGGCTTAGACAATTGGATACTTAAGAGTATATTGTCAACTGTAACATCTACGACGTGATGGGCAGCTGCAACGTCTAAGACCTGATTGCCAGCTGCAACGTCTACGACCTGATTGTCAGCTGCAACGTCTACAACCTGATGGCCAGCTGCAACGTCTACGGCCTGATTGTCAGCTGCAACGTCTAAGACGTGATTGACAGCTGCACCTTCTACGACGTGATTGTCAGCGGCAACATCTACGACGTGATTGACAGCTGCAACGTCTACGACGATTTGACATGCAATCGTCTATGACGTGATTGACAGCTGCTATGTCTACGACATGAATGACCGCTGTAACGTCTACGACGTGATTGACAGCTGCAAAGTCTACAACATAATTTACAGCTGCAACGTCTACGACGTGATTGACAGCTGCAAAGTCTACAACGTGAATGACAGCTGCAACGTCTACGACGTGATTGACAGCTGCAACGTCTACGACTTGAAAGACAGCTGCAACGTCTACGACGTGATTGACAGCTGCAACGTCTACGACTTGAAAGACAGCTGCAACGTCTACGACGTGATTGACAGCTGCAACGTCTACGACTTGAAAGACAGCTGCAACGTCTATGTCCTTATTGACACCTGCAACGTCTACAGCGTGATTGGCAGCTGCAACATCTACAATGTGCGCACCAGCGGCTACAACTCTCTTGAGCGCCAGCGGCTATGTATTTTATGTGAGCTCCAGCGGCTACGCCTCAGACGTGAGCGCCAGCAGCTACATCTGCGAAGTCCTAAAAGAACATAGTCTTAATGTGCGCCAGCTGATATCGAGGCCAGCATCTATGCCTCCAACATGAGCGCCAGCAGCTATGTCTGCGACATCCCTAACATAGACTGGATGTGCGCCAGCTAGTATCAAGCGTCAGTGGCTAGATCTAGGGCATGATTGGCATCAACAATAACGCCATCAATGTGAGCATCATTAACGTGAGACCATTAATGTGAGCAACAGCTGCCACATCTGGGATGCGAGCAACATCGCCTGCTTCTGGGACGCGAGCGCCAGCGGCCACGTCTGGAACGAGAGCGCCAGCGGCCACGTCTGGGATGCGAGCTGCTATGTCTACTACATGATTGACAGCTGCAACGTCTACGACGTGATTGACAGCTGCAAAGTCTACAACTTGATTGACAGCTGCAAAGTCTACAACTTGATTGACAGCTGCAACTCCTACAACGTGATTGACTGCTGCAAAGCCTACAATGTGATTGACAGCTGCAACGTCTACAACGTGAGTGACAGCTTCAACGTCTACGACGTGATGGACAGCTGCAGCATCTACGACGTGATTAACCGCTGCAACGTCTACGATGTGAGAGCCAGCTGCAACATCTACAACGTGATTGACAGCTGCAACATCTACAACGTGATTGACAGCTGCAACGTTTACAACGTGATTGACATCTGCAACGTCTACGACGTGATTGACAGCTGCAACTTCTACGACGTGAAAGACAGCTGCAACGTCTATGACCTTATTGACAGCTGCAAAGTCTTCAACGTGATGCTGCAAGTTCTACAACGTGATTGACAGCTGCAACGTCTACAGCGTGATTGACAACTGCAACGTCTACAACGTGCGCACCAGCGGCTACAACTCTCTTGAGCGACAGCGGCTATGTCTGCGACATCCCTAATATAGACTGAATGTGCGCCAGCTAGTATCAAGCGTCAGCGGCTAGGTCTAGGGCATGATTGGCATCAACAAGACCGCCATCAATGTGATCATCATTAACGTGAGACCATTAATGTGATCAACATCGCCTACGTCTTGGATGCGAGCAACATCCCCTACGTCAGGGATGCGAGCGCCAGCGGCCACGTCTGGGACGCGAGCGCCAGCGGCCACATCTGGAACGAGAGCGCCAGCGGCCACGTCTGGGACGCGAGCGCCAGTGGCCACATCTGGGACGCTAGCGCCAGCGGCCACGTCTGCGACGCCAGCGTCTCCTACATGAGGATCAGCTGCAACATCTACGCCGTGATTGACAGCTGCAACGTCTACGCCGTGATTGACAGCAGCAACGTTTATGCCATGATTGACAGCTACAACATCTATGACGTGATTGACAGCAGCAACGTCTATGACGTGATTGACAGCGACAACATCTATGACGTGATTGACAGCCGCAACGTCTATGATGTGATTGACAGAAGCAACGTCTAGGACAAGATTGACAGCTGCAACGTCTACGCCGTGATTGACAGAGGCAACGTCTATGACGTGACTGACAGCGACGTCTGTGACGTGAAACCCAAGGAATTTTTGGGCATAAGGTGTGGGTCTTTTTGGAAACTAGTCCAAACCCAAGGTACCTCCACATGAGTTAAGTCATCTTGATGTTCAAATCAAAGAGACATGTGTGCTAATAGTGTTTTAAGGTGGGGATTAAAACACAAGGCCAAAGAAATTTTCGGCATAAGGTATAGGTATTTTGTGTTACCAGTCACAAACCCTAAGCACATAAATGAGACCCTATAAAAGGTGGACCAGTTAAGTCTCTTTGTGTTTTCATTTCACAACAACACAAACTTCTTAAATGCCTAACTCAAGGAATTTTTCGGCATAAGGTATAGGTAAACTTGTGTATTCAACACAAGCACTCAGTGTGGATCTGTATCAACACAACTGAGTTATTTAATGCCTCAAAGAAATTTTGGGCATAAGGTATATGTCTTGGTAAGGACTGGTCCAAACATGTACAAAGTACAACAAGACACACCTGACACTGACTTGACAGTTCACCTCACTCAAGTCTGTATGAGTGGAGAACAACCTCAAATGTCATTCTTCTATAACTGAGTTATAAAAGAATAACTGAGGTGTCAACTACAAAGTAGCAAGCAAAGCTTTAAGTGTCTTGACTTCAACCAATATCTAGAGTCTGTCAAGCTGTATGACAGGTAGTAGTAGATATTATTCTGTCTTTGACCTATGCATAAGACAGTGGTAAGTCCTTCCTGGTTCTTTATTTTAAAAGTGTATTCACTAATAAAACAGAGATCTACAGTGTATAATAGGATAAATTTCTATCTCTGCAGATATGAGTTTATCCCATCACAATTTTATTCCTTATGAAGGCTCGTTTCGCTATTGAAACATTCCTCAACAAATGAGGCAGCAGTACTGCACTATGAGCCAACATAACAAATAAAAAGCCAACATAAATCAGTGACTCAGTCAGAAATCCAAGATGGATGACTGGTCTTGCTGATTCATGCCAGCCCCTAGCAGCAACTAAGCTCAAATCTAAACTCCAATTTTTCACTATAACTGGATGTCATTTTTCCAAATTATTGTGAATAACTGAACTATAATTGCACATTTGAGAATTTACACATTTATCTGGATGACCATTCATCCTGATTTTCAAATCCCCAAATATCACCCACCGGCGGATTTTCTGTCACATTTTCCTCCAAATTGCAGCAACCTAAAGAAATACATCAACTAGTATCCTCAAATGTGCAAATATGTTACAATATATAAGAGGTATAAAGGTTTTTACCTGTTTATTCCTCCTGTTTTGTGGTGTCTTTGTTGCTGCTAGTGGGCACATGTCTTTCCTCCTCGGATTCCGCGCTCAAATCTGACCGGAACCGGAAGTGCTACCTCTCCTGTGTATACAGAATGTTTGACTGTCGCAAAGAAGAACTAGGGCACATCAATTACATGGTTAACAATTGGATTTATGTAGTGTATTATATAGAAATAGTACATTAGAAACAATATTGAGTAAATAAAAATAAAAAAGGACCTCCCTCGTCAACCAAAAACAAAATAAAAATAAAAATAAAAAGCCTCCCTCCCTCACCACTTCTTTCAGAAAAGTATCTGTAAAGCTGATAATCTTTTTTAAAGTGGCCCTACATACCTGACTCTCCCCAGGACGTGCCTGGACGACCTCGTGTAGATGCTGCACGGTCTCATTGACGATGTTCTCAAACAGCGCCGGCAGCAGCGTGGTGCCGCCCTGCTCGTCGTTAGAGTCCACTGTCCACGTCTCCCGCTGGTGTAAGTTCTTAATGTCTAATGATATATACATGGATGAGTGTTCCATTGGGAAAATTAAATGTGCAGTGAGGATGATAATCATAATCTTTGACAAAATTGAGTTGTAGTATACCAATATGTACACTTCCCACGGTACATCGCGCTTTTATTATTTTATCCCAAAGTACCTTAATAATTAGAAGTACCGGGTATTTTTTGGTGATCAATCAAATCAGAAATATTATTTATGTTTATGTTCATCCATGCATGTCAGCCTATAAACAACTACAGGTACTTTTTAATATGTTGATAAGGGACTGAAACTTGAATACTATTCCCTGAGTCCTATCTCTACTATCTGCGTTACATTAACCCAGATTTTAGTCTTAAGTTCCTGGACCAAAAATGTACTGAAAATCACGTCAATAAACCGTCATGAGGTAAAAAAAAAAAAGAAAAAAAAAGTCATGACATACCTTCTATTGCATTCTTGAATAAAATTGTCATACAATTTGTACGCATGTCAAACGCCAACTCCTCTAAGATTTCTGAAGAGTCACTTGGTAGATCCATGGTAGCCAGACTTAGCGAACATACTCTGGAGGCGGAGTTATAGATGGGTTATACATATATACTAGTAGTTTCAACATTCATTCTATTCTTTCCTTTCAATTGACAACTACCCGGTATTGTTTTTATTTATTTATTTATTCATTTATTTCTGTTTTTATAGTTATCGATGCAGATAAAGATCGGAGGAAACCAGGCAGGTCCTACCTGACATAGGACACATAATTTTATTTTAAATTTTATTTTAGGACACATAATATTTAGGTAACTAGGTCCTACCTGACATAGCGCACACATATAGGTAACCAGGCGGTGGGTGAGTCCCGTTTGTTCTCCTTCCACACCCCAAACTCCTGTCGCCGTGTGGGCCCCGTGTGTTCCAGAGAGAAGGGCAGGAAGGCCGCGCGCACCAAACACGAGAAGAGCTGCACCACCTCCTGGATCATTTGCTGCACGACAGGGGAAAATGCGTCAGTTTGTATGATGATTGTCATATGCTTTTAAAAATGGAATTTATTTGCTTAATACACGTGATAGGGTGAGAATGGAATGCAACCAAAATCCAATCACATTTAAATTTGAAAAGGATTGCTTCAAGTGTGTTAAACATAGTACTGATAGTATCAAGAGTATTCTATTTAATTCAATAGGTGGCTGTGACTAATACATTCGCACGGAGTAGGATATTTAAAGAGTATAGTTCATTAAAACAGGTTTCAATGATGAATCGATTTCTTACCTTGAAGAGGGCATGGTTCTTTGTATCAAAACGACTTGCCTTGTCTTTCGCCTATAGAACAAAAGGCACATGCTCAACTTACAGTAAAGAAAGAGATGCTATTTGCTCAATAAATGTTTTAAATAGTTCTACAATTTTATGTATTTTGATATGAGAACATACATATTTGCTTTATCAAAATATCCATCATGTTCTAAATGTAAATGAAATATCATGTATGTATACCTCTTTGTGCAGTTTGCCGCTGAAGTAGGCCTGGCCGAGCCGCCACAGGTCGGGTAAGTTATCAGTCAGTACATGACTCAGGTTGTCCACGAACTGCACTTTATGGGGTGCCTTCCCACCTGTCAGTAGACAATACGTGTTATTCTTTATGTCATTACTGAGAAAACTGGGATAAAACTGTACAAATAGCATATAATATATCCATGAATGTAATTTTATTAATTCTACATGTACATCTATCATGAGCTGTAGGCTTATAACTGGCATCTATAATACTAGGTATCAGTATAATCCGAAAATGAGGTGTAAAAACATTGTTAAGGATATTTGAATAAGTTCTATTTACATGTGTATTATTATAAAATATGTATTTTACATGTTGGCTGCTTAATTTACCTGATTTGAAGCTGGGTTCACGGTTAATGTTTGGCGTCTTTAACGACCTGCTGGGACTCGAGGTTTCCGACTTCTCTCCATTTTCTTTATCCGCTTCTTGTTCTGTTTAAAATATAAGCAAAGCTTATGAACCTCCACAACCAACGCCTATGTATTTAGAATACATGTAAACTGTTGATACTTTGGGTAAAATACCAACATACTGTTGATATTTTGGGTAAAGGGCCAAATTGATGTGGGTACTTTGGGCTTGATCACCCCTTCTAGGGGAATCTAGACTGACACATGGCTATGCTTTTTAAACATTGATTCATGAGTACAATTAGCAAATGTGAATCCTTTTAGTGGTGTATATACCAAGTAGAAAAGTGGTATGTGGATAAGGCTGGAAATAAATGGGCATTAGCCCTAAAACACACAAAGTGATATGACTATAGCCTTTGGCTATATGTTGGTCCCTACAGGAATAACGGACCTTACCTTTGGCTATGTGTTGTTCCTTACAGGAGTAAAGGGCCTTACCGTTGGCTATGTGTTGGTCCCTACAGGATTATCAAAAGGACCTTACCGTTGGCTATGTATTGGTCCCTACAGGAGTAAAGGACCTTACCTTTGGCTATGTGTTGGTCCTTACAGGCGTAGAGTAGTTTGATGACCCATTTCTGCATGTTACAGAGACACTCCCAGGCAGGGTCTCCGGGTGTCTCCAGGTGTACCAGGTACCTGCAATAACAAAGGTAATTTTTACACCTGATCTCAGATATGTCACCACCTGAATGCTGTATTTGTTTTTGAGATCTTCATCTAAAAATATAGCATCCAGCTCTACATCATTAGTATAGTAACAGCTTTGTGTACTAGAAGAGTGTGCCTTGGCATAATAGGCAACATATATGTACCGTACATTATTATGTAATATTGCCTTGCACTAAAATTTCACTTTTTATGCGCTTTCAAACTTTTTTCTCGCCAAATCGGGTGTTTTTAGGCAAATTTCACTTTTTTTACGATTTCGAAACTTTTTTCTCGCCAAATCGGGTGTTTTTAGGCAAGTTTCACTTTTTTGCGATTTCAGACTTTTTTCTCGCCAAATCGGGTGTTTTTAGGCAAATCTCACTTTTTTGCGATTTCGGACTTTTTTCTCGCCAAATCGGGTGTTTTTAGGCAAATCTCACTTTTTTGCGATTTCGAACTTTTTTCTCGCCAAATCAGGTGTTTTTAGGTAAATTTCACTTTTTTGCGATTTCGGACTTTTTTCTCGCCAAATCGGGTGTTTTTAGGCAAATTTCACTTTTTTGCGATTTCGAACTTTTTTCTCGCCAAAACAGGTGTTTTTAGGCAAATTTCACCTTTTTGGAATTTGAACGCGATGTACACATATGTCCTACCCCCCCCCCCCTCCAACACACACACACAGGCAGTGGCTGCTGCTGTGTCCAGAAACAAGGCAGGGTAACAGAGTGCACTGCCACGAATGACTGACCTTCACCTTGTTTTGCAAAAACAATTCACCAATATAATACAATACTGGTCAGTTATGTAATCCACCCACTTATCCACCTACTTGACAGCTGCTTGCCAGACATGCTGGCATATAGCCAGACAAGCTGGCATATACATATGCAAAGATCAACAGCTACAAATTCACCTAAATACAAAATATTCCAACTTACATTTTTAAGAAATGATAATGCCCCAATCTTAACTCGCTACTGTAAAAGAATCTAAGCAGTATCTATTTAGGAAAGGTGTATAAAATGAGCACAAAAAATACTGAATCCATGACCATGCTTCCCATAGGCTGCAGTGCTATAGCAGTGATTTCCACCAAAAAAACAGCTGATTTTGCCACAAGATCATGAACTACCACAAAACTATAAACCAAATCATTTCAAGCTGAACCAAAAAGATAGCTGAACATGTTGAGCACAGAATGGTCTGGGGATAAATTGAAAAATGTCTTTTCATCAATGAGTATTTTGATGAACCAACACACCATATCACAGCAATCTGACTCACAGAGGACTGACTACATAAGAGAGTGCCTATCTATAGCACTATAGCACTACAGCTCACCAAGGCACACTCTAATTATTTCATCTTCTATTCATCTATATTTGGCCCTACACAATATTAGAGTGGAGTGGTATGGAGTGGAGTGGAGTGGTCTCTCGTCTCCACTGAAATCAAATTGGATCTCTAGGAGAGCCAGAAACCTAGAAAGCTATCTGTGTTATTACCTTCATATACTAAGTAGATATTCCTCGTGTGAAACATGCTCTTAGAACATTTAGGGTCATATTTCAGCTTTAGACACATCAAGAACCCACCTAATAAGTCTCTTTTGTTCATCGAGGGTTGTTGGAAGTTGTAGCAACTTTTTATAAAGCATATCTCTGAAGGCAGCAATCCTGTTCTCGACTTCTTGGTAAACTGTAAAAAGGAACATGATGTTATTTTTCATATCTTTTTTTTCCCACAGGTATCTGGACACTTAAAGAAGAGGTTTGATAGAGAAGAAAATTCAATAAAACCACAATATAAAACATAACACTCTAAAATAATTGAGTAGAGATAGAAAATCATAAAGCTAATTAAATTTGAGCAATTTACTTTTTTTAAACAGTTGAACCTCTGTGTCCCCAAACAGTGACTTGGCCCTTGTGTAGTCCGTGATGACCAGGTCGTAATCACCCTGTTAAAAGACACAAATTGTTGGTGTTAACATCAAATGACTGTTAAGCATGGGAATTAAAAGTCACAAATTTCTGACATATACTGCGCAGCTCGGCGATGAAAGAGTAGCCTAAGTCACAGGGAACCCGAATACATCCAAAGGTTAAATATGGCAGCTTATACTGGTTGACCAGTTACATAGACTCACCTTCTTTATATTTCTGTCTAGTGTACAGGGTAGGTTGAAGAGGAACTTGAACCGGTGTAAAACACCAAGTGCATTACGCGTTGCATCTGCACGATCCTTCCGTCCCAACACGTCTTGGAAGAGGAGGTCGGCTGACTTGTTGGACTCTGTGTTTATGAAATAAACAAAGGTAGTATTACTAGTAACTGAGGAGTACTTGTATCCCTAAAGTTCCTAGTCGAGCAAAGGCAGTTTTACTGAACAGCATTTGCATCCCTAAAGGCCCTAGTCGAGCAAGGGCAGTATTACTAAACAGTACTTGTACAATGAAAATTCGGGTAAAAAACGGTGATTTTGACAGTTACGATATTTGTTCATTGCATGTATCTACATATATATCACATATCTTATGTAAACTTCAATTCTGTTGGTTGCCATACATAATAACAATCCTTGGGATACTGCTCCAAGCTCCATGCGGAAATGAATCCACCAGTATACGCCTCCAATTGTACATACCAAATGAGCCTCAAAATAAAGTTCATTCCCTGATGAAGAGTTGAACAAACTCGAAACGTTGGATCACTTAGAACTGTACAAATGCCTCCTCTCTATTAATCAGTTAAAGATATACCCTTGAGCCTAAATACCTGGATAAGGTTTTGGGAATACCTCACAATCTCATCATATCTTTATGGTGTATAAAATTATAAGCCAGTATCGATCTGGGTACCTACTTTCTAGTATGTCTTCTAATTCCTGGGTTATCGACCCGTTGGCATTTTTCTGATCATCTATCAGTTGTTGGTGCATGTCTGTTGCAACACAAAGAAACATACACGATTATGGGAATCAATTGCTATACATGTACCGTATAGTTACGATATACACGTTTTAAAAACACATTAAAGCCATTCATTTACTGTGTAGATGTGGGATTGCACCCGCTGATAGATTAAGCAGACCTGTACGAATACACAGAAAACTTGACTGGATCTTTTAGCAATATCTTTTTTTTTTTTAATATCTCAAATTCTCCTCATATAAACTCAAAATATATTCTCATTCAAAAACCTCTCAGGAGCTTGGCTCTGTCCTAGCTGGCCGCTGGTACCTGGCTCAATGTAGCACAGGTTAATGGTGTCAGCCGAAACCAAACACCATCAGAGCCAATATGGCTACTTGCAAAAAACAATCTGTTTCATCCATATATATGGGGTACTTACCCGCGAGTGTGTTCTGGCAATCCATGAACGTCGTGAGGTTACCCTTGACAAAGGCAAGCGGACCTTCATGGCGCGTACTCGACTTTCGCTTTAAATATGCCAGACCTGCCTTGAGATCATCAAAACTGGAAAGGAATGAAGACAACAATATATTTTTTGTTTTGTTTTCTTAAGGCATATATCTCTATGGTTTTCTGTATGGCTGACATTATATATCATTTTTTGGAATAGGAATGTATAAAAATGGATCTATTCCACTATCTATAGCAAATGGGACTTGTTTAAATTCAATATTATGAAATATAATTGAAAGTTGTTTTCCATATATTACCCAACCTGTTAACCTTTAAATATATATCTAAATGTATCATTTCCAGTCTAATTTTGTGCCTACCTGGTACCATGATGATTTTCCAGCAAGAACCATTGGGGGACGAAGTTCTCTTGAGCTGTGTTACCAGATCCTGAAAAGAAGCAAGAACAAGAATGCCTTTTATTCGTCCAAACTTTTATACCAGTATTTCACTTTTCAAATGCGAAGGAATTAAAATATTACTGACCATCAGTGAACATGTCATGAAGTTCGTCTTCTGGAAATTTGGAACTGAAAGTGAAAAGAAGTCATTTGTGTTATTGCATTTAACATAGAACAATAGGAGGGAAGTGACATGAACAGAATGTGACGGCGACTGGTATTTCGAGCCGAATTTTCCATAAAAAATGTTCATGTGTTTATTATCATTCTAAACAGAACGCAGAGTTAACTTTAAATCATTCTATCATCCACCCCAGTTTTGTGACTTATAGTTACCCTTCCTGCTATAATCAGTGCATATCTCCTAGTCAGCAAAATCACAAATGACTGAGTACAATGTTGAACCTGATTGTAGTGAATAACAATTATCTCACTCATTGGACTCGTCGGAGATTCCCAGTGGGTCGTCATGTTCGGTGGCGATCAGCGCGGTCGACATGCGGTTCCGGTTTAGACGCGAGACGACCATCTGCTCCTCGTTAACCCATACCGCAGACTCCTGCAGGGGACCTGGAGGGATGAGACACACATGTTGGAGTCTGGGGTTATGGAGACTTAATCATGCAGAGATAGCACTCCCTAAATAATAAATAATGAGAAATACCACCGAGAAACTTCCATATCAGAAAAGTGGCATCTCTGTTAATGAGGGAGAATCTTGCTCCCAAGTACGATGCTTCTCACTCCCTCTCGACAAAGGCAATGGAGAGAACTAGTATGAAGGCAGATTCTTTTGGGGTAGGGAGAAATATAATGTTGTCTAGTTACTTTAGTCTAAATGCTGGTGCAATAAATATACTTACTGTAGATACTTATTTTAAGGACATGCAATTTGACAATATAAATAGGGTAGAGTAGGTAAACACATAATTGTATAGTTATGAGTGCACCAAACCTTCATCAATCATGAATATAAACATATAATCAGCATTCAACATTGAACTGCACAACTTGGTAAATTGATAAAAACTATTAACATTAAAAATAAAATAGCTGTCATGCGTACTTTCGTCATCGTCACTATCTACTAGGAAAACAGAGGAAACCATTGTAGATGGTTTGTTTCTTGTATGGCGCCTATATCAAAGCAATCCTCATAACATGGATTGTTTTTGGTAATGGGATTAATAGGCAGTAGATACAATTAATGTTTTGCCTTTCAACCACTTTGCAATAATCATATAGAATACCTATGATGACAAATGTCATTCTATCATCTACGTCAACACTGGTTCAACACTGATCTAAATGGTGTTTTACTGTGAAGCTGAAGTGTCCATGATTCAATTATCTTCTCTTCTGTGGCCATAACAACTGACAAATGCTAAAACTGAAGTCTGAGTAAGTGAGAATGTTTTTCCTTGAAAGCGCTAATGTCAGTAATGTACACCAACGGAATGGGGAATATAACTATATATTAGAATGAATCATGAACACATGGGCTCCATGTATATATCTATACATTGTTGTTGCAATAGTATCATGACTATTCAACACGGATACCATAACTTTTCAACACAGATATATAAACGCCCATGGTGATCAGATAACATACGCCATGGTTACATGAAACATACTGTTAATTTCCTTAATTTCACGTCCAGGGGAAGACTTTGGAGGCTCTATGCGGGAAGGCAATGAAAAGCAATGTGCAAACATAACTGCTTTCGTGTGCGGGGAGTCCTTTGGTATTGTTAAGCAAATATAACATCACAATACATAGAGATGTATTCAAATGCATGGCAAAAGCTTAGCACAATGAAAGCCTGTAGCAAATTTAAATGTACATCTATATTTATAGGAAATATGTAGCAGTAAACCTATCTAGTACCGGTAGGCCTACACATGTGCTATGGCCAATATCTTTGCATTGTCACCTTTGAAAATAATGAAGCGATTTTGGCCTACATATATTATTACCGACCTACCACATACATGTAATACAATTTCGATTACCATGAATAAAAATATTATTTAAACCTAAATACCATAAACTTTCTAGTAAATGCACACATTCAGAGACCAGTTATTCTATCATTGAAATCTTGCGTACTTTTACTAAACATGTTTTTATGTTTCACTTAAAAATAAGGAAGGGAATGAGTGTTACGGGTACGTACCAGTCTGCTGGAAGTAGCCTTTGAATGTAACGGTGCAGCTCCCCACGCCCCCCGCACGGGTGACCACGATGATGTCGCCTTTACCTTTAGCCTGACCAGTCCGCACAATCAGCTTATTGGGAGACTTCCAGTCGGCGGACAACAGGCAATCCACACCACAGATACGCAGACCTTGAAGGAAAGAGATGATATATGCACATATAATTAACAGTTATTTCTGGTATTCTTGAAGCTGAGAGTAATCTCAAGGTAAAATACAGTCATCTTTGGATTTGTGATACTGTGTACTTCCAGCTCCCCCTCTCTGAGCTACCCCCCTCTCTGAGCTACTCACACTCTCTGAGCTGCTCACACTCTCTGAGCTGCTCACACTCTCTGAGCTACTCACACTCCGATGAGTCCCCCCTCCTCTGAGCTGCTCACTCTCATTGCTTCTCCCCTCTCTCAGCTGATCACACTCTCTAAGTTGCTCACACTCCGATGACTGCTCCCCCTCTCTTAAGCTGGTGATCCACTGCCGCGAGTTTCCTGTGAATGATGTCGTACGACAGATGCTTGAGAGTACACTCGCAAAAATCAAAACTTTTAGATTTCTGCGAATCTACTCGCTGTTCGCATAGCCCTCGCGACTACCTTGTTGCAGGAACTCGCAGCAGCCGTTCCCCCTCTCTCAGCTCCTGACACTGTATGATCTAGACAGGTAGACACACGATGAACTCACCTATGAGGTCCTTAGCATCGATGCCCAAATTTTCCCCACGGATGGTAACGCGGGTGCCAGGAGGGCCTTCCTTCGGGGAGACGCCCGTCACCAATGGTGGGGGTTTCCTCACACTGCTCAACATGGTGACACTGGATCTGAAATGACAAGATCTCAAATTTGCAGAAATTAAGTTTAAACAAAGACATCAATATTACTATATTTATAATGACCACTAATGTCTACGACTATGCCATGATTATAGTTTAACTCAAAAACAGGGAGGATATTTCTAATTTCACCCTCCCTGAAGATAGGAAAACAGCAAGTCATTAAAATGATTTTTTTTTTATTTTTAATACGGTTTTATTTTGTCTAGGCTACAAGTTCAATAGTTTGTTTGTTCGTCCACGAAGTAACCTGAAAGGGCATTGAAGTTCTACCCTTGTTATCTACCTTATGACTTATCTTTCTAACAAATTTCAGTTACACTTCCATAACATAATTCATCGTGATAGAAACAAGTAAAAATTTCCCATTGGGAACCAATAGACATAGATAATTACGTCTTACACAGGAATTTATATAGAAATTAATATACACATTTAACGGGTGACATATACAAGGTACAGTCCATCATACATAGTTGAGTCTCTTGGAGGTATTACATTTCTGATGAGATTAATGCCTAGTGGCGGCAACTTTGTTTCCAACAAATTAAATAAAAAGTAGAGTACCCTCTCTCAGTGATGATTCCTGTTGCACAGTACCTTATGGTTATATCTTATTTGATATTACTCTCATATCTATGTTCTTCATACACACATTCCTTCCAATATAACCTTGTATTATATTATACCTCTTTACTTGCAAACTAAGTCATGACTTATCTCAGGGCATGCCGGGTCAAGTCAGGTCAGGCACCAGAGTCACCACAATCAGGTAATAGCTATCCCTTACAGTCGGCCATTTATCAGACCCGTGCCGTCGAAAAGCAGGTAGGGTTTGTCATGTCTCCAAGAGGAGATAAACAGCTTACCCAGTCTCCTCTTTACCTCTACTCTAAAAGAGTCCTTGATTTAAAATGTTCATAGATGATACTTGACTAGGCCTAATGTTGATCGACATAGTTGAGGCGCCCAACTTCAGGCAATTCCAGTTTAATAGTTGAGTAACACAAGTCACACCGGTGACAGGCACTGATCATCTGATGACACTGACAGGCAGGGCCAGGTCCAGGGCAGGTCCAGGGGCAGGGGGTGGAGCACTAACTTTTTGCTCTGTCTACCGATTATATCTATGTATTCTATCGAAATCAAAGTGGATATCGGTTCCTACAAACAACTGCGTGTTCGAGGACATATGTAACTTAAATTTATAACAATATCAATCTCTAAATCGTCATAAACTTGCATTTTTCAACTTACCAGACACCGATTTCTGTCAGAACGGAAGCAGGAAATCACGCTTTTCTGCCTCCGCAAAGGAGAGTTCGTATTTACGTCCGACCAGTCACATGACCAAAACAGAACCACGCGCGGCGCCGGCTACATTATAAAAGTGGGCGCTTTGGCCAAGAAATCCTCACAGCAGGGGCTAGTGCCACACTCAACCGTAAACGGACCAAGTAGCAAACACCTCAGGACAACCATGGTAAGTCTGAACATTATAGATAACGGTCACTGACACCACAATAGTGCAAAGTACCTGACCTTCCCAGCAGAAACAGTTGACTACACCCTTCAGTCTCACTTCCACTGTGGGAATAGCGATGACCGTAAATTGTAAAGTGCTTTACGGTCATCGTCAAGGTTGACTGCCTCCAATACTTTCAAGTTTGGCATTGTTCTTGGGAGCAGAAACCTTGTCGTGGGTCTACACATATAGCAAATGTACTGGGGAAAATCACTGTTTTACTGTTTTCTTTTATTAAAGGATCGGACAAGTGATCATTAGGCCCCTAGATCCAAACCACTTTGCCTGGCTGAGACAGTGAAAGCGGGGGCGGATCCAGGATTTTGAAGGGGGGGGGGGGGGGGTCCACCTCACTCAGGGAGATGAAGTAAAGACTATAATATACACGTAAATTATCAGCAAGTGTCGCAAGAGACAGATTTTGATACATTTAGGGGGGTTGGGGGCTGAGAAAAAATTGAAATGTCAATTGGTGCAATTCATAACATTTTGATGTCCCAAAGCTGAGGAAATTTCAAAAAAATATATATCAATTGTTGCAATTTATAGTGTTGTGGGGCTTTGGGAGCATGCCTCCAAGGCTGAGAAAAATCTGAAAATATAGATGTCATTTGCTGCACTTTATAGCATTCTGGTATAAATGTGATCCTTCTATCGCCTAGATATTCTACTCTTAGAATGGTATGTCCTGTTCAGTGAAAGGATTTGGGGTTTATAGCTTCAAGAAAATTTAGAAAATCTACTGTTGAGTTGGTGCATCTTTTAAGTGGTTCATGACACATTGCAGTTAGAAGATTTAGAAATTGTACTGTTATTAGATTCAGTGTATTCTGGTGTTTCTGGGCATGTATCTAAAAAGGAATCTACAAAATTTACCTTTAATTGGTCCAAGAAAATTGTGAAAATTTATCGTTAGGCTGGTGTTTATCCTGAGGTAGATGTCCTGAGGTAGCTGTCCTGTCACCAGTTGCGTCCATACTCAGAAGGTTCCCTATAAACTAACCCATACCGCCCGAAATAGGGAAATATGTGTTTTGAGAGGGGTCCAGGAGGTATATATGGCCTCTATCAACCAACCTCAGACTATAACTAATGCTGGGAGTAACCGCGTCATGTTCCTTGCCAGCTCCTGTCGTTGGACAGTCCCATTACACAGAGTCTGCACATATTTAATGTAGGCTCTGTGTCCACGGGCTGACTTCCTGGTGGACATCTTATACTAGGTCTACAAAAAGGGTGAAGGGGTCCAGACCCCCTTGACCACCCCCCTAGATCTTCTCCTGCAAAAAGTTTTTAATTGAACATGGATATCTGGGATAGACATCTGGGGTGGCCCAAAAGGTGGGTGGGGGGGGGGGGGGGGGGTCCACTCTCGGCAAAGTCTTTTAAAAATCCTTACGGGTGGACCCAAAAGGGGGTTCGAACCCCCAGGACCCAGGACCCCCATATCCGCCCCTGTGTTATATTTAGAATCACCTAAGCACAACTCCTCAGATCCAGGCAAAGAACCCCATAATTTAAGGCTCAGGCAACCAAGAAAATAGGATGCTGGTTGTTCCATTACAGCAGTTCTCTGGTCTACATAGATCTGTATGTTGCACTGGGGGCCCTTGATGGGGGGATGGGGGTCTTCATGTCCCATGTCGGTTTTAAGAAATAGCCATGTCGCCATATCAATTTTTAAAAATTACTATAGCGCCATATCAATTTTAAGAAGTGCCCCATGTCCCATGTCACTAACTATTTTTTCATCCTGTCCCATGTCACTAAGCCCCAAGACTGTCCGATTGTTAGCGTTTTAAGGCTAGAGACAAGCTTGGGGGGTTGTCGACTCAATTTTTGGCGGGGATGGAAATCGTAGAGTACCTAAACCCACCTGCTCGCCCACACCCGCCTGCTTGTCCACACCAACCTGCTCACCCACGCCCACCTGCTCAGCCAGTTTTGAGCCAGGAATATGTTTTCTACTCTCAGCATTGACAAATAATTCATTGTTCCTGAAATGATTTACAGCTTCACTCAGTCTCTGCCCTCTCTCAGCCCCTCCCCCCCCCCCCCCCACCCTTTCTTATTAAATAAAAAGAACAGGATCTAAGACTTGAATGTCATTTGCGTTTGCATGATTTATGAAATAATGAAGTTGTATTGCCTATTGCGCCTAGCCTGTTTTTAAACAAGGCATGCTCCGCTGCGACCCGTAATCGTATTCCTGCATCTACAGCTGTTACGCATTTCATGAATTTCATACCATACAGTTTATTGACCACTTGTTGGTTAATTTTATTAAATAGATAGTCGTTTACCATATCGCACACGGTGATGAATGCAAAATATACAGGATACTGCAGGATATCTGCCACTTATTAAAAACAGTGGGACATAGTGTACATATCGTATATCCTATACCCGCCTGTACCGGATATCCGCCCCAATCTCCCTGGTAGCTTGTCGGTGGCCCTTCCCCCTTTCACCATGTGTTTTACAGACATATAACACATATACACAGAGCAGAGATTATTTCTGAACACGGCCTGCATATACCCTTAGCAATACAATTTAGTAGAATCTCCCGACATAACCATCAATTCTGCAGTTATTAATTGGTATGGATGTAGGCATAATTGCATGAAATAAAGTCAGTGAGCCCAGTAACTGTAACATTTCTTACTCTGCCCATCCTTCTAGCCCACCTCCTAGCCCTTCCCACAGCCCATAAGGGCCTACTGTAGACATCCTCTGGAGGCCTTTGATCCTGTTTTAGAGCAGTCATGTGAGAACCAGGAACAAGCAACGACATACTTACCCAGCTGTAGATCACAATACAATGTATATGTACAAAGGTACATATATGAGATACTACCGTCAATTCTAAAATATTAGCCGCAGTTAATACGCAAACCAAACATCCAGTGCATGATACACAGTGTTTTCTAGGTGCGAATAATACAAGGGTTTTTGGACATACAGTACTATACTAAAATGGCAATTTCGGACCCCCAAGTGCTGGTTTATAATACGGTACATGCTAAACCCAAACACTGAATGCACAAGAGAGGTGAATCAGTCTTGCCAGCTTCTCCTTAATATACTATGTATATCCCCCCACAAAAACATTAAAAATCATGATGGCATCAGAACTGTGGGTCTGCTGAATTTACCTCGATTTTAACTGCTTCAGCCAGCCACCCCATATCATGTGACAGCAATACACTAGCAGTTTGATAGCTGGAGGGGGTCAGGCTAGGGTCAGGGATGTGCAAGTCATGCGTCTTCAGTGATAACCCATGGTGGGCGGTGCTGATGACTATGTCCTATGATATAGGCACATGAGTACCACACCTGTCACCATGTGATGACAACACTGCCATCATTTATAAACATTATCGAGACCCATTTTTCAAGCAGTAAATCTCATTGATTCAAAATAAGGAAAATATCCATGCAGAAACTAAAACATTTCAGACGAGGGGATCTCTGACACTAAACTTAGAACTCACTAATTCTCCTCTACTCCTACATGTACCATTCACTCAACAATACCCTTTATGATGATTTCTGGAGTTATCCTCTATCTTTAAGTTTCAGAGCTTATCTCTGCTGGGATTTCATTTTCAAAATTGACTTAAAAAAATTGGAGGGGTTGGGATGAAAAAAACAACTCTGCAAATAGAGAATGTACAAAGGTACATACATGATGATGAGCTACTACCGGTACCGTCACTTCTCACACATTAGCCGCAGTTAATACGCAAACCAAATAAGTAAATAAATAAAATAAATTGTATTCATATATACATTAAAAAGCATCCGTTTGATTGTACCCTCCCTATAATGTGTTCCAGATGGGCTCCATGACGTTGGCGCTGTGCCTGCTGGGTCTGTGGGCCGCACCCACACAGGCTGCTATAAAGGGGGACCTGGTCTCGGCGCTACCCGGCCTCACCTTCACACCCAGCTTCAAGTCCTACTCCGGCTACTTAAAGGCCACCGGCACAAGGAAGCTGCATTATTGGTAAGCGTATAAACCGCATCCTGTATATATTATAATATAACCCGCAGCTAGACTTTGAGAGAACGCTATAACCCACATCAGGAGTCTGATTTTGGCTATTTTAGTACTGTAGTGTACTTCTAAAAGTAAAACCCTTCTATACGCCGCGCCAAGAGATTGAACACATCATATGTTTGGGGGTGCAGAGGGGTCCCCCCCTGAGGTCGGAAAGTCGCCGAAATTAAGGGGTCCAGGTCATAAAGTCGCTTTTTTGGACCCCCTTAAGTATTGTTAATTTTCACAGGTCACTTTTATTATTGTATTAGGTCGAAAGTCGCCTCCAAAACGGCCCAGGTCGCCAGGTCGCTTTCGACCCATCTGCAGCCACATGTTTGGTTCCTGTTAAACCTATGTGTTATATGCAGGAATTTACAATAAATACCATACCATATTGTTCAAGTGGTCTTGTCTAAGGTAGCTAAAGTGATGGAACTAACATTTAATATTATAAATCCCCATCCATTTAGCATCCATTTTTTGATTGAGTTGCCATGTATGATGTTTTTCGTTGACAGGTTCACGGAGAGTTCCTCCAACCCGTTGTCAGCGCCCCTGGTGTTGTGGCTTAACGGCGGCCCCGGATGCAGTTCTCTGGACGGCCTTCTCACCGAGCACGGACCCTTCAGGGTAGGTTACATAGGTCTACAGCACTAGCACTAATGGCAGGTCTTTGTTTCCCCCGTTTTACTATTTAATAGAAAAAAAGAGGAAGCAAAGAAATTGTTACCTCTTTGAAACAAAAATTCACCAACCCCCTTTAAAAGTCTCTTGAACCCTATTTAGGGCCTATTGAGGCCTGACACCGGTTGTACTCTGTAACCCCCCCTCCTCCCCGCCCATTTAGTTTTCCGTGATTTGAACAACATGTAGGTTGGAAATAAAGGGTGGAAATAAACCTAAAATTATTAGAAAAAAAACAGTTAAGGAATACCATTTAGATCTTATGGACCAATGATACCGGAAGTCCTGAAAAGGAGCTCCCTCGTGCTGCCTGTCTGACCTTACTAGTCTGACCTTGATAGTAAAGTAAGATATGGTAAGAATCCATATAGATCTATAGATATGCAGATGACGGAGCAGTTTTTGCCTGGGGGCTAGTTTGGCACACAGCCAGGGAAAGTGAGTCTGGTGATGCACCAGTGGAGAGTTGTGACCCCTGGGTGACCCTCCTTTACTTGTAAACATAGTATACTCTGGAGCATCTTAACCCTTTTAAGGACGACATGATCCCTAAATGCATCATGCCCTTGGTCATGTAGCCCTGTGAGCATGCCAGTGCTGCATTCAAGCATCGTGCCGACCCTATGGGGTTGAGACACTCTTGTAGGGTCGGCATGATGTACTGATGCAGCACCGGCGAGTTCCTCGCCGGGGCTGCATTGGTGCATCAGGACGACAAATGTCATCTTTTAGCGACATCCGTCCTTAAAGGGTTAATCAGCAATGTATAATTCTACATGGCATATGGTTACTCCTCACTGACTATGGACAAGGATGAAGTACCTCCTTGATGTGTGGGAGGTGGGGGTGGGTGGGGGATGGTAATTGTCTTTCTGGTAAATTGATTTTCTTTCATTATTTCGCAGGTCAGTGACGATGGACAGAAGATTAATGAGAACCCATATGCCTGGAATAGGGTAGGTAGAATTTGATAATCTGCTACACAATATATATCAAATGATGGATAAAAGTGACATTAATTTATTCTGATTTACCGTAGACCACACAGTAATGTTGTTCTGAGGATTTCATTCACCTTATTACTTCTTTTTCTTTTTTCTTGTGAAAAACAAGTGTCTACTGATTCCAACACATGTTGGTTGTATCGAAAGACATTACATGTAACGTATTTATACCAAATAAAAGTTATGAAACTGAAAAAAACACTTCAACTCATGTGTTACAATTTCTCTCTACAGATCGCCAACATGCTGTATATGGAGGCCCCGGCGGGTGTGGGGTACTCCTACTCTGATGACAAGAACTACACCACAGGGGATGACCAGGTAAGTTTATTTATTAACATTTTAAAGATGGAAGGTTTAGGTTTTTGTCCTCACCATGCATTAACGTATGGCAAATAAATCGCCAGTACTATATTGCTGCAGCGGGAATTATGTATGTTATTACTAGTATGTTAATTTCCTATAGTAAATCTACCAAATCCAGAGGATTTCCTACTTTTTGATGACCTGGGAGTGGTAGCTCTGGGCAATTTATTCATGCATCATGCCGAAAAAGGACATACCGAATCAAGTCAGTATGCTATCCCTTAAAGGTTAATAGATTCTGTTGTTGCGGGAAGCCTACATTGTGAACAAAGATACACTGGATCCTCTGTCGTTTTTCCCATGTGTATATAAGAGATCTCATATTCTTTTAAGTCTATTCTCATCTCCTTAAAATACTAAATGATTTTCTAATCCTCAGGTGGCACTCGATAATCACGAAGCGCTCAAGTACTTCTTGCAGAACTACCCCGAGTACGCGCAGAGTGAGTTTTACCTGACAGGGGAGAGCTACGGAGGGGTCTATATCCCCACTCTAGCTGCCCGTATCATGGACGACAACACCTTCAACTTTAAGGTGAGACAGTTCAGGAACCTCTAAAGATAGCCAAAAAAAAAGTCCTGCAAAGCATACAATGTAGGGTCTAGTGGATAAAGAGATAATTTGGCCAGATCCAAAAAGAAGTTGGGGTACGGATTTCGCGCACCTTTATTTTCCGATTTTCGCTAATTTTCATTCATCCATCATTCATGTTTCTGTAGGTATACTGGGATATGTCAGAATGTCCCTTTGTTTTTGTACCTTATGTTTTATAATCAATTATTTAGGCCTAACCCCTGTTGTCAAAAAAGAAAAAAAAGTCCACTGCCCTAGAGAAATCATCGTTTTACAGTAACTTGATTGACACCTGCGGGTATCAGGAAGAACAAAATGTATATTGAATATCTCTATCTCACTTTACAGGGTTTTGCTATAGGGAATGGTTTGACAGACTACTCACTCAACACCAACTCCCTCCTCTACTTTATCAACTTCCACGGCCTTATCGGCTCCACGTAAGTACTGAGCCACCCCCATAGACTATGTAGACAATATCGCTCACCTACAAAGTACATGTAACTGATAGTGGAAGAGCAAAACGAACAAGAAAATTGTAGATTAGACCTACAATATATACGCCTTAATGTCAGTATCACTTACACGATGAAAAAACTAAAATAAACCTATAAAACCCCATCTTTAATATCAATTTATGTACCTTAAAATCACCTTTTGGAAACACATTAAAATCTCTTTCTCGTTGAACTAATGTATGAAACCGCGTCTTTTATAATTAGATGATACCCTACTTTTGGAGGCAAAAGAAAAACATATCACCCCATTTGAATCCTTCTTAAAGGCGAGGTATTAAGGTACCGGTAGGTGTTATACCCACTGGATCATCCACCCCTATGTAAATAATGATAAGGTGTTTGCTGTGTGTGACAGGCTCTGGACCAAGATGCTGAACACCTGCTGTAAGGGGCAGGATGTGGACCGCTGCGACTTTGTGGGAAATAAGGCCACCGACTGTCAGGACCTGGTAAGTATTTTTTGGAAATACAAGATCTCCTATGCTTAAGCACTGGAGGGTCGTATTCAATGGTGCCGTTGAATACAATGTGTCTGTATTCAATGGGCTAAGAAAAGGTTGTTTTTCCTTCATTTAGTGGCTTCAAATAAAAAAAATAAACACAAATGCCAACCACATTGATACCGCTCTGATGTATTTCACGAGTGGGGGCTGGGGCGCATCCCACTCAGCCTGCGGCTTCGTGGGATACTGCCCCAGCCCCCACTCGTGAAATACAACAGAGACGGTATCAATGGGCGTTGGCATTTGTCTATGTATTAAGCATAGAATGGAATATTGCTACTGCACATTTTTGTAAATTAATTGGCCTGAATACAATTTGAACACTCAGGTAAGTTTACATATATACCCAGCACATAAGCACTCTGATATACATGCAGCAGTAACCAGACAACCAATTTGATATTTGCATAAAATGATACTCAGTTACCCTAAGGAGGCAGTTGTTGAAGGGACCTGTGTTTGTTAATGGGAAAATATGATGACTTACTGAAGCATACAATACATGATAACACTGGAATACATGTACTTGTCGTTGCTAGGTGATCTTTGCCCAGGGGGCCCTGGATGGGCTGAACATCTACAACTTGTACGACGAGTGTTACCAACCAAAGACACAGTCTGCCAACATGACCGCTCGACAGTGGCTGTTTGACCCCCGCATCACGCTACTGTCTAAACCCACACCTGCTACCGAGGCCCACCGAATTGTAAGGATGAGATTATGATATTATTATGAAAGTATGAATGAAGTATCTTAATACTGCTATACGATATATATGTTGGTATTTTCATCATATGTTCCAATTGAAAGGAATGTGGTTTCAATCTGAAAAGTCCATCCTCACTGGGAATCAAAGTTAAGACCTCTCAGAATGTGTTCTAACGCTCTCTCAGCATTAACACATTCTTACAGGAATGCTTCATGAAAATGCAATGAATAAAAATTGCAACCATTATAAATTGCTAAAGCCCTTCTCATAAACGTTATAGAAGCTGTCCAGCGTGGTCAAGAGTAAGAGTGAGGGTGATTCTCCGCCCTGTATAGACGCGACCGGGGCGACCATTTACTTAAACCGGCCCGATGTCCGCAAGGCCCTCCATATCCCATCCATGCTGCCCAGCTGGACCATCTGCAGGTAGGTTATTAACATGCCATTGTAATCCTTCCTTAAAGACTAAAAGTGCATTTAATGTGGGGATAGGGTGAAAATCCTGTTCCACCCCCTGATTAGGTTATCCATTTTCGTAGGGGAAAAAAAATCTACATTATATTATTTTTCTTTAAATGGTATGGTGCCTTGATGGCAAGTTCTTAAAAAGAAATTGTTTAAATTTAAGTGTTGCTTAAAAAGCTACCTTTAGTAGATCAGCGTAATACCAGAATGTTGAGACAAGTATGTAATTTGCTTACAGTGGAGAGGTGGGCAGCCACTACATCCGTAACTACCAGACGGTTAAGGGACCCTTCCAGAAACTCATCGCCGCCAAGGTAGGTTTTTTACATGTTGGATAATATGAGATGAAATATCGAAAGTTTCTCCTAGAATGCTTTAGCTGGTATATTACTTCATAGGATGGACGGGAGCTTTGTGACGACAATACCCACGACTAAACACTATATCTAGAATACTGATCATTCTTCACTTTTTTCAATTATCAAAGCTAATTAATGCTCTTTTCCATTTTTTATTTTTTCAGAAATACCGTATCCTGTTGTACAACGGAGACATTGACATGGCCTGTAACTTCCTTGGGGACCAGTGGTTTATCGATTCTCTTGGTCTGAAGGTTGGTATTCATAGTTCTCATTATTACGGTAATTCATTATTTCTGTAAACCACTCAGTCCCCTCACCTCATGGGTTTCCTTTTACTAGTTTTAGCCATGAATCACAGTATTTGATAACACGCGTGACAGCGTCTAGGTCATGGAGGTCCATCAGCCAGCATCAAACATTTCCTTCGAATCCAACTTAAAGCTTGACCGTCATGGTTGAAGTAAGGCCAAAAGCACTTTTGGATATAGTTCAGTTTTGATTCACAAGAGGGCTCTTAAGGGCTGGGAGCTCAGCTCTTACAGGCACAAGATAGGGTGAATATGTTGTAGCTGGACAATTCTCATGGTCCCCTGTCCAAACACTGCTGCCCTCTGGTGGAACTGCTATTTTAGTCCATGTATGGAAAATGCTGAACTTATTCCCTGACTGCCCAGCTTTAACTCAACTCAACCCTATTAAATGTATCCAGTTGACAGTGCCCTAAACACAAAATGTATATTGGATTTACCTTTTCTGGGTTTCTCATCATTATAACAACTAAATTGACAAACCAAATTGCTAGTATCATGGTAGGTCATATATTTTTCTGATGGGGTTCAATATGAACTATGTATATGCAAAATTAAATTTGCTACATATATGACATATGTTCGGAATGATATTAAGAGATGTTTCCTTGATATAGCTGCTGAAACCACTGAGCTCTTGGAAATACACGGCAGAAGATGGGTCGAAGCAAGTTGCAGGATTCAGTAAAGTCTATGACCAGCAAGTTGTCTTCACCACTATCAGGGTATGCCATTAAATTGCACAATTTCTATTAATTGGAACAAAGTCAAATTATTGTATTTCTTTGTAAAAATTATTTCCATATAAAATATCGGTTACGCTTGGCCACAATTGTAGCATTATGAGCCAAAGTCTCTAGGGTTGAAAGCGATCATCTCTGACCCTACAACTAAACATGTTGCAGTTTCAATTGTACTACAATTATTTATAACATATCATCAATTCTCACTAGATGAAGTGTTAAGATCGAACACCCATATCTATTCTGTACATATATTTTCATAGATAACTTATCTGATTTTCACTGTTTTCGCTTCAGGGTGCGGGGCACATGGTACCGACAAACAAGCCAATTCCAGCTTTTGATATGTTCACAAGCTTCCTAAACAAGAAAGAATTATAACTTTGAGTAAATCCTAAATCAAATGTATGATTGATTACACAATTTAAAAAATGGGGATTTGCGCCAAGGTCTTTTGGAGAAAAAACAGAGATCTAATTCGTTTACATTCGTATTGATTCATCAATGCTCACTTCTTTTAATAATTCTTAAGAATGTCAAACCGTATATATGGTGCTTAAGAGAATAAACTATTTCAACTTATTAATGCCAACATTCCTATAAAACCCTATCAGATGTGATTTATGCTCATGTAGGTCTATAGCTGCTGCTGTGATCAGGAATCAAGGAACTTGTTTCTACTACATTGTTGACTGTTATAGAATATAATGCTGTAAAGAACATTGAAGTACGGGTCAGACGAAGGTTACTATGTATAACAAGACCAGTTATAGAAAATACTTAATCTATAAAAGTAGCTTTAACTCTTGGAGATTATATATTGATATGGTGGGTTTAATTGATACCGGTACCGGGTAGTTCTAGTAGCAAAAAGGTGCTCTTTTATATCGGGCGGCTATCTAGAAATGTACGTTCTACAAATCGTTGCTTTGCTGTAAAATTGTTTCCATGCAATTGTGATGAGAGCATGATTTTGATAATGCCAACTAGAATGGGTGTTAAAAATACATGAATAAAACTGAAAGGCTTAAAATACTGTTCCTGAGTCTTCTTGATTTTCCTGAAAATGGCATGACAAACAAGTGCCAACTCAATATTCAGGTTGGAATATTATGTATACCGGTACATAGGCCTACAATTGAATGGCCCCAAAAAAGCCTGAATATATAAGAAGAACAAAGGAATTTCCTCTCCATTTAAAAAAACAACAAAACAATTTATTAAAAGTTCATGAAGTTTGTTCTTTTTGCCCCGACCTTTATCTAATTTTATTCTAATAGAATAAAATTTATATGTAAGTGCTATGTAATAATGCCTCAAATGTTGACATTGAGTCTCAAAAGGGATGAAAGTCGTTATATCTATCAAAAGTCATGGTTTTAGGAGACTGTCATAACTGTCTTTTCATGCTCACATCAGGTTGCTTCTTGGATCCATCTCTGCTGCTTACTTCGCGCTGCAGCTCACCTCTGCCACCTAGTGACGAACGGATGAACCAAGAATTATTTGCATCCAAGGGTCATCCAGGGGCCAACAATTGGCGAGACAGTGACATAAACATGGCAGGCACTTTGAGGAGGGTCTCCCAACTTTATCACATTTTTAAGCCTTCTGTGCACAAACTGGCAAATTCAAGTGCAGTTTCCGGGTCATGGGGAAGACAATTACATGCTTCATCTTGGTAAGGACCTCCTTTTACACAGTTGTCAGTGTTCTTTTCATATCTAGCATGGACAAAATTAGTTGGATTTGCTTCCAACCTTACATCGACAGTACCAAGGTACAGCGTACCTTGGTACTGTCGGTTGGAAGCAAATCCAACTAGGACAAAATATAGGCCTACGTGCAGTCAGTCTGGTCCCCGTACTACGGAAAGCCGGTGCGACATGCCACTTGCAGAATTTGCTCCCTCCCAGTTATTTGCTCCTCGCTGAAAATTTGCTCCTCGCTGAAAATTTGCTCCTTGCATAAAATTTGCTTGTTCTCAAAATTTGCTCCTTGCCAATTATTTGCTCCTCGATCGCTTAAAATTTGCTCGTTCTCAAAACTTGCTCCTTGCCAATTATTTGCTCCTCCCTTAAAATTTGCTTGTTCTAAAAATTTGTTCCTTCAAATTTGCTTCTTGTCCCAACATTTGCTTGTTCTAGAATTTGTTCCTTCTCAATAATTTGCTACTTGCACAAAAAGGTGCTTGTTCTACAAATTTGTTGCTTCAAAATTTGCCTCTTTGCCCCAAAATATGCTTGTTCTAGGATTTGCTCCCTCCCAATTATTTAATGCTTGCACAAAATTTGCTCCTCCCTCAAAATATGCTCATTCCCAATCTGCTTCTTCCCAATAATTTGCTCCAAAGATTTTGCAATTTTCGCCATGTTTGTTCTTGGACATCAGATGCTCGGTGGATTTGCTGGGTGGGGGACCAAAAAAATTCCTATTTTAGCAGAAAAGCCCCCGCGTTACTATAGCTCAAAGGCGTCGGCTGTGCTCAATTTCAACCTGCCTGGCGAGGGGGGGGGATCAAAAAGAATTTCGACCCCTCTCGTGCAGGGGGAGAACCAGAAAAATTCTGACCTGCTCGAGCTAAAATCCACTGCCCCCCCCCCCCCCCCCCGCGTTGCCTTTTTTTTATGGGGGGGGGGGCATTTTAAATTTGTCACAGAATCATAATCTGCGGCCCAAATTGTTCCCAAAGGCCTTGGTAAAAAAAATATAAAAAGTTGGTTGTTGCCATGGTAACCATGGGTGGTGCTTGGAGGGGTCAAAGTCAAAGGTTGCTGGGCACTTGCAGTCTTTGCGAAAACTTTTTCATCCCACAGGACATTCGGTCGTGCAAATTTTTAATGTTGCAGGACCAGCTACATTTTTGGAGGACCGGATAGCCACTAATCTATGTATAAAATATTTTTGTCATTTGAAAATACATTTTATTTGTAATCATCTATGGCTAAATCAGGATAAATACATAGATTTACACTTATATTGACAAACACATTTCAGGTTTAGAGGCCAACTAAATTTATTTTAGTTCAGCAAAGTCTGACATGTGACTGGACATTCGGTCCTGCTACATGTGTGAATCTGCTGGACCAGTGACATTTTAGGAGGACATTGCCACTGTCCTGCATGTTTTCGCAAAGACTGCACTTGTAAAATTTCTCCAGTTTGGGCAAGTCAGTTTCCATGGCAACTAGCGCAAAATCGGAACACATTTTTTCATGCGGGATGCAAATAAAAAAATCTGATATGTGATAAGCTTTAATTAAAGGGGTCATATATTACTGCACACTCAAAAGAACCCAACATTTTGCCAGTCTGAAGGAGAAAGTAGGGTCAGAACCAGAAATTTTGTCTGACACCACAACAAGATGGCCGCTAATTGGCAATTAGCAATTAGCAATTGACCCAGTTGTGGAGGTCAACCTGTTGTGCGCTATTCGCCAATCGGCGCAGAATGCCAATATTGACATTCTGCGCAGCGCAATTTGTAAATAGAGCAAGATCATGGCCGCGTAGAACACCAATCTGCGCGGAATAGAAATATCAATGAAGATGCGAGCACCGGTTTCATTTGTAAGTCTCTCGATCAATAGCCTACAACCCAAAATTATTGAAACACAGCACTGGCGCTATAAGGATTAATGAATCAAGTCCATTCATCAATCAAAAATGTGACAGCTCAAATATTTTTGGACTATTTGAGAATTTGATTAGAATCTCGCCTCTCTCTATTTGTATACAGCGCACTGCGGATTGGCGTTCTGTGCCGATTTGCGAATAGCGCACAACAAACCTATTGGGAAGAAGCACATTTTGAATGAGCATACTTTGAGGGAGGAGCAAATTTTGTGCAAAGAGCATATTATTGTGAAGAAGCAGATTTATAACGAGCATATTTTGGGGCAAGGAACAAATTTAAAAAGAGCAAATTTTGAGAACGAGCAAATTTTAAGCGAGGAGCAAATAATTGGGGAGGAGCAAATTTTGAGAACGAGCAAATTTTGAGCAAGGAGCAAATAATTGGCAAGGAGCAAATTTTGAGAGCGAACAAATTTTATGCGAGCAGCAAAAAATTGGGAAGGAGCAAATTTTGAGAACGAGCAAATTTTCAGCGAGGAGCAAATTTTCAGCAAGGAGCAAATAACTGAGAAGGAGCAAATTCTGCAAGTGGCATGTCGCACCGGCTTTCCGTACTAACCCTATTAAAGGTTATATAGGCAGCTATATTGCCCCCTCAGCCTCGAACATCCCAGACCCATTACTGGGCCTGGACGAATTTATATCTAATAAAAATGATCCAGAATCCTGGATCATTTTTTAATTAGGAGTGTGGGTTCGAACCCCACCATGGCACAATAGGTACCGGGTATTACGTTTTATAATCTGTTTTTTTAATCCATTTGATTTTGAGGCATAAATATCACTTATACGGACATATTTATATATCATAGGATGATAGGAAATATCTTACCAGGGAATTTAGTTCAATTCAGGTGTTATGTGCAGATATCTAGATAATACTAATTGAGCCAGAGTGGGGTTCGAACCCACACTCTCATGGTTGCTGATACTAGTGGGCATATACAGTATATCAGGGTATGTGGTCCAGTGTAGGTAGGCCTACATATGCCTAATTACTCTCCCAGACTGTAAACGCACAGTCAGGGCCCGAGACTGTTAACTGCCCCCTCCGCCCCCCTCACCCCAGTTTTAGCCCTGCATGACTCTAGATCTCGATCTATATCAATAGTAGAGTCTGAGCAGTCTACCTGGGGTCTGTGACGACGGTAGGGCCCCCTGGTGGCAAAGCAGATCTGGTAATGGGTGTAGGCCTAGATAGCTGTAGGGAGACACCTGTCCATGCAGGCGCTATGTAATTATCTTAATTTCATCTTTTTATTCACATCTTTGTGAAAGGTAGCCTAAAGGAAAGGAAATATTAAACCTGCTATACCTCCTCCCACTCTCAAACCTACATTTTCCTCATTTGATTCTCAGATGATTGCATAATCCTTTCCCTCTTATAATCTGTCATTTATTCTGACAAGAAAGTCTTAATATTATGTTAGACAGGTCTCCAATCTCAACTACCGTAAAACCTCGCGTACGGTATAAGCCTAACTCGCGTATAAGCCGCACCCCTAACTTTGAAAGATTATATTAGCCACAGAGGGGGTCTGAAAATTGTGTTAATTTGGTACCGTAGTATACTTATAAAAACTCTTGTATAAGCCGCACCCTATATAGGCATGACTGTGTACAGGCAAGGGAAAAGGGTACTCCGAGGAAAAAGCCAACTTTGAAATTGACGTCATAAGCTTTCCAGTGATATATTATACTAGAAGATATTATTTCTAGTTTTTGAGAAATGGCTTCATGAATATGTGTGGGCATCACCCTTTCCAAAATCCCAATAAGCTCTATGTCCCATATTTTCCAAGATATCCCTATTTAATTAGCATTATTTATGATAATTAGAAATTTATGATACATTTTCATTCTTTAAGTCATAAAATTCGATCTAGGAATGGTAATTTTGTTCTGTTTTCACTATGGCAATCTTCACAAATCATTCTATCAATTTATGTCTTAATTTCCTCTATTTGGAATAATAATCATGTTTCCATGGCAACACATATCAACAAGCACACCCATTTAGGCTTTAAAACGTTCCTTTTACCTTCCAAATAAAGAAGCTTTTTACCAAAAATGGAATGTTTTATGTAATCCTATTGAATTCTCCAGAAAAAAGTACCCAAGAGCAATTTTTAGCCTAATTTTTTCATTTTAGGCCATAGTGGCGCCCCCTGGTGGCTAAAATCGGAACTAATCCCGCGGGGACCATCCTTTCTGCTTGCCTGCTCATTTGTTTGGTATCAAAAGAAAGCTGAGTCTGACTCGCGTACTAGCCGCGGCTTATACGCGAGGTTTTACGGTACTATTTATATTCTGGAGGGACTTGGATATTTAGTGTTGACCAAAGCTATCAAGTGGCAGTAGTGAGTGGAGGGGAGCATGGAGGTTTTCCATTGCTCAACTCAGAAACACAGTCTACTAGTACAGGTGTATCCCTGTAGATGACGCTCTCTTGTTGATATAATTAAGTGCTGAATAGAATGCTGGAGGCATTTTATTTTTCCTCATCTATTTCCTTAAATTTAGCATGGTTAAAAAACACAAAATTTATTGGGATGCTACCAGTACACTCCAACAAGCAGGCTCTTAACAACTATGCAGAAATTGGACTATCTATATATCTGAGGTAGTACAGCAGCTTTAAAGAGGGATCAGATAGGGGCCTACATACGGTATGAAATAACAGACAAACAAGATTTGACAAAAGCCTTAGGCCTACCTGTTATTGGCTTCGACATCGGCTTCAGTATGTGGCTGCACCCTAGATTATGACCTTGTCCACACGCTCAGGGTATATCTACATGAGTGCTAGCGTAGCCTACATGAGCGCTAGCAGTAGGGCTGTGGTGCTGCTGTCACTCCACCCTACCAATGTGTACTTCTGGGACCCTATATGCTACACAAAACCAAAACAGCACATGATATATACTGTAGGCCTACTCTTTTCTTATCATGAATCGATCATTCTGCATCGGGTTCTGCAGACATGATTTGTATTTAAAAAGCGGCTTAATATGCACACATAGAAGAGATTTATGAGATTCAGATATTGCTCCCATAACACTTGGACAAGTTAGATCTACATTTATGCAGGAAGGCGTTTCTCGTTTATGGAGGTGACTTACGGACTTCCATAAGAAAGTTATGGACTCCATAAGTCAATTTATGAACTATGGACTTTTCAAAAAGAGCTATGAATATGTATTTCTAGGATGTTTAATATAAAGCATGCCATGAAGACCATGCAGGCTGGGCCTTACTTTTCTGTGCAAAAACAGTGGTCTTCCTAACCTTAATTAAGAGAGATAGAAGAGGTGAAAAAGTTATGGTTTATGGAAAAAAGTTACGGTTTATGGAAAAAAGTTATGGACTCCATAAGTCTCCACCAGAAACGCCCTCCTGGAAATAGGGGCCCGGGAGACCGATTTGAAATTGATAAAGATGATGTGGGTAGGGAAAGCTAAATTGCATGGGAATAGAAGGCTATTGAAAAAGTGTTCTAATTTAAATATCTACTAAATTCGTTCAGGTTCGACATCTTCTATTTCTAAAACCACTGTGACATTTATTTTGACATTGCAACAGCTGCAGTTGATAACTTATGTTTAGTTTAGTTGTTAGATGTCCAGGGGTAGCTGTCTTGTCACCAGTTGGGTCCATACTCAGGAGGGTCCCTCACTAACCCCTCCCACATGGAATGGGGAAATATGGGTTGTGGGAGGAGCCCAGCGGTATGTATGGCTTCTAGTAACTAACCTCAGACTACAAAACATGCGGGGAGTAACCACCTCATATCCTTTGTCACCTCCTGTAGTTGGACACTCCCATTCTGCAGGGCCCGCACATATTCAATGTAAGCTCTGCGTCCATGTGCTGACTTCCTGGTGGACATATTATAAATCTACACAAAGGGTGAAGGGGTCCGGACATTTGGGATGGACATCTGAGGTTGCCCAATTGGGGGGGGGGGGGTCCACCCTTGACAAAGTCTTTAAAAAATACTCATGGGTGAACCAAAAGGGGGGTCTGGACCCCTAGGACCGCCTCCCCCCTCCCTGGACCTGCCCCTGATATAAATGATGTTTACATATGGTAGGCCTGTCCAAAGCTGCGATAGGTTGGTTGGTCACAGACTATTGGCCAGGCTGTGAGTGACTGTTGTTTGGGCAGTGACTGTCTTGGTTCGACAGTCACTGTCTTGGTCATGTAGTTATCATGTTGGTTGGGCGGTGATTTATTTGGTTAACATGGACTGCTTCTCATAAATATCCTGTAAATGTGCCTAAAAATGTTTATGATTGTGATCATTATTATAATTCTAATTCCCACAACATAATTGCTATTGTTCCTCTCAGTTGCAGCCAGTCCGAGTCAACATCTTTCAAACTTGATGTGGGATCCGGGAAGATTCACTATGACCGTGTTGGAAGCGGCAATCAGGTCTTACTTTTGCTTCCCGGGGCACTAGGTATGTAGCACAGCACTCATTGCATCTCAGTTACACTAAATTACATATCCAAAAGTTAGAGAATGGTCAGATTTTATATTGTTTAGAACCGTGTTATATTGTATTTAAAACGATGAAAATCTCCAGCCTCTTATTAACTATATATATGTGTGTGTGTGGGTCTACAGAAAAGTGTGGATAGTTCTGCTGACTAGACTGCAGACCAATTGATGAGGGGTGTGGGTCAGGCATTTTCTAGGCACCTGCAGTGTTTTCCAGTTGATAATTTGATGGGCTGCTGATCTACATGCTCCAAGGCCAGCTTGGTACGGGCATCCTGATTGGCTGATGAGTGATTAAGATGCAAGCGTGGACGTGATAAATCCTACTGTGGTAGTAAGATGAGTGTCTAGGGGTGCCTCAATGTGATAAACTCTGCTGTGAGAACGAGATGAGCATCCAGGGGTTCCTGAACGTAATAAGTCCTGCTGTAAGAATGAGACAAGCATCCAGGGTTGTCTTGAGATGATAAATTCTGCTCTGAATTGATTGATATCTACGTTGTATGCAGTGCTTAGCTTAAATGAAAAACTCCCCTCCAGCACCTCCAGAAAATACTATAACAACAGCAAAAAAGCACTTTACACCATTACCCTTTGCCAAAGGCTATTTGCACAATTTTCAGCCGACTTACCCTTATATACTCTCCAATCACTCCCAATACCATACTCACCATCCCTGCTAACTGCACGGAGAAATCTCCACATTTGTTCACAAATGCCACTTTACTCTGTGTGCTACTTGTTAACAATAGAGGTTATTGGAGTAGGAAGAGCAAAATGTTTCCAGTCACATTGATATTGGAATGAGAGATGTAGGTGGATAATAGAGGTGGTGGTGGGTATTTCACTTTCTCAACCCTCCCCCCCCTTGGTAATCGATCTGTAATCAACAACATGTCTTTTGTATTTGTTCCTCGTATTCATAATTGAGCTGTGGTTATCCCCAGGTTCCAGTAAGACAGACTTCAAGTACCAAATAGAGAACCTCAACAAAGATATGTTCACCGTGATAGCCTGGGACCCTCGTGGCTACGGTCAGAGTCGGCCCCCGGACAGAACATGGCCAGCTGACTTCTTACGGAGAGATGCCAATGACGCTGCACGACTCATGCAGGTAGGGTTTATTCAATAGATTGGTTATCAGCTAGCTATTGATGATATTCAATATATTCATATTAAATTAGATAATTGTATATATATATATTCCCCAATTGAATTATGCATTTTCATGTTTCTTACTCTTTTTCTTCTTTGTGCAGCAAGAGGATTAAGGTGTATTTATCAATAATGACATGTATACCATTATGCCTTTGTCAACAGGTCATCCAAAAACAGGACCCGGTAAATATAAGTCAAATGTTTCCTCTGCAGTCTTGAACGGATGTCTTTTCGTTTCTCTTCTCTTCCTACCTCAGTTCTAGCTTCACCCATGATATAAAAGCTATGTTATGGTAACCGTCAGAATGTCGAGACATTCCATATGTTGAAGGAATCTTATCGAATCTAAAGGAATCTCATTAGAAATTCCTTTCTGTTTATGCACATTCTTCTGTTCACTTAAGGCCAATGTATGTTATGCACTGAAAGAAAGAAATAAAAACTAGTAATTCTGCACAAACTAACACCTGACTTAAAGGAATAACATGGAATAGGAAAGTGTCAAAACTACAGGGGTGTGTAGCTTATGTATGTCATTAGCAATTAACATAAATATTCACTCTTTGTTGATGCACGATTTTGTATACATGTTCTATAACATCATATTATGATTTTTCTGTGTATTATAATCATAGACATGGCCTGCGGTATGTGCGTAACACATGTAACTATTCCACAATGATAAGATTAAGGAAACATTGTTCTCTTCTACGTGTGATTTTAAGCCACTTTTACAAAATCATGTCTGCAGAAGCCGGTGCAGAATGATCAATTCATGATAAGAAAAGAGTAGGCCTACAGTACAATACATATAATGTGCTGTTTTTTTTTCTTTTAGCATATAGGGTCCCAGAAGTACACGTTGGTAGGGTGGAGTGATGGTGGCACCACAGCCCTACTGCTAGCACTCATGTACCCGGAGCGTGTGGACAAAGTCATCATCTGGGGTGCAGCCACATACGTCACTGAAGCCGATATCCAAGCTAATAACAGTGAGGCTTTTGTCAAATCTTGTTTATTATTACCTATTTCATTATGTGGAATGTGTGGAACACTGAGGGTTGTTGCAATACTGGGCATTGCACTGCATGGATTTCATGGCATTGCATTGCACAGCATTGCATTGCACTACACGGCGCTGCATTGCATTGCACTGCATTGCGCTGCACTGCATTGCACAGCACTGCATTGGATGACAGGGATTGCATGGCATGGCATGGCGTTGCATTGAATGGCATTGCACGGCATTGTATTGCACGGCATTGTCATTTGTGATGCACTGCATTGTATTGCATTGCATTGCACGCTTTTGCATTGCATGCACGCCATCATGAGACCATCAATGGGATCGAACATGGATGCATGGGTGCAGTATGGATGCAGATTTTGTGCAATATGGATGCGGCTCCTGTCACAGTTTTTGCCGCAGGTTCTGCTGCAGGATCTGCCTCATGGATGCAGCATGAGTGCAGCAGGAATGCAGCGTGGATGTAGCATGGGTGCAGCATGGATGTCATATTAGTGCAGGTTGTGTGCAGTGTGGCTGGGAAAATCCCTGTCATTGGAGTCTTGTCTAGTGGGTAGTTGCGATGTGACATAACGTCTGATGGAATGTTAAGTTTGCCTCTTATGTGTCTTATATTGAATTGAAATTGCTGAATTTTGAGTGCCCACCTTGCCCACATATTTTTGTTGTCGGATTTTGTTAACATGTGGATGAGGTCTTGGTGGTCAGTATATAATTCGAATGGTCTTCCTTCTAGGTAGTGTCTGAAGTACTCTATTGCAAATACTACTCCCAGTAGTTCTCTTTGGGTGGCCTCATAATTCTTTTCGTGGTCATGGAGTGCTCTGCCCGCAAAGGCTACTGGTCGTAGGACGCCGTCTTTTTCCTGGGAAAGAGTAGCTCCCAGGGCTGTACCAGATGCATCTGTTGTGAGATGGAACTGTTTGTTGTAGTCTGGGTACAGCAAGATGACATTGTTTTATATAGAGTCCTTCAGAGTTTGAAATGCAGTCTCACATTCTTTCGTCCAGACAAATGATTTCCCATTTTTGAGCAGGTTGAATAGAGGTCGACCAATTTCACTGAACCCTTTGAGGAATTTTCTATAGAATTGGGCGAGTCCGGTGAATAGTCGTACCACCTTTGTGGTCTTTGGTGTGGGGAATGTCTGGATCTTGTGGACTTTGTCTGGCGATGGTTTGATGCCGTCGGTGGTGATTTTCATTCCTAGGAAGTCTAGCTCCTCTAGGAAGAATTCACACTTGGTTTTCTTCAGCTTTAGTTTGCCATTTCTCAGTGCTTCAAATATGTTTCTTAAATCAATGAAATGTTGGTCGATGGTAAGTGATAGGCACAGGATGTCGTCCAAATATGGGATTGCACATTTGTACGGCAGGTTCTGTAGTATCAAGTACAGCTTGGAAGGCTTGAGCACTGCTGGCAAGTCCCATAGGCATGGTTTTGTACCTATACTTTTTGGTCCTAGTGAGAAAGGCTGTGATGTCCCTGTCATCCTCTCTAATTGGTATCTGGAAGTACCCTTGTTGGGCATCCATTTTAGAGAACACGGCAGGTCTCATCTCACTGATCATTTCTAGGCTGTCGTCTGCTCGTGGGGATGTAAGTGCTTGATTGATGGATTGGGAGTTCACGTATCTTAAATCTGTCACTAATCTGTAACCCTGCCCGTTCTTTTTCTCTACAAGAAACTTCTGGATGATGTTTTGGTTTCTTCCAGAATGGCCTGCTTTACCAGCTTCTGACATTCTTTTTCAAGTCGTTCCGCTTTGTGCGGGGCCATTCTGAATGGGTAAAACTGTAAGGGTTTGGCGTCTGGGATCAGGTTGATTTTATGGGTGTACAGATGGGTTCTTCCAATCATGTTATCTTTTCCCACAAATATGTCGTTGTATTCTTCTATTAGATTGCAGAATGATGTAAATTGTTCTTCTGTGAGGCAGTCTGGTTTTTGGAAGACATGTGATTTTTCTTTTTCTGGTTATATGTCTATGTCCTTCCCTATGTATATGTCTTTGTCTATGTCTTGTTTGTCGTGACCTGTCGTGTCTTGTACCATATTGATGTGATCTTCGTTATCTGACATGGGTTGATCCATGTCAGAGTTAGAATACTCTGAATATGTTGGTGTTGGTACATAGAATGTTTTGTCTGACCCAGTAGATGATGCACTGTCACTGATAGTAGAGCTGTTGTCTATGTCAATGTCTATGTCTCTGTCTGTCTCCTCGGGTTGTGTGTCTTCGTAGCCTGTCGATAATATATGGTTTTCTTTGTCTATGTCTGTTTTTGAATATAAGGCTACGATTTCACCCTTCTGGATTTTACAGATTCTAGATGTGATGTTCAATAATATCAGTGGGTGTCTGTCTCTTTGGTCAGGTGTCACGACTGAACTTTGTACGATGTAATATGGAAGTTTGTTTGATCTGTCAAAATTGTCGGTGATGCCATTGATTTGACTGACTGAGTGGTAGCATGTGACTTGGCCTGTTATGGCCATTTCGGAAAATGGAGGTATCGAAATAGCTCTCACTGCCCTGATTGATTGAGATTTTGGAGTTGGGTCAGTGGAGTAGTTGATTTTGCTTTTAGTTTTTGATAGAAAGTCGGTTCCTTATATGATTGGTGAGGAACAGTTTGGAAGAATTGCAAATTGGTGACTGAAAGTTTTGCCTTGAATTTTGAATTTTATTTTGATAGCTCTTTTGATGTGACACAATGCTCCATCGGCAAGATAAACTTTGGACCTAATGCGTGAAAACTCATTTTTTTACGTTTTGAGTGTAGATTTATTGAGCCTCTCACAATATACAGAAAAGTGGTAGGTTGAAGCACAATAATGAAACAAAAGTATCATACAATTTCTGAATCAACAATACTATACATTTGAAAACAAATACAAGATAATGATATATGCTGATTGTAATAATGTTAAGATGAAGACGGACGAGACAGGACAACATTAACTTCACGTTACACGGCCAGACAAAAACATTAGACGAAAGATACAATGGCCAAGAAGAGATGATAATAGTGGTGCCTATAAGTTAAATGTTGAGTTCGTAGCTGTAGTACACTAGCTGCGTGTTCAGAGGAAAAAGATAGATCCTCATTATGTTAGCAATACTACTATAGTAGTCCGAGTCAATTTTCATGGACAATTAAGGGATTCTGACAGGATCGTAAAATACACATGTTCAGGCTATATGCCATATCAAATTGTACAGTATGTAGGGTACTCTGACAAAACGGCGAGTAGAGCTGCGCAATAGCAGAACATAACAACAACCTTGCTCCCCTGTACTAATTCACTTACGCAATTATCATTAACCTGCTACGCAGTACAAAACATCCAGTCAATGGTTTATACCGACAGGAAGCCACCACTAGTGCCACAGTGTAACAACTTAGTATCCCACCATAACTTCACACACAATGATAGATACCACTCAGATGTGCCCTTATTTTATGTACTAGTACCTCCAGGTGATACCAAACCGGCTATCTCCCATGAGGTAAGGATTGGCCCCTGGAGTCAGTGATCCCAATCCAGCAATCTCCAAGCCAGGAGCCAATAAGTCATTGGGATGATCACAATCCATCAATCTTCTTCATAAGGAACTAGTTTCGATAGAGTGGAGGCTAAGCCCTCTCTCATGCAAGAGACGGTGGCTCCTGTGTCTACTAAGCTGGGGATGTTGATATGCTTGAATTGTAGATCTATATTGCCATTGACCATGTTGATAAACAAAACACTCTGCTCACCTTCTTCCATGTGTAGGTCGGGGTGTGGTGGGGGGACGACCTCCAGGGTAGTTTGGATGTCAGTGGATTTCCCCCGCATGGGTGCAGCGGTGTGTATTGTCTGTGGGTCAGGTGACGTGATGTCGATGGGCGATGCTGTGTCTTCTGTGTTGGGGACTGATTTGTCATACTGATGAGGCCTATCCATAGGATGACAATCTAGTTTCCCGTCGTCTTGGCGAGATCACTCATCATGGTGGCGAGCTGCGCCATGGTGTACTGTGGAGTGGGGTTTTGTGGCGTTGGTTGATGTTGTAGTTGTGGTTGTTGTGGCCATTGTTGTTGTTGTTGTTGTGGTGGCTGCCATGACTGTTGTTGTGGCTGCCACCTCTGCTGATGTTGTTGTGGTGCTTGGATAAGCACAAAACGATGAGGTGGTAGGGAACCCGTTTGTAGGAGGGTTATGATGTCTTTGGGTCCCCCTTTGAATCGATGTGTGGGAGGAATAAGGCCCAGTGCTCGTGCCTTCCTGATGTTAGGCACGAAGTTGGGGTCATAGTCCTCTCTCCTCCCCCTGTAGTTGGGTGGTAAGGCATAGTCGGTAGATGGAGATTGGTGTGTAGGTGCAGCTGCATGTTTGTAGTAGGTGGGTTTTGGTTTACCACCCCCCATCGCCGCTACGGTATGCTCGGTCTCCATCACCTCTTGCTGTTTCTGTAGAATGTCTCTTAGTTTGCTAAGCTCCCTATCTTGTTCCCATATCTTGGCGGCTAGAGCTGGGTCTAGGGTTTCGCTAGATAAGGAAGATATTTTATGAGAGGAGCCTTTTTTGTAGAGGTACGTGGACCTGAGTGCTTTGCAGAGGGCAGCCCATGTGGTTGGGCTCTCCACTCTGATCGCTTCTCGGTAGTCCTCGTTAAGGGGGGTGGCTACCTGGATGATGGCAGCCTCTGTGTCTACACCCTTGTTTTGGAAGTGGGTGTTGGCATCCTTTAGTCATTCTTCCATTGTGTGTAGGGTGGGGTCAAATGGGGTGAGGGTTAATAACTTTATGTCGTTCTCGACATCCTTGAAATGGGCGATAAGTCCAGCCTTAATACTATCATAATCGTCTTGGATATAGGTAGGCTGCACCCTGTATGGGATGGTCCTCGGAGGGGTACTTGATTCTGACATATCTCTCGAGATCAGAGAACCATTTTTTGGTGCTCGTTTTAATGTCAGGTTTCGAGAATTTGATAGGCTCTTGAATATGGGATTTGTTGGCCTTAGTGATGGCACTGGCCAGGTCGCTAATCGACCGATCGTTCTGGGTTTTAGATTTCTCGCTGTAGGCAGCAAGATCGCTCTTTAGTTTTTCCAGCTCTGCTTTTGTGTTGCCTAGCTGGGTTTCTAATTGTCTGGAGATTCTATCATCTAATTCTTGTTGTCTTTCTAGCTCTACCTGGTCACCTCCGGCCATGTTGACAGTGAGTTCAACACGATTGGGAGTGGGGGGTGGGGTAGTGATTTCTATATAGGTATAATAGGCACAGTGTTTATAAGTTGTGTGGGTATAAGATGTCTTACTGTGTCCTTGTTGATAGAGGCGGTGGACTCAGTGGCGTAGGAAAAGGGGGGGCCAGGGGGGCCCGGGCCCCCCCAATCACAGAGGAGGGGGGGCCTGAGTATGTTTGGGCCCCCCCAAAATTTGTCAAGACCCTACACTATATTACACAAAATCCCAAATTTTACTTCTCCCATATAGGGAAACATGAGGCAAAGGGGTATGGGCCCCTAATTAGAATTAAAGGGGGCTCAAACACTACTTTTCTATACAACTACAAGATAGGCGTGTATATATGATATCGTGCATAAAAGGCGATGCAAAAAACTGGTTGGAGTGATCCCCCTTGGGCCCCCCCAATGAAGATTTGCTTCCTACGCCTCTGGGACTTGGTGTGCTTGTTGGTAGGTCCTTTCCTCCTGGTGGGTTGTAAAGCTGATGTTGGTGCTGGTCCCTAGCTCCTAGTGTGCCTCCGTGCTGAGAGGTCACTGAGGGACTGGTGTCTCTGCATCAAAAAATTTCTTCATCGTAGCTGGTAGCTGAAAGTTGCCGGTTCTCTACCACTCTGTGGCTGGGAAAATCCCTGTCACATCAATGTGGGGCGTAAGGATGAGAGATGAGACGTCAGTTGCAGTACTGTACTAGTCACTAGGGATGGGTATCGTAAGATGGTAGATGGATGTTACTAGGTGATTACTGATTTCCCTCCAGCTGACCGGGGCTTAAATACAAGTGCAGGTGGAGGAGGAGCCCACGTGACCGGAAACATATGTAACAGTGGTTTTCATTGGATAATATTGATTTGACATTTGATTGGATAATTATATATTCATAGCTTTATGGAGGTGCACTGGGCTGCAGGTGGGGGAGCCGGTGGCCAGTGCATTATGGGTAATGAGTGTAATTATGTAATAGGTAACGGGTACACGTGGGAGCTTTGTTGCCCGCCTCCAGGTAGCACCTAGCCGTCTTGAGTGGCCTGCGGTGCTATACTAGTGAGGGTATACGGATTATGTCATTGTTTGTAGGCCGGCCATTAATCTTTGGGTCGGCATATTGTTCATTGATATCCGTGTTTTGAATGTCTGGTCGGCACCTCCATGTCTGGGTGCCGACCGTTATGTTTGTATAGTTAGGTAGGGGTCAGCTTGTGACACATGGATTAATTATGTATGGGGGGAAAGCTTGGCTTGGCTAAATAAGAAATAGGTATGTCTGACGTCTGGGTGTACTTTGATAGACATATGGATTAGAAATATATATATAAAGTATTGTGCGTATTGTAAATAATAATAAATATGAGTATTAATAATCATAAATCATAATTATGACGTAATATGATGTAACATTACGTAATACATTTGATGAAGGTGAAATAAGGGGTTTTGTGGCGTGACAGCAGTATGGAGGCAAATGATGCCTCATACCCCAAGGCACACTCTTCTAGTACACAAAGCTGTTACTATGATAATGATATAGTATAGATAACGAATGCTATTTTCCTTGGTCTAAAGTGTATTCAGCTAGTGACCTATACAGCTCGTACCAGCTGCCCCATCTGCTGTATTCCTGTATGAAATAGGGTGTATGTAGGGGAGAGTGATGGAAAAAATACTGTATATTTCCTTGAAGGTGTTAGGAAGGTGGATGACTGGAGTCCCCGGATGCGGGCACCATTTGAGGAAATGTATGGAACCGAGTACTTCAAGAAGTTGGCTAATGACTGGGCGGATTCTTACAATAGCTACGCAGACTTCAGCAATGGTGAGCTAGCTTTTTTAATAGAACAGTGAACGAACTGTACAAAAAGGTTTTGCTCATTGTATCAAGATCAGCCTATAGAGAGGGAGGGATTTGGATTAAGATTAAGGATAGTATTAATGAATTGATCCTATCATAATGATACATAAATACAAGCCTGCCACTTTTCTTGCCAAGAATACATTTATGCATTGTGAGGATAGAGGGCATATAGCGTAAAAGCACTATGCAGTCCTCATAAAGGGTTATGGTCATCTTATCGCTATTCTTGCAGGGGACATCTGTGGCAAGGAGTTGGGTAACATCAAGTGTCCTACCCTGATTATACATGGCCAGAAGGACGCCTTGGTCGGACAGTTTCATGCAGACCACATCCACAAGAGCATCCCTCACTCTAAGTAAGCCGACACTACATCCCATATACACATCTTGACATAATAAAATACTTGTTTTATCCCTCTTGGTATTAAAATACGCCAAATATTTAGTAGAGCATTGCAGACAATGGTAGAGCAGCTCTATAATCATAAGTATAACATAATGGAGAATCCTATATATATTATATTATATTATATTATATAACATGCACATCGTTAGTTTTACAGTTCACTATTACTTGTTACTGGGCTATAGTAGATGTACTCTTCTTATTTAGTGTTTGTGTGTGTTTTCCTTCAGTTACCAATCGTCACCTATCATAGTGTAGTTTTGTGGTGAACTAGTAGATGTGTAGAAGCGTTCCCTGCCCATGGAGAAACAACTCTGCTTGTGTGAGATCCAGTTTTATTGGAGGATACTGATGTTTAGTAACCTATACATGTCCTGGGCTTACAGTGTACCATATATCTGTCCTTTGCTTCTCAGTGTACAATACTTATGTCATTGCCTTCAGTGTACAATGTGTACATGTTATTACTGTAGTCTACAAGTATATGTCTTTAACTGTGGTGTACGAGGTATATGTCCTTGCCTTCTATATCCAATATATATATATATATATATATATATGTCCATAACTGTTACACAATGTATATGACCTCAACTGTGATATACAAGTATATCTCCTTAGCTGTAGTGTGCAAGGATATCTCCCTAGCTGAGGTGTATAAGGCTATCTCCCTAGCTGAAGTGTACAAGGCTATCTCCCTAGCTGAAGTGTACAAGGCTATCTCCCTGGCTGAGGTGTACAAGGCTATCTCCCTAGCTGAGATGTACAGGGCTATCTCCCTGGCTGAAGTGCACCAACAGTGATGGTCTGTTTACAGAGTGCATTGGTTCAGCATGCACGCCCCAACCTGCCTGCCACCATTCGCGCTGTTGGCGGCTACTCTTCCATAGGACATTTGTATCTGCCATGGTCTACAGCCTCAGCTCTCCAATACCATGTAGAAGCCGTGTAGATCTAAACCCACATTGAGTCACTGTCTATGAATGCCACAAACATACTCCCATATAGAATTGAGCATCTCAGCCTTTGCCCTTGGCAGATCTTCTCGGCTTGATTTCTAATCGCCCACTGCCTGGAGATTTCAGCAACCAACCACTCACCCCCTTCCTGCATAATTTCACTACGTCATATGTTTACTCCGGGATCCGCACTGTCTCTGCACCCTCCACCAATGAGAGAATGTCATTGATCTATTTGCGCAACTACTTTGCTGACTCCAGAATCCGCACTGTCTCTGCACTTTCCACCAATGAGAGAATGTCTTTGATCTGTCTGCGCAACTACTTTGCTAACTTCCTGACATTCAGCTTATCGTCTCTGAGTGCTTTTATCCATCAATCCCCCTGTTTTTCTACCATGGCTCATGCCTTGCTTCAACCTTGGGAGCTCCCAATGTCTTTTCCGCCCTTGAACAGCTTTACGTGATGCTTCTCTATGGCTGTTATTCCGATCCATATTGTGCTCTATATTTACTCACATAGTTCTTGCACCATTACTTTCTGTTTATGTGGTTATGTCCTTTATGTATCATAATGTTTCCCAATACATCTATTATTACTCCTACTATATTACACCCTTTGTACTTACTCGAATATCACCATACCACATTACCCAAAACAAATCAAGAGAAGCAGGGGATCATTTGTTTTGTATTTGTCTCTTTAGATATATTGTGATGGCAGATGGGAAGCACAACCTTCACATGAAGTACCACAAGGTCTTCAACAGTCTGGTAGAACAGTTTGTTGTCAACCCAGACCTCGTCAAATCTGTAAGTAACTGTACATAATTATAGCTGTATAAATAGATCTACATATAAAACTGATTATCAGTAGGCCCTATTGGTGTTTTGAATGCTAGAATGAGATTGTGGATTTGAATACCAGTTGAATATTGGGTAAATTATTAATTCCCTTGTACAATTTATGCATTTATAAGGGAGTGGTAATCTTTTAACATTTGGTCAACAATGTGCATTCCTAAGTAAATCTGGGTCCACAGCATTCAATGTTGAACCCCTTTTGGTTATTAATAAAAATAACACATCTTGAATGTGGTTTGGTTATCTCCACTGTGGCTTCACTGTGAATCTCCATAGGGGTTTGCCATACAATAATCACTACCTTGACACATATAGTATGATAGAACATTAGGGATGTATAATAATTTTAGTATGAAATGCATGGTATTTAAATTCCTGACAGGAATCCACGATTTTCCTTAGATTCAACAGCATCATATTCTAACCTTTTATACGTGTACTATGTTTATATATGGTGTCTATGGCTTCATTTCAGGGCAAGATGTAGCTTACGACCTGCAGCATATTGAAGACGGAGTGTGTCAAATTTCTATTTGCTAAGACAGCAGTTGAGAACTATCTGTATGCAAAAAGAACAGGGAAGAGCTCAATTCAAGGTTGATAAAATGCAGTATTATTTTACAAATGGGCCAGCATCACTTTCCACAAGCATATTAAAGTATATTTACATTAATGTTATGTAATTTCTCTTTAAATTGTTCAGTGCAACAACACGTAGTGACGTTGCATGATAATAGTAAATAATCCAAAGAACATGGGAATAATAATTCAATAGTGTATATAGTTGTACAAAATAAAATTGTAAACAGGAGAAAATACTACTTTGCATATAACAGATTGTAATGAAACTGTTCCGAACATATACAGGTGAGTAGATGTACAATTGATTGCACTAGAAGCTTGATTAAACTCCTATTGTACGCCTTGGAGTAGGCTAGTAATGCTATCAGTCTACACAAGATATATAGTTCTACATGACTTGGAGAACACGAGCTGTTGATGGACAGAAGTCCTCCCTTCTATATTCAGGGACCTACACTTGAAGATTTCAAGTGCTTTTTGTTATGATCGGTGACTTTTAAGATCCATACCTGTTCATATCGAATATTCAGAGAATACCTCCGCTACCGCCTGCGATTACGCATACATTTAAGAAATATGGATACTAATATTAACCAATTTCAAAATGCCTAAATCATTGCCACTGACTGCGGTTAACATTATATTCCCGTATTATACATGTAGCAGATTACCATAAAATGGAACCTGCTAGACTCTAATAATCCTACCCCCTCCACTCTGAAACGAAAGGTGTGATTCATGTTCAAGTTGGGCAGGGATGACATCTTTTTGTTTCTGTATAGTTATTAAGTATAACTACATTCGGTTGACTCGGGAACTTTAGGCATTGAATCGTGAATAATCAAAAGGTGCATATACGGTGTTAATTTCTAGAATAGTGACGCTTGTTACTGATTTTCGAAATAAAACATCAGTAGAGACCAGCTGACCCAGTTCACAAGCAAACTAGCTAAATTGTAGATTTAAGTCACTTAAAGAAGTCACTTAAATTAATTGACTTAGCGATGAGTTCACAAGCATTGGCTAAGTGTTTTCGCTAAGTCACTTCTTTGAGTCACTTAAAATCAAAATAAACTATTCATGTTTATTACTGTATATGACAAATCAGACATTTAAATCATAAAAAAACATGACATTAATTTAGTTTGTCCTTAGGTATAATTTTGGTAACCAAAGACTGATTTTTACAGTGATTTAAGTTGACATATTCTTATACTGAGCAGCTATTACCTATCAGTACTAGGAATAGACATAAGGCACACACAGTCTCAGGAACCATATAGGCCTATTCTAACTTTTTTAAGCTAACATCTAAAAAATTGATAAGCATCACATGGCCAGCACTATCCCCAAGATTACAACATTGCATGACCCTCTTTTGTCATATAAGCCTATTCAATTTAATGATAAGTGATCAGATATGTTGTCGAATAGCAGGAATCATCCAATGTACAATTTCATTATAGCTGTAGCTGCAAACATAGTACTGTAATCCACAACTGGCAAAAACTATATATTGTCATGGTAGAATGGTAGAATATAGCCTAAAATTAGTATATATGATCTTGGTAGCATCAAATTATAGCTTATCAGTGATATACATGGGAAAATAAAATGAGCATAATTAATTAGCTTAACATTAAGTCACCTGATGACTTAAGCTTTAAGCTAACTAAGTAACTTAGCATTCGCTTATGAACTGAAATTAACTAATTTGCTTAAGCTAGTTCCAGAATAAGTAACTTGAAGACCACATCCGGAGGTTTTTAATTGGCAATTTCGCTATTGTAATCAGGTACCTAGGTATGTTAACTGACTTCCTATCTAAAGGTAACTCCTGTAGAGCTATATTTATTCATTTATTACTTGGTTTAGTTGGGGGCCAATCCATAAGACCTCATATCCTAAATATCAGTGATTGTACTGTCCCCAGTGAGAAGCACATGAACTACAGTCCAAATACCCAATGTGATCTCATATTGGGTGACAACCAACCCAATGGGGAGGCCACCCCATATATTTTCTATAGAAACTACAGACATGTGCAAATATCCCTTCAAACCTGGTATTCTTATTACAAGAGGTAAGTCAACAAACTAGCACTAATTTGATGAGAAACCCCTCCTAATCCCTATCTATAAAGAGCCCCAGAAAGTACCCTTTCCCTTGGAATCATGGTCACACATGCTAGCCAAAACTGAGGGAGTGGTCCCCCTGGGCCCCTGCAGTGGTCAGTCTGCCTGAAGCACTTACCTCCCAGTGCACTGTGACAACAGTGATGTTCCCACCACGTGGTCAGGACATCAAACATGGCGGATGGTCAGTTGAATGGAGGCTAGTTCTCCTGATAACAGGGTGTTCCTGGGCTATTTAGAATGTACACTTCACAATAGATAGCTACAATATCTATTCAGACCCAGTGGATATTGAGGGAAAAATGACAGGGGCCTAGACATACAGTATCGGGCACCATAAACAGAATGAGTGAAGTCCTGACCACATTGCTCGATTGTTGTTGTGATGTCCCGTAACACATTTTTGTGATGCTCGTACCATGGTTCTCTTTTGTGTATAATACATACATTTAGTTATAAGATTACAAATTATACAACCACACGGATATCAAAGCAGGTGGACTATCAAGTCATATTTGTATAGTAATGTATTAGAGATGTACCAGCAAAAGCATGCCTGATCCTGTGTATGTCAGACTATCAAGGGACAGACTATCAAGACCTGACTGTACGATGTCATGTACGATGTCATGTACGATGCCATGGCGCCCAATACTGTAAACCTATTATGGTCAACCTTCAGAAGACCCTCAAAATTAACCAAAACATGCCACTATTTAACTCACCATTCAACATGAGTGATGCCCTGTCCTTGTGGACAGAGCATCAACATCCACACAGTGATAATGCCTCAAACCTGGGCGTCCCTCCCTCCCCCACCTAATCACTGAGCACTGGCCCTGATCACTCACCATACTTCAATACAGAGTGTAACAACGGGCAATCCATAGGGTAGTTAACAGTTGTTAGTTTCCCTGCAAGCAGGTGTGGGGGGGGGGGGGGGGGGGGTATGTGGGTACAACTACACCCCCCCCCCCCACACACACACACACTCTCTCTCACACATGTACTTAGCAACGGCCTCTCACAGCAGACCATGTACAGCAGTGCCCCCTTGTGCAAAGTGAGGAAAGCACACATTGAACAATTCAGTATTTGGAGGGATTCACTATTTTTGCTAAAAACACCACTCTATTCACATATTTATGTCACATATACTAAAGGATCATTCAAAACAGTATGTCTGCAGTGGTATATTCTGGTTTTCTCATATTATTCAAAACCTCCGGATGTGGTCTTTAATGTGGTGATATTGATGCTTGTGAACTGGGTCCAGAAAAATACAATCATGTGCTACATATTTTTCCTTTCATAACAGACTTAAACAGGTGCTTATTGTTGATTTATCGTGAGTGTATAAAGAGATGTGTCACTAGAATGATGGAGTATGTGTACATTATATCCAGAGATATAATGTGATCGAGCTTTGAGATGATTTGCAAACTGACTTGCATGGGCTTCCTTTTGTAAAGAGCTGCATTTGGCATAAGAGGTTCAACACCGCCGTTGGGAAATATGCTATTCCTAGCTACGTAGCTACACCCTGTAATATCATGAGTTACTGTGGTCATGTCACTGTATATGCCATACATATGACCGGACAACGTCCCTGTATAGGTCCACATATATCCTCATATGGTGGAAATGATATGTTTCTGTTTCAAAATAAATAGCATTGCCTGTTATAAGCAAGGCAGTTGTGGTGCCTTTGATATTAAAATATGTGTTTTTAAGTTGTTACGTACCAATGTTTGATGACAATTATAGTGTAAATGCAGTTGAAAATAGTATATTGTATTCTATAGCAATTGATTGTGAAACTAAAAGTTGAGATGAGTAAACAAGAATTAAAGAAATTAAATGACAAAAACCATAGTTCTGTCTTATGTGATAGCTCTATTCTACTGATGGTAAACCAATGTCATTAACATTCTCCCACGCCTAAAGTAACCAGTCACTCCGCTTGGCTCTATTTCACCTGTGCCCCAACGATAACACACATCTGGTGACCTATAAGTTCAAAACGCTCAGAGGGTTCATGGTTTATGACTAGATAATAGCCAAGATCATCGGCACAGGGAGTACTAAGACCTTTGAATGCATGCACTATTGATTAAAAACACTAAACAGCTCTTTTTACCTGAGACCTGTGGCCTTTCCCAGCGGTATTTCTATAACCACATCCCTGTGAACCATTGTGCGCTTTGAGGACATACCTAGGGATATGTAACATAGAGATCGATCAAAAACAGACATGTACCCCTGCAGTGTCGTCTATTGTTTCAGAACAGCTGCACTGAAAACCTGGGGTTTATAGAGGTCGTCAATAGTGACGACCTCTTGGGGCGTTCGTGGGCAGAACAGCAGATCGAGTCGTCATAATAATTATGTAATTTCCACTGAATCTTCATGTATCATCTTTATACCTCAACCCTGGCATGGGTATAGTCAACCTGATAACTCGATCATATCAGAGAGATATTTTGAAAAACATGTTTTTGATGTGGCCCTCCACTGTCCATCACCAAGCCTTATTATAGTAATATCCCTCAGCAAATATAGGGACACACAGGAATATATAATTATGTGTGTAAACCTTATATCATTAGTGGTATTCACTCCGCATACTTCTAATCAGATGGCTAAACCCTTCGGATATTTTTTCAGAATATATCGTTCTGACAGCATTCCTCATTTTCAATTAAAACACATATGACCATCACACGATTTTTATACGTGTGCACTGTAGGCCTATGTATTAATCAAAATACTCAAATAAATTCATATTTTGTTCATGGTTCCCTGAGTCAACAGATAACAGTCAACAACTACCATCCGAACGCCCTAACGACGCTATCGTTATCTCCAGTGCCAGCCTGTCTATGCACTTATAATGGTTTCATTGTGCTTTGTAATATTCGTCACAGACTGGCTGGAAAATGCACTAGCATATGGAAAGCTACTCCTGTATTGATCAATATTGAGGGAGGGAGGACCGGGGCAGAGGGATATCTGATCAGAGAAGGCAGGCCAGGCGGCGTTGAATGAAAATGTGGACTGTGCCTTCCCAGCCAGCAAATCAACATTGGCCAGACGTCAGCCGGCATTGGCATGACGTTGGCTTTTATTGTTAGCTAAAGTGCTCTTCTTGGCTTGGTTAATTTATACGCTTTTGTTAACGTCGCCATTGGCTCAACGTCGGTTCAACCATTTTTACGGTCCAAAATGAGGTGTGACTGTGATGTTAATCAAGCATTGAATATGGATGTTCACCCAACAGTTTGTCTTCCTATATATACATTGATGTTCATCATAACCACGGGCATCAACCTAAATGTGATCATCTTTGATGTAGACATAGCTGTCAAGAATCATCACTCTAGAAACAGCAATTTATGTCTTTGCATTTAACCTTAATGTTTAATCTCAGCATCAATGGTCAAGAGGTTACGCAAAGCCATCCCACCCTTTAGACCAGTATTCTGTTGTATCACTAGGAAGCTGGTATACTCAATCTTGGACATGTTGATAAGCCCCCCCCCCCAACTCTGAGGTCATTATGGGGTACATTGATTTTACAACCCACAGAGGGAAATTCACGGGTAGCCTATTTATTCCATACTTAAGCATATTAAAATTTCGCGGATTTTTCATTTCCGCGAAAATATATACCCAGCGAAACAAAGTACTTCCACAGTATCGTCAATATATTTAGACAAAATCTCTTCATACCACTTCTAATGCCCCTTGGAGATGAAATGTTGGGCAAACGTTTGTTGACACAGGTAGCTTTGCTACCAGTGTCTTATACGACGCCTTGGTGAGACACCCTGCTGAGAAAAGAAAAAAAATTTCATTGATTATTTTTGGGGTGAAAAATTTGGCTGAGGTAAAATTTTTGCCCTATAGCCTAAAGTTCAACATTTTTCCTTTTCTATGATATAAAAATCATCCATTTCTATCGACTGGTTGTCCCCTAAAAAATTGAACAAAAAATACCTATCAAAAAATGAGCCTACTTTTCAGCACTGTAGACAAACATGAATGTACTAGAATAGACTTTATGTCCTTTTTTGCAGTAGTAGTTAATTCAATATAAACATAGATTTCTCGTGGGGTAAGACACTTTTTTTAAGACCAAAAGTTCGATAAAAGAGGGCGGGAAACAATCAGTGGACAAAAAGAGGACGCGCAGTACATAAATTACTGCATTCTTTGTCAAACAAAGAGTGGCACCACTGGTACTTCTCGTACTGCGCGAGATCTCAACGTGTGCAGACGAAATCGTACCACCCATATCTTCGCCATTTATCTTCCGATCGACTCGCTTTTTGATAGCGACAGAAGGCGGTACATGCCTGCAGCCTGCAACTGTCGCCCACACCCACCTGCACACCCACAGCCACCTGCTCTCCCACACCCACCTGCTCACCCACACCCACCTGCTGGCCTAAAATGGAATAACATACATGTATGACACATGACTTGAGGGTACCTTTTAACAAGGAATTCATTTCTGATGCCAGAATTGACCAATGAATGATTATAAGAGAGTACTGTATCTAAGTACATGATAAGCACTCACCAGCAGGACCCAGATTCAGGATAGGGTTGGGGTTGGGACATGAGTTGTACAAATTCACTATCACACATATTACACTCACACATATTGCACTCACACATATCACACTCACATATATTACACTACACACATTGCACTCACACATATTACACTCACATATTACACTACACACATATTACACTCACACATATTACACTACACACATATTACACTACACACATGACACTTACACATATTACACTCAAACATATTACACTCACACATATTACACTACACACATATTACACTCACACATATTACACTCACACATAAGTATGTTTATCCAATGAAAAACAAATACCTGTGTCTTTTGTGATTAGGATCACACGTTAGATTTTTTTCTTCCCATTGCTGGGAGCGTTGCCAATGTTGTACCAACGTCAATTTGCCAACGTTGGCATGACATGACTTATCTGACATTGTCCCAATGCTGGCAGATCACTGGGAGTATTACCAATGTCGGGACAACATGAATTTGCAAATGGTGCTACGACATGAATTAACCGATGTTGCCCAAAAGTTGGCAGACTACTGGGAGTATTGCCAACGTTGATACAACATATATTTGCCAACGTTGTACCAATAATGGCACAACGTCAAGATAATATTTCCTGCGATGGTGTCAACCATTGCCAACGTTGGCCCACTGTATACTTGAGATCCAGTGTATCTCCGTCATATCACTGTTTAAGCATGTTCCTGTGAATTATGCTCTTTGAGGGTATGTCTAAGGATGTAACCAGAGATAGCGACCAATAACAGACAGATACCATGCCCTTTCACATATATATTGTTAATGTTATGTCACCTGGTATTGTAAGATATAAAATCATACAGGTCTAGCAGCTGTCTAGGCATATATGGAGGAACTATATATGGCATTTGGGCCACCCGAGGACCAAATGTACTACATGTATACAATAGATAATGACAATACGCTCAAGGCCAACGTCATAAATGTTGATTTAGACCATGTAAGGATGGATGAAGTATGAGCAAGTAATCTACGAGGAGAGGAAGATGGGAAAACATATTTTTGGAATGCCAAAGTGGACTACATGTATATCACAATATCACAATCACAATGCAGTAAGTGGTATTTCTTTAATATAACAAGGGGACAGGTGCGTGTGTGTGTGTGTGGGGGGGGGGGGGGGTCAATTTGTATCGGTATACTTTACTATTGCCAGTCTCCAACCCCAAAAAGCCCATATGAATATAGAAGAATGACTTCAACGCTGCCCTTTGTAGAGATCAAGCTTTTTCTATCTCTAGGTTCAGTTCAGATGTGCGAGCGTAGGTGGCGTGGAGTATTACACGGCTGATGCAGTTAACAACCTTAAGAGACATGTCACCCTGCCCTGGTCGGCAGCACCCGACATATACATATGTGGTTACATGCCTTGGTATATATCTATCGCCGTCCTTCTACCTGATGGTATATACCTGTGTGTTAAGACTGGCCACTGGAGGTGAGAGGAATATAGAGGAGGCACACTGCAATAGTGTTTGTAACAGGTAAGGCTCTTTGTACATCATTGTTTCCAGAACCCTTTAATAATTTATATAGACTAAAGTTCATGGTTGCAGTTCCCCAATGAAAGTTATTTCACCAGGCGAAACTGAGTGAAATAACCCTCACTCGGGACCTTTACGAGTGCTCCTTTGTGTTTATTTCATGTCATTATTAACAATGATAATTTTGTAAAATTGTCTATTAATTGATCTGGAAAAGCTATCTTATCACGGTTAAAGATCTATTATGATGATGACTGTGACGGGCTATGAAATATGGGCGAGGGTTATTTCACGGGAAGGAAAAAGGAGCATTTTGGTTAAATCAATGGCGCTGCCGTATTTACCATGAAATACACTATAGCTAAGAAGCCATAGAGAAAAGTTGGGGGATTGGGAGGTGGCCAGCAATTAACTCTCTGATGCTGATATATCTTACTGCTGGTTGTGTTGGCCCCCTAATAGATAATTACTTCGTCTGCTTCCTCTTCCTTCCTTTCCACCCTTCTGCCTAAACTGTAAGAAGTAGGTACTCTTTTGTGGGACACTTTGGTTACGATAGATTAGGCTACCTACCTACAGTAATTCAATGTACTGTAATCTTACGGGTGTGTGTGTAAGTCAGCCTGCAACAATTCCTGTATACCACAGAATCGATTGTAAATCTGCATCTTTAGATTTGGAGTTTACCAGGAGTTACCAGGGCCAGAACCCAGGATCTTCTGAGTGAGAGGTGATTGCTCTACCTCTGCATGCTCTATAAAGGTTGTGGTAGTACATCACAATGGTGTAGTAGGTATCTATAGGGCTATATAAAGGCAAACACTGTACATTTTTTAATGGAAAAATAAATACTGAGTCAGGTGTACACATGTCTGCATTGAGAGTCAGCAGGATTTGTTATCGAGCTGTTACACCACAAACACGCCCATAATAGGTCTAAGTGCACATAGCACCATGGTGTTATACCTAATGTACAGCTATATAGGGTAGATTCACCATGAGTCGGACACATGTACTTGGATTTGTATTTATCTAACCATACTAAGCCCTCTATTTGTGAATAAAAGTACGATTTAATTTTTACTCCTTTCAATAAAGAAGCACTCGAGCTCATATAAGGAATAATTTACTACAAATTCAAGTGGACGACCTTAGGTGTGTGTCCGACTCTTGGTGAATCTACCCTACCGCATCCTATCAACCTCCCCACCCTGGCTACTGCATGATATATGTCATTGCCCCTGGTAGTCTTCTGTATATAGGAACCCTACAATTACATTGTATACATTATACAATATAAGGGGGTGGCAGACTCTGATTTAAGGGAGGGAAGCCATAATCGTTATGCAGGTGAATGGAAATACAGGGGAGAATATACGACCATTATGAATACAGGTCTATAGATGGGTGTAACAAGAGACAGAGAATGATGCCAATTTGATATCCGCTTTGTGATAATCATTTTATACTACCTCAGCTAGTCTTTTGTATAGCATATAGAATGGACAAAGCATGTGCAATAGGGAACGCCCTTCCTTGTCATATTATATCTCGTACACATTTGTTGACAAGGATCTTCTGAAATTGATTTCGTTGGAAGTCTTACATCTCCCGTTCGAGATATTTCCTGTTCACAGAGCCTACAAAGCATAATGAGATTGGGAGGGATCTCAACTCATATGTACTTCTGAATTGAAATGCACCGGTTAAAAATGCTATTTACTGAAGAGTCAGGGTTGGATCTCCCAGTAATTGTCACACTTTACACTTACAGCATAGACCTACCTGCGACCAGAGGGATAGGTAGGATAATACAAACTCACAGTGCTACCTAGACCGCAATGTCCCTTGTGCCATATTGTGTGATGTTGTGTGACCCTATAACACGTTATATTCGTATGGCTACTTATTAAAGGCGGTTTTGCATTGGGCTCGATTCTAATTTAAGTGCAAATGCCAAAATTGGAAAAGGTAATGCTCTGCATGGATATCAAATTTCCCAGAAATCAAACCAAATCGGTCCGGATACAGCGGCTGATGTAAAATGAAGCATTTTTAACAGCAGTGCTGACTGTGCAGACCTATATGACGTGCAGCACATCATTACTGACAGAAAACTTTGGGACTGATGATGAGATCAAAGATAACCATGTAGAAGATGCCAACATACATCACCCAAACACCTGGTTACTTTCTATATCTGAGAATCAGAACATAACGTGGCTTTTAACTAATTCTATGATCACAGTTTCATCCCTTTATGACCTGTCGTCGTTGTAATTGGGTGATAGAGACATCTAAATCTAGAGTGATCAATTGCATAATCTTTGATATATTAAAACCCAAACTCTGTAACTTTGTAAGCCTAATTAAAGCCTGCCTTTGCTTTAACAACTGGGATAAAACTTTCCATAGTTAATAGAAAATTACCATCTGCAGAACGTCTTTTTAATTTACAACTTACTCTACTTTGTAAAGAGATATACCATCTACAGATCGTGATTTTAATGCACTACTTACTCTAATAGTAGAATGATCTGCCATCTACAAAACGCCATTTCCATCTACTACTTGCTCTAGGTTATAGAAATATTTGTCATCTACAAAACGTCATTTATATACACTACCTACTCGTATATATAATAGAAAACCTGCCATTGGCACAAAGTTATTTTCATGTACTGCTTACTCTAGTTTGTAAAATGATCTGCCATCTGAAGAAAGTCGTTCTCATGTACTACTTCCTCTAGATTGTAGAAAGATCTACCATCCGCAGAACGTAATTTCCATGTGCTACTTATTCTGATATATAGAGACGGTCAAAGACCCGGTCAAAGACGTTGACATTGGCCCAAGTTTGTGAGACACAGCCAGAAACATCTGTCATCTGCAGGACGTCATTTTCATGTACTACTGTCTCACTCTAGTTTGAAGAATGATCTGCCATCTGCAGAAAGACATTTTCGTATACTATACTACTTACATTAGATAAAAGGACAGTATGCCGTCGATGGATGTCATTTTAGTATACTACTTACTCTAGTGTGTCGAATCAGCTGATTAAACAATCAGCTGCAGAGCACCATTTCAAATACAATGCACTACTCACTTTAGTTTATCAAACAATTTGTGCTCTCGGGAATATAAACTTATATACTATACTGCCGCTCTAATATGTTTCAATAGTCATAACTATCCACCTACATATTGTCACATAATATACCTGAAACATGTATTTATAAGCGCAGGGGAATACACACTACAGCGATCTACAACCAGTGCCATGGCACAAGATTCACACATCATCATACAGTACCACACTACATTTAGTAATTTCCTATAGCAAGCTATAGGTAAGCCCTTATGAAGGCTACGAAATCATCCCAAGCAGACTGTATCGATCGGTATGGGTATATATATAAGCTACACTGAAAAAGTAAACTTGTCTCCAGACTTGTCGAAGTGACTATCATGAAATAAACGACTCAAAAGTTGTCTAACCTATCAAGTTAACATCCCACAAATAGAATCTGAAGCTGGCAAATGTCGGGTTTTGGGCTGGCACATGCCAAGTGGGTCTTTTATCTCAAGCTAGAAGACTCGCTTCCTTGTCACTTAGACAAGTTTTTGACTCGTTTATTCTATGACCGTCACATTGAAGAGTCTGGAGACAAGTTCATTTTTTGAGTGTAGCACCCAACCCCCGTCCCCACATATTCATCTGTACGGTTCGCACACGTCAATAAATTCTAAGAGAGGATAATTCCTTTGACTCCTTTTCAACCATAAACCACAACCATTAAAGTTTGCCACTAAATCGTTAGCGTGGAGATCACGAGAGGCGCAACTCTATGAGAATGGATCAATTATATTTATGTAAGCATTTCAGGAACGAATACAAAACAATGATATCTTTGCAGTGCCGTTTGAAGATCTAAGGGCATCAACTTTGATGAAAAGACCAACCTAAGATTCTTAATGAGAAAGAAGGTTCAATAGATCAATGACAGATGTAGCACTTTTAATGCTTTGGTTGTATACAGCTAATGTTTTCTTTTGTGCAAATAATATCTAATTAACTTACACAGGGGATTTTGTGATTGATCAATATTTCCTGTGACCATGTAATCGGTCAGGTATAGAGGTAAACTGAACTTTGTTTACTGTTAACTTCCCGCACATATCCAATTGTCGATTCAAAGCGGGCAGGGATGGTATAAAGACACTGCAGTAAACCAAAGTAACCAGTATGAAGAGGTGATCTCATACTGAAAGGCGGTTTGTTGAATAAGAACCCACCTAGCTTTCAGCTCTGCAATACTGTCTACATGGAAGAGTGATAGCATTCTGGCACTTCATCTGGATATATACACACTAACATACGAGTCTCCAATACAGCTATTTTTATCAGACTCCTTTATAAAGGGTGTAGTGATATTATCAGCAGAGCCCGCAGGGCGAGGCTGATAATATCATTACACCCTTTATAAAGGAGTCTGATAAAAGTAGCTGTATTGGGGACGAGTATGTTTGTGGATTTATTATCATTTGGCACCCCCAAAATCGGTGTTAGGATATTCTGTTTATATTTGTGAATGGATCTACTTCTCCAAGAGTATTAACCAAATGTACAGTGGCCGTATACTAATGTGTTCAGGTAAGGCCCTGGTAATGCATAGAGCTAGGTGTAGTACAATATAGTAGCCCTAGCACTAACTAGTACTGCACATAACTATACAGGATTGTTTTTCACACCTGTTCAAGCGACCAGTGGTAACAAGTGGTGCACTTCTGGTGACCTCAGCCACATTATGGAGTGATCAGTTTTAAACAAAAGGGGTAGATGTGGGGGTGGGGTGAAATATAGCAGAGGTTAGAGTTTCCTCCCTGCTACGTCACAGGCCCTGGACTGGGGGGGCAAACACAGGCCAACACGTGGTTGGGTAGCTTCACCATAATAGTACCATTAGTCCTTACTGTATTTTGATATATTCTAATTGACCCCTAATAATTTTCTGTCTTCACTATAATGATACATGGTACATGTATAAGACAATGTCGATTTGATTTAGACAGAAACGTTTATATTTATGATAATTCCTATTTGTGTATCAATTTAACTGGGTGAGATTTGGTTCATATACCCTATAAAGTATCAACCACGTGGCGTTTGTTTGCCCCCCACTGTTCTATTATTAGGTGCTATCTACAACTCTAACCTCTGCTATTGTGGCCTACCTGCCGACCCCCCCCCCCTTCTAGAGGGCTTGAACTTTCTTATCCTCCTCCTACCGACAGGCTTTTCTCCTGAAAACAGGTAGATTGTTTTGCCCCCCCCCCCCACAAGAGGGGTTATAAAGTTAACCCCATCCCCAAGAGCCCGAAATCATGTCCTTAAAAAATGATCACTCCCTTAGTTGGTCAAGTATATAGGGCAGTGCCCTCTCCTCTGATTTGCTGTTAATTAGGGCAGACTTCTTTCTTGCCAGTGGACAGGGTGAATACGAGAATAATTATCACCCTAGTATGCGGGTCCCTCTTTGAGTCAATGTATCAACATCGCCAAATGATAATAAAAGGTAGAACCACGAAAACTTCTGCTGCTTGACTATATATATGACTGCCTACAGTACAGCTGCAGCATTATGTACTCATAATTTACTTCAGTTTGTAGGAAAGCATTACTTCTGGGGTCTTGGGAAATGCTTAAATCCTATTTCCCGCAGTATTGCCTCACTATCAAATTATTATTTTCTCAAATTATCTTTACTTCCTTTATTTATAGGAATTCAGTGTCACAGTCATCCAACATGCTATTGGTGATACTCCTATCCCTGTTTACCATTTGTGATGTCACAATGGCATCCTTCGTCATTCCTGACATGCGCACTGACGTCTACTACCGGTCTGGAGACCTGGTTCTTGGGGGCTTGTTCAGGGTGCACCAGTTCAGCTCCACTCAGATCTGTTCTAGCTCCATCCAGTCTCAAAAACAATTCCAGTACCACGAGGCTATGGTGTATGCTGTCTCTGTGATCAATAATGACCCCACAATCCTGCCCAATACTACGCTAGGTATGGCCATCCTAGACGACTGCACCAGGGATCAGGTAACCAATACTATATGTCAAGTGATGCAGGTGGCCCAACAAAGTCATACAGAGTAAGGCGAGTCGGGAAAAAAATTACCCTGTTTAGATTATGAATATCACAGAGAAATATTTAAAATTCAGTTTCAATTTCTTTACTTTTTGAGAGGTATTTATAGAAAATCTGGTCATTTCCATGGTATAAGACCCAGGTGCACTTCTCTAACCTGGGGCAATTACATGTACCAAGAAATGAACAGGAAGGCCTTCTGACCATTGTAGATATTAAAACAGAACACTGCTGTTGGCATTCCCAATGAGTTTAATTGTGTATTCTACTTGACATTGAGTGGAAACGTCAACACCATTTCATTTCTCCAGTAATTTCATAATAAGAACTACAGTGCTGTATTCACACTGTATTATGAGTATCACTTGTCAATTTTACACAAAAAAACTTTTTCTCATTCCTGACAGCACATTTGAATAGTTCCAAACTTTATATCAATATATTTTCAGGCTGCCCTGGCACGTGCAATGAGCTGGGTACCCCCTGCTCCTTGCTGTCAGTGCCGCAACAACTCAACAGCTCCTTATTACAATGTGGTTGGTGTGGTCAGCGGTTCCAACTCCCAAAATACACTCACCGCAGCTGGCCTTCTCAATGTCTTTGGTATACCCATGGTGGGTGCTGTGTCCACCTCCGAGCTGCTAAGCGACAAGGTCAGATACACCCACTTCCTGCGAGTTGTGCCTTCTGACAAGTTCCAGGCCCAGGTCATCATTGACATCCTTTTGCATTACAACTGGAGTTACATATCAGCTATCAATTCCCCAGGAGGGTATGGGGAGATTGGTATAAAGGCTGTTAAGGCCTTAGCTGAGGCTAATGGGATCTGCATTGCCTATGCTAGGGAGATTGATGTGACAAAGGACCCGGCTGTTGAGTATGACGAAGTGGTGGAGAACCTGGTCCGGTTCAGTAATGCCCGGGCAGTAGTGATGTTTGTACAGGGCAGTCATGGTGGGGGTGTGGTGGCTGCTGCACACAGAGCAGGCTACAGGTATGTCCAATAAACAGACATTATATTCATGAATTGTATTAGTGATTGTCATCTTGAAATTATTATACATTTTCATGATGCAAAAAGTACTATATATGATGTATAACCCTAGGCCTACTCTACATTATTTATCTCACAGTCATGCTAAAAAATGTATACTTATTTACAAGTCCTGTAGAGATTATTCTGGCAAATCATGAATAATTAGGCTGAATGATCAAGTGAGGTAATCATATATCTTTTTACCATTACAGAGATCACTTTATTTGGATCACTAGTGATAGTGTAAGCCCCTCTTCAGATTTGGGGGGATCAGAAGAAACAGGTGCTGGTGGCTTTCATATCCAACTATTTTCCACTGGAGCACTAGGCTTCCCTGAGTACTTTGAAAATCTGTCACCCACTACAAGTGACAACCCCTGGATAGTGGAACTCTGGCAAACTGCCTTTGGATGTAATCCAGAAGGTGCAAATGGATATGCAATATGTGATGGCACAAAGAACATGAAAGATGTCCCTGGCTATAGTCCTTACTCAAAGACAGCACTTTTCCTGGACTCTGTAAAGACCTTTGCATATGCCCTGCACGCTTATATTTTAGACAACTGTCCTAGTGCCTTTGGGAAGAGAGACCTGCTTCGGCAGTGTGTAATCCCCAACAAGCTTAAGTCTTATCTGTATGAAGTCACCTTTGAGGGTAGTTATGGCACGGTCAAATTTGATGCAAAAGGAGATGCAGATGGGAAGTATGCTATTGACCAGCTGCAGAAGAAGAATGGGCAGTACACCGTTGCTAACATTGGCTTCTGGGACAAAGCTACAAGGATTCTGACACTGGACGATGACACTTACTGGAACATTAAGCAATCTGGGGATGCTACCAGCAATGTACCAGAGTCTCTATGCAGCAAGCCATGTAAGGCTGGAGAGTTCTATGTGCAGCTGGAGTTGAAGTGCTGCTGGAACTGCCGACAGTGCCGCAACAACGAAATCACCATCAACAATGCCAGTTCCTGTGAAGAGTGTCCACTGTTCAAGTGGCCTGAACCTGATACATTCACAATGTGTATAGATATCCCACCCACCTACCTCAACTGGATTGATGTCCTGCCAGGAGCCTGTCTTATAGTAGCTGCCCTTGGACTGTTGGTCAGTATAGGGGTTTTGGCTGTGTATATTATTCACAGAGGAAGCAAGCTTATCAAGGCCACAAGTAGAGAGCTCAGTCTAATAGCACTGGCAGGAAATGTCCTATCCTATGTAGCTGCTATTGCATTTGCCACCAAGCCCATCCCACTCACCTGCTATTTGGGAAGGGTGGGTTTTAACATCAGCATCTGCATTGTCTATGCCTCCCTGCTGGCCAAAACTAGCAGGATCTACAGGATCTTCCAGTCAGCGAAAAAAGGCACACAGAAACCAATGTTCACCAGTTCAAAATCCCAGATCATCATTGTCATTGTGATGATTATCATACAGGTGAGTGTCATGTTATGCAGGTATGGCTATTATATAAAGGACTCATTGATTGATCTAATAGTACCCTTCTTTGATGCATGAATAGTGCTATCCTAAAATATGTAAATTACTGTAAAGCAAATAAAATAACATTGGAAGTCTTTGATATGGAAAGCCAGTATTCTTTGTGTTTCTCATGCTAGATCATTCTTGTTATTCAAATATTTCTATTACAAAAAAAGACTTTGACATGATTTCTGAAAAGGTACCGCAGTGCAAGATACACCAAGTACCCTTTTCCCAGTTCATCATTTACTTTTTGCTAATTAACAAGCCTTTTTCTTGCCAACAGACTTGGTTCTGCAATTTCGAATTTGTCACCCCTGTGCAATTTGAGTTTCATCATTGTTTCTTTTATAAAAGTCAAATGCCCTTTTCAGATTGTTGTCACATCCGTCACGACCATCTTAGCGCCACCAGTTGTGACTGTGCGCATGCCAGTGAGGACGGAGAAGTATGCCGAGCTGCTCTGTGACCTTCCCATGAATGGGTTTGTGCCCTCTCTCACCTACAACCTCCTACTCATCCTCTCTTGCTCCCTCTATGCCTTCAAGGCACGCAAACTACCAGACAACTTCAATGAATCGCGCTACATCTTCTTCACTGTCATTACCACTATATTTCTGTGGGTAGCCTTCTTACCTACCTACTTCTCTGCATTCTATGCCACCCAGAAAGCTCTTCTTCTGAGCACTATGTTGCTGATGAATGCTACGGTAATATTGCTATGTATGTATATACCAAAAGTGTATGCGCTGTATTATGTTGATGCAGATGCCTTGCAGCTACAGAATACTGGGAGTGTCATTGGGGGCAGCAAAGTGGCACCTGCAACTGGAACCACTACAGCATCAGCAGAGGCAGCACCTGAAGGGAGTTAGCAAATTACTCTGGCAAATTCCACAGTAAGTGGTATGGATCTTAGGGGAGCTCTCTATGTTATGAGATACATGTTTAATATTAACACTGTAATACAGTGTTAATATTAAACATATATCTTAATACAGTATTGAACCACACATATTTGATGCAGATCTGTGAGATATGATCCAGGGCTGTATATGAAAATGGGTGTGGATATGAAATACGTTGGGAAATATTATAGCCCTCAAGTAGCATCCCCTAACAGAAATATTCAATAAACAATTAAGATACAGGGTATCTGGTTTTACTGTATCCAAAAGCATTGCATTGCCACCGCTGTCTTTATCTATAGGACATGATACTATATTACTCTGTATTCCACGAAGCCGCAGGCTGATTGAGATATGACCAAGCTAGTGAAATATATCAAAGGTGGTATCCATGTAGTTGGCATTTGTGTTTATTTTTCTTATTTGAAGTAATTAAATGAAGGAAAGACAATTTTCTTGGCCTATTGAAAACAGGCACATTGTATTCAATACGGGCATTGCATACGGCGTTCCAGTGCTTAAGCATAGAATTATGGCATAAATGTGTTATACTATGCCAACAATAAAAACGAAATGATTGTGTCTACACTGATGATCTTTACGTTCCAGGGCTTAGTCAGTAGCGGCTTTCCCAGGTTAGTCATAGGGATATTGGCGGGAAACTGATATTCAAAAAATGACTGCTCAGGCAAAACAAAATATGACAAATGCCTTGCTCAAAAAGACTTAGCTTACTATTCATAGAATTAGAAAGACAATGGTAGGTTGCTTACTACTGACGAACCTGATAGTATTAACAACCGTGGTTGGTCATATAGGAAGCCAATAAATAACTTGGGTCAGGATATTTTCAGTCTATATTGGTAATTGCATGCTTGTATCATAATATGCAAATTGGCCCAGCTACTGTACATGGAATAGAAATTAGTATAATAATAGAGAACTATACAGGAATAAAACCATTGAAATGTTGAACATGCTGTTTGTTTGTTCTCTTTCGAACCACCACATTGGTGCTGTGACCTGTCCACTGTCACATCGTAGGCCTATACACTGACCATCTAAAAGTTTAAGAAGTTAGTTAGTATTGATTAACCCAGGTTAGTTATAGGGGTCTTTTTTACCTGTTCTGTGGTAAGTAGTAGATATACATTTTTTGTAAATGCTGATGCTGGCTCATGAGTTGTAAATAAATAAATGAATAGATAGACATATTCATCTTAGTCAGAATGACTCAGACTAGCCCTACCCAACATTCCTAGAAATGAAAGGACTACAGATTGTCTGTTAGTCAATATTGACTTACCGGACTAATATGGTCACTACTGACTGAAGTTTTAGGCACAAAGATCAGAATTGTATGAAGAGTCACGAGAGTCCAGCAGTGTCTGACTCTCGTCTCAGGGAGGAAGTTGAGTATTATAATTATGACCTGATTGAGGGACTCAAAAATCCCATTCAAAATAATACTGTTGTCCTGAGAAGGGAAGGGTGTGCTATCACAGACCACCAGTCATTTAGATATGTAGCAACGTATAAGTATATGTGCAAACATATGTTAGAGGTGATCCCAGTATCTCGCCGTATTTAACTTCCAAATCCATAGGAATGGTGTCTTACAACTTACCATTATGCTCAATACTGCATTGTTTCTCCACATGGTAGCAAACAAGGAAAGCTCAGGCTAACTAACCCTCACTGACTCTGGTATGAAGAATATTGTCTTGCCTGACTGTCATTCAAGGATCAGCCAGACTCCCAAAGGGAGTAACCGTATTCCTGTTGTTTAATGGGGGTGTCATCTGAGTTAGGCAGTGTCTGAGCCTGGGGAGAGTCCAGTTGACACTTTTTTCTTTGTGTACCTGTATGAAGCAAGTGTCCACCATTAGTAACCAATCAGGGAGGAAGGGGGGGGGTCAACTAGTCTTAGCTACGGTAGTAGTGAGTAAGGAGCTCACCCATACCAGAATCAAGCCATCATGGTGCCACAATGGCCCAGCCACTACCCCGGGTGGGTGTGGGGAACAACCAATTAGCAAGTGGCATCATAAGGGAATACAGACATACACAGAACAGTGCATTTAATGTGATTTAAGATATCATTAGATGTCACATTCTGCAGTGTTTTAGTAAAAATGTATTTATTGGGGCATTCAGTTTCAGAGCTAACTATAACTGATTCCTTTTAGTTCATCATTCCAAATCCAGGGTCACCCTGGCCGTTTTCCCATCCACTGGTAACCAATCTTGGTTTTATTGTGCCAAGGAAAATAAATCCTGCTATATCAGAAACATCTACACCATTCTTTACACAAGTGATCAGACGACCTCTCAACAAATTCACCAAGCTTAATTAGTATACAGGCATCACTCACACGGCTTATTGGTTTGGACTCCTTGAATTAACATACATTATTAACCGCAAGATAAGTATCGCCATATCTGCAAGTATGTAGAGGTAATTTGACCTCTTCAGGTGGCGCCAGGTCTGCTCTCACAACAGAGCGGATCTACATATGGCAAAGTAACTTGGAGTAAGGGCCATCTAGTGTCAAGGTTCAGAAATAAAAAGAAAGAATCCTAGCAAAAAATTAGAGTACTACCAAATGCTGATGTGATACATCCTCGAGTTCTCTGAATATCGCTTCTCTGAAAAGGGAATGGAAGTGGGCACCAAGAAAGCCACGCCCATCAACAATATCGCTCCTTAGCAAAACCCTGGAGACTTCCCCAGCCTACTTGGTATGACCAACTACTGTTCTAAGTTCATACCTGAAAGGGCCAGCAAACTCAACCTAAATCGTAAAATTCTCTGGCAGGGTTGTTCAGTTTATATAACACTCCAGTTATATTTAGAATCCCCCAAACAGAATCCACCACATGCAGGTATATCCTAGCCCTGTGAGCCTGTATTCCCCAGCACCAGTACCCCATGTATAAAGGCTCAGGCAACCAACAAATAGTTTGCTTGTTGTTCCTTTCCAGCAGTCCTCTGGTCTAGACTAGTTGCACTAGTGTGACCAGCAGTTGCACTCTGCCAGTGGTATAGAATTGAGTACTAGTGATACCCACCAGTGTACTGACTGCCACCAGTGTGCCCACAGAAAACGGTGTACTCCCCCTTGAATAGGCCACATGCTATTATTTTGGGTAAAAAAAGAACATCTATACACAATGATATCATTGCACAACTTGCATACCTAGAAGCCAATATGTAACCATCAAATCTGAGAGGGTGCTATAGTTTTATTATTCTTTTATAGACTATTTAATTCCAAGCAAAGCCTGATACATGGTCCCCTTACTGAAGTCACCTGGCCAGGACAGCATGATCACCTGGTCCCACTGCTCACTGCACCCTTCACCCATACACTGTAAAAAATGTGTATGAACTTTAAACACTTTCACCCAAACATATTGATGGCAAAATCTAATCTTTCTTGTGTAAACATGTGCAGGAATATGGCCGCCAGTGATGGGTGAGCTTCACCAGTGAAAAATGGTGTGTGATGGCAGTTTGGCTAGCCCACTGGTATTATTCTCCTACCCCTTCTACAGGCTCTCGCCCATATACAGGCTCTTCTTAGTCAAATACAGTACCTATAATGTTGTTTAACATCCATGGTAATTTAGATAATGTCCAGAATAATGAGTAGATAGTGCTGTCAAGAATATTCCAGTGAGCCAGCCAAACTGGCCTTGCCCACTGTTGTTTCACTTTTGTAGGCCCATCCATCACCAGTGGCCATATCCCTGTAGGCCTACCTGCTGACAGAAGAAAGTGTTTAGATGCTGAGATTCAGTGAAAGTGTTGAACTTTAATGTGTGTGGATAAATTTATGTGTTTGAATTAGAAACACTTTTTACAGTGTATGTCTGAAGGCTGTTAGCACACTCAGTCTACTATCAGGCCTTTGGTGTGCATGGGGACTTGTTTACAGCCACATCTGAAGGGTCACCTGGATTGGGGTAGAATCACCTGGGTCACATACTTTTGCCCTCTGGTGTAAAACTTGTGATGTAAAAATCGATCTGGAATTTGAGTAGCACAGTTTAGTAGCACAGTTATGAACTACATGCTCTACTCCTAGAGGTCTAACCCTTTAACACTTTTAGTAATAGGGAATAGATTGATTGATTGGCAATTCTGGTTTTGGGTCATCATCTTGTAAAGGGAATTGGGCTGATGCTATGCTAGGAAATAACAACACAAGAGAAGGGATTATGAGTAGTAGAATATTCGCTATTCACTGATAGAATGAGTACAGATCATCAATTGAAAAAAGCAATGGTGTATCGATCATGAGGAGATGGCACCAGTGCGGAGCTACTGCAGATATGGCATATCCGTCCCTGATCCCAGCAAAGGAGAACTCTACTGCACCAGTTTGTGCACCACTCACCCTTTTACGGCGAGCACAAGTGTAGTGCCCCCTAGCAGAGTAAGACCCTATCATTGGCTCCGCATGCTGCCCTACACTCCCAGCTAACAAAAAAACGTTTACATTACCAGGATTTAACATTTGTAGACGGTTTGCAAACGTTTGCAAAAACGTAAATAGAACGTTTTTTTAACGTAAAAACGTTGACACCAAATAACGTTTTTATAACGTTATGGACAAACCTTTGTCTGTCACGTTATATGAACGTTTTTTTAACATTTTTCGAAGAAAAAACAAACCATAACTGTAAGTGAAAAACCACTGTTACATCTGCGATGAGCTACCTCAGGTTTGCTTAAAGGTCCCTCATCTATTGCTCATCATGTACCCTCTCACATTCTATTCGGAAATGAAATATAACATTTAACTATTACAGTTCCACATTTTTAAATAAACATGTACAGTTCCACATTTTTAAATGAACATGTAAAATATGGGCTTAATAGGAACTAGCTTACTACACCTAAAGAAATGCTGGAGCAGGTGGGGTTTGAACCCGCAATCTTTGGATTTACAGTCCTGGTCCCCGCCTGTGCCCTATGACCAGGGCTAGCTTGTCAGGTGGTGTTTGAACCTAATGCATGGTTAGTGTGATTCAGATACCCCTTTCGTGCCCAGAACTATTCGAAGAATGTCATATATCTACATTATCATTTGAAGAAAATGTGATAGTTGAAAGAATTACTCTGGGATATGCTTCATATTACACTATATGATGCTATTGCAATACTACTTAAAAGCACATTCTAATTTGGGTTACCATGGAAACTCGAAACATTCTTTTGACTGATTTACATTGTGGTCACTATTTATAAGGTCAGTAATTCCTATCAGGTCTATTTCAGTTGGGCACAGCCTATTTGTGCTTGGTAAACGTTCATTTGTTGCTCCAAATAAGCATATAGCTATTAAAAATGGAAGCATATTGAGATTATAATTAAAATCCCCAGGAAAAAATATAAAAATATGATTTTATCACTTTTTTCACTATTTTTATCAATATTTTTGTAAATATCTGTGATTTAGGCCTATCTGATTCCCTATGGCCAGACCGCGCATTGGAAGTGATTTTATTGCCTTTTTCAAATACATATTCTGATGTATTTATGTATCCCATAATAGAACCATATATGTTATCATAGCATATGTGGTACTATTACGCTTTGATTGCTGTTGGAATTATTCTGATCCATTGGCTAGGGGTGTCATGGCATTTTGCATAAGATAGATGGTGCTAAAACCGCACATTTTTGGAGTTCTGGGCACAAAAGGGATACAGAGTGCTGAAAGGATAGGATACGTCTAAGTTAAATGAGCTACGTCGGGTTTGCTAAAGGTCCCTAATGATGCTCAGATGGCAATAGTTGTGTTCTATTCTCTAAACCAAATGTTTTCATACCTATGTAAATGGTTATTAGGGACCTTTAGCAAACTCGACGTAGCTCATTTAACGCAGACATATCCTATCCCTTCAGCACTACTAGGTCTGCGTTTTATGAGCTTTTTACGTGGTTGCTAAAGGTCCCTATCAATGTCATTTGTGCCAAAGGACATTATATTCTGCTATAACTGAAATAGAGTCGTTTATTCATTTTCTTTCACGCCCAAATTGGGCAGTTTTGGCCATCACTAAATTCGACATGATCAAAGTTGGCCAAAGCATGGCAAAAGTGGCAAAAGATGACCACGATTTGCTAGTCCTTATACTCTGTTTTGAGCCTGATTATACTGAAGGCCTCAATAGCTCATGCAGGAGAGTCTGGGACTGCCAATCCAAAAGCCCTGGGTTCGGTCCTTAGGGTGACTTTTAGTCTACATGTAGCAACAAACCAAACCAAACCTTCTGCAAACCTTTTGCAAACGTTTTAAGCTCCCTTAATTTGGCTGCAGATGGGTCAAAAGCGACCTGGCGACCTGGACCCCTTAATTTCGGCGACTTTCCGACCTCAGGGGGGTACCCCTCTGCAGCCCCCTAAAAATGTTCTTAGAAATTATTACTTGGGTTTTCACATAGATGGACAAGGCTCATGAGGAGCTGTATATGGTCAATCATCAAATCGGTTGGACGAGGAGGATGGTTCCCCACCACTATACTCATTCAGTACTAAATCAAGTAAGTCCCTCCTTCCCTTTTATATGGTTCTGGGGGCTCATGACCTCAACCTGGTTCAGGCACTAGGTGCGTTCGTGGATCGAAAAATGGGTCAGTGGTTCCGCCCTGATAATTCTTGGGAAGGTCCAGACATTTAATCGCCATTGGGGGTGTGGGCATATTTCCATATTTCTGCATTGATTGGTTGACAGGAATCAGATCACATGCTGGTTCTTTTGTTTTTCCAAAACTCAGAAATTACAACTTTTACAAATTTCGTATTGAAAATTTAAGTTGTAGATTTTTCAATCCTGGATTTCCTTTAACTCTGTTTATCATGGACACTATGCACCCACAGGGTCACACACATATCGCTGCACTGCGGCAGAGATACACAGATATAGCATAATATTATACACAGGAAGGAGCCTCTCATTATCATCCAACATCCAAACACTGTCTATATCGTTGTAGTTGGGCTGAATGTGCATAGGTGTTTGTCACCTTCACCTTTACCACACCTTTACCTGAAGGTAGGAGTCTGGGTAGTATGGAGGATGCCCCACAGGTGCCACACTCTGGCCATACTATACAGTAGGACTATAAGATGAGGACGCAGAAGATTTGACTTAAGGCAGATCGGACGGGCGACAGGTAGTGTTCAAAGTACATTGAAGTCTAATAGAGGTAACACATAACACATGGTGATAAGAACTTCACAATCATGAAGTCGAGTATAGAGGAGCACAGAGATTGCAGATATGGCTGATATGAGACAGCATGTGTATAAAACTATAATATACGATTCAACATAATCTATTTCATGCCACACAGCTCACGGAGCAATAAATAGGCCAAGGCCAATGGACTTTGGAATACCATTATAAGGGTATGCTTCTGATACACTATAGGACATAGAGGAAATACGGCACGAGGACTCATAATCCATAACCAGAGACAGGTAGGGTATTATAGACCCCAAATATACAATTTCATAAGGCAACTCTTAGTCTACGTCCAAACCTTCGTAAATGGTGTCAATGTCACTGTTTGTATGGTTTTTGTGCCACTGACCTAACCTGTTTTGCCTCAGTGCCATATGCAATAGACCTATATTCTCCATGTGTAGATCAGTGGCAGGGTGTCTATTATCATCTATATCAGACTATAGTATCATGTACATGTAACCTCTGTGGTGTAGGCTACTGGGCAAGAAAAGGTACAGTCAACTATCCTATGCCCTCACACTGTAAGAAGTTACTGTATTTAAACAGCATAATGTGCTGTACATTTACAGCACTTTTTGCTGTAGTTGGTATTACAGCACTATTTGCTGTATAATTACAGCATTATGTACTGTAAATTGGGTCTACTGCAATGTTGCTGTACATTTACAGTACATTGTGCTGTAGATTTCCCCCGCTAGGTGGCAGCAGTAGACCATTTCTGTATTAATTATTCCACCCGAGTCAAATAAAGCCTCACAAACTCTCAAGACATTGTAGAATAAGAATGAATGAGAGAGACTGAATGCAGTTATAATAAGTATATTGATATTTGCATAATAATTGTGTTGAATAATACAAAAAAAACCAGCAAAAGTATAGAATAGACACCACATTGGTGGGAATAGTTAAATGATTAAGGGCCCGGACTGGGGAAAAGCTGGTATCACATACGGTTCAGCTGTATTGAAGCAGGATTAAACCATTACACTGTGTGGTGTGTATTATCCTAGCTGAGATTGAACTATTATGCAGGAAAGTACTCTCCATGCATGCGTATTAATTGATATAAATTGATGATAACAACAATGTGAAACCTACAGTAGAAGTTGCTGTAACTTTACAGCACCCAGTTGCTGTACATGTACAGCAAAATCTACTGGAACAAAAGTTGCCAGCAACTTTTGCTGTAGATGTACAGTAGAAGTTGCTGTACATTTACAGTAGAAGTTGCTGTAAATTTACAGTAGAAGTTGCTGTAAATTTACAGCAAGTCAGTTGATGTACACCTACAGCAAAATCTACTGGAACAAAAGTTGCCAGCAACTTTTGCTGTAGGTGTACAGTACTTACTTTATTAAACCTAAGGACACGATAACGTCCAAATGTAAGGGTTTATTAACGTTATTAAACCTAAATACACGTTAATGAACGTGTTATAGACATAATATAAACGTTATTCCCAGGTTCATTTACGTAAATTACGTTTAGGCCAATATAGACCTAGGTAGAAATAAAAAGTAGATACTAAAAATACAGTTCTATTTCAAAATTAACTTTCCATTCATGTAACAATTGTTCTTATGACTGAAAATATTGCCTTTGCTGAGAAGGGAACCATTGACCTATGGATATCAAGTCCATTGCTATACTAACTGAGCTAAGCAGGATCACATGACTGTATGTGATCAAGGGAGCCTAGATAGAATGATTGTATCACTATAATGTTGATATCGGGAGCCTTCTTGGTGATTAGCTAAATGATAATAGGGACTTTTAGCAAACCCAACGCTAATAGGCCTCTGCTCTTTGGCCACATGATAATTGACTACCATGAGTATAGGCCCTATATGAACACTAGCCCTCACGAATTTGACATAATTTAACGTTTAAAATATCACACACAAAAATAACATAAAGCAGCTATTTACAAAACTACCCTCCAGGTTTGAACCTGCGCTGTTGCTACAGTGGGAATGGAAGGCAGGCACCTAACCCATGTGGCCACGAAGCCGGCATATCTGGCCACAGGTATAGTCCATAGCTATCATTCTAAGGCTGTAGCATTCTGTTGTAAACGTGGATGGATAGCGCGACGCAACACACTCAGTGCATCCACAGGCCTTTAGAGGGGATATCTATCCATATGACTACAGCAATAGTTTATTCCGCTAATTTATGAGAAAGATGGCAAATTAGCTATGATATAGGTTACAGATAGATTGACTCATGCATCTCAGTATAACACGACGCTGCAACAGCATGTCTCTGAGTGTATGCTAATGTCTCCTGATAAATGTCTCCTGATAAATATGAGAGGATAAAGTAGTTATCAAGAATGGTAAAAGATGTATGATTAAGCAGAACTATAATGTTTTCAAATAAGAAGTAAATTTGATCATGTGGTTTCAAATCCTGTAAGCAGCAATTAATTTTTCTATTTGGAAAACGTTTGATATTGGGGGCCTGAAAACTATTTTCCATGAGAGAGAGAGAGAACGATAGACAGAGACATATATAGGAGAGATGATATTAGAAGTAGGGTGCTTATTGCATTGGATATGATAATATGCATGTCTATTTAGTACAGTCACATGATACCTTTGCAACAATATAAATAAAACTCTATGTCTGTCTCTATCTTTTATATGGCAAATCAATATGACCCCTATCATAAAACATATTTTCCAAACAAAACCGAATCTCTGGTTGCAGGATTCGAACCCACATGAAAATATTTACATAACGTAAATAAACGTGGTGGTAACGTTTAACAAATCTGAAAATAACATTCTCATAACGTTTATATACGTTTAATAACGTTTATATACGTTTAATAACGTTAAGCAACCCTTACATTTGGACGTTATATTACGTACTGAAATTACATTATAATAACGTAGTTGTGTTTACTGGGCCCCCACCCCCAAGAAAATTTCGAAATGTAGAGATCAAATGGTGCTTTCTAATGCATTCAAAAGAAGCTGTAGATTTAGAGGTTGCATGTGTGTTCACATTTATACAATATTTCAAAGTTAACAACATTTGCCTATCAATTTCCTTGAACATCCCCCCCTACAGATATGCCCCTCAAATACTCCTCAGCATAGGCCTACACCACTCCTTCCATATTCGTCCATCTCCCTACCATTCTTCCCAGAGTATAAAGATTACTTTTCTTCCCGTTGCCACAACCAAGTATTTTATTGTTTACGCTCTTCTTTCCCTCTCCCTCTTTTCTTTTCCCTCTTCCCTTTTTTGGGAGGGTGGGGGGCAAGTTCCACCAGCTCCCCTCTAGATCCCCCCTGACCAGAATGCAAAAGTTATATTACAGCATTGAGAGTACCTTCACACATACACCATACAACAGACACAAAGAATGGATGTTCCATTAAACTCACAACAGGAATGTGGAATCGAAGGGTGAGTTAATCTGTTATACTAAAGGTTAGTTTGTGGGATTTTAAAATTCCATATACTCTGTTTAAAAAAAGCATTACATTGCCTTTCTTTCCCTCATCTACTTTCAGCTGTAGCACCATGGTCTCCCTGAAGGTGTCCCCCCAGTCAGCGCTGGTGGATGAGGATGTTACCATAGTGATTGAAGGACTCCAGCGACACCAAGCAGTAACCATGGTGGCTACACTTAAGGAGGAGAAGGTCAAAATGGCGTCATATGCTTATTATGTAGCTGATGATTATGGTATTGTTGATGTGACAAAAATGGAGTCCCTCGGGGGTACATATAATGGTAGGCCTTTTGCTGCAGTTTAGTTTAGAATTTAAATACTTGCAGGGAACATATTAAGCTATGAAGTTTCATATATGTATGTGATTTTTATGTCTTATAAACAAGCAATGATGATGAAAAAAAAATATTATCAAAACATCCAGTTTGCATCTGCATAGCAATCATAATTTATTAGATGTGAATGGTAAAATTTCAAATGTATCAACTTCATGTTGTGAGGAGGGGCCGGGTGCATTCATCTACTCCTGGTAGGTGAAGTTGAGTGAACGCAGTATCGTTTTACCAACCGCCAGCATGGGGTGGGGAGAGTTCAGCCCAGCTCCACAAGGGGTCATAGGTCAATGTCGACTTGCAGCAGTCTTAGTAGTTGTGCAATCAGTCCTTGGCACCAGTTCATATTTATAAACAAATAATGCCGGCATTATTGACCCAAATAGTCCTTGTTATAAACAGTAGTTTCCCAAATCCAGAGACAAGAATACTCTTTCCTCCCTAAATAATATGCTGTTATAATTTAGTTACTTCAATATCATTAGTAACTCAATGGACATATTTTTGCTTTTTGTCTGATTGTGATAGGAGTAGAACACATGGGCTTCATTTGGAGTATGGAAGTGACAGAGGACAAGGAGGCAGGCCACAGACTGATGAAACGAAACATCCAAGAGTCAGTCAAGATCGATGTCCAGTTTTATGAGGGTCACAAAACTGCAGAGGATGCAGCACAGAATAAAGCTCAGTGCATTGCATCACAACGAGTAGAGCGGTGGTACCTCAGTACAGACGTGGAGAGGGTAGATGTACGAGCAGGACGACTTGAAGCTACCATGTTTGTACCTAAAGGTGAGTTAAATGATTTTAGTCACCATCAGAAATTAATAGGCATCCACACTCCCCTAATGGTATAAGTCATATATAAGATGATAAAGGCAGGAACACTGTTATGGCCAAGGGAATGTTTTACATTATGCCGGTAAAGGTTCATCTGACTGAAATCTCATTTGTCACTGTAGCACATGATTATTATGAAATAGTTCTATCTCTGTATTATTTGGATTGAATTAGTATGATCTGAATATCCAGGAGATGGTCCCTTTCCTGGTGTATTGGACCTGTTTGGAACTATCGGTGGGCTGAGTGAATATCGGGCAGCCCTTCTAGCATCTCATGGATTTGTAACCATGGCATTAGCCTACTACTGGCCCAATCAAAGGATAATGACTGACCTTGAATACTATGAAGTAAGTCACTCTTGTCACTGCATGGTTATACATTTACACTGAATTAATGATATAACTAAGATCTGGATACCATGAAAACATAATAATTACAGCCTTTATGAAATTGTGTATTGAAATGATGCAAAGATGTGTAAATTTGGAGCAGAGCTCATAATCCCAGGATCATACAGTGGGAAGGAAGCAGATTTTGATTTTTAAATAGCAAGACATTCGCCACCTCTATTATCTCTTGCAACAGTATGTTTCTGAAATGCATTTTGTTTACAGATACATGTAATATAGTAGTAAGCAAAATATATGTTTTATTCAATAGGAGGCATTGGAATATCTTTGGGGTCATCCCAAAGTGTTAAAGACAGGTCTGGGTGCCATTGGTGTTTCCAAAGGAGCTGAGCTAACATATCTGATAGCTGTCATAGCACCAAAGGTGAGAAAAATTAATATGTCCGTGCTGGCCTGTGCTGATAATTGTTCTGATATAGTTCTGATACAAACTGTTCTGCCATGTAGTTTTAGCTAACATTTCGTAAATCAGATTTTTAAAATAGCTTATTTTTAGTGTATAACAAACTGTTCAGAGCTTTTTTTTTAAATTGAATATGATGCCATACAGGTTGAGAACATCGTTGACAAAATATACCCCTGTCTCAAGTTAAGTTACAGAGCAGTTGTAGCGTGAAAAACTAATCTCACATTATTGTGGGTAATCTAACATCCAAGAGAGAAAAGCAAAGGGGGGAGCTAAAATTATTTACAACATGGAAGGCAGTGGAAATGAGTTATTTTTCTCTTTCAGTTAAGAGCTGTGGTGGGTATAAATGGACCCCCTTCTGGTGTGATGATACCATCGACCTATCATGGAGAGACCTTTGCAGTAGAAGAATTTGGGGGTGGCATGTACAGTTCTGTTGTATCTGATGAAGGTGTTTCGTTTGTCGTAGATGAGGAATTTGACATAAATACTGTTGAGATCATACCAGTAAGTCATTCTTTACCCTTTAAGGGCCACTGCTGCCTCTGGGCAGCATCTAAAAAACCCTTAAAAAACCGCTGCTGCCCTATATACAGTGCTGCCCTATGGCAGCAATACCACTAAATTACAGCTCCTGCTATGAAACGAAGAATAATAATTTTTGAATCAGTCCAAAAATATTTAACATGAGTACTACGCCCCCTTGTCAGAGAGGTGTAGATTATGTGTCAAATACAACTTATTTTACTCCTTAGCCACTATCCAAGGGAGCACATACTTGCAAAGTTGCATACTCTCATGATAAAGGGCCGGCAGTTAAGGCTCAAATTACAGTTTTTAGGGCCAGAGGTTAAAGATAATATCCAGAACATGTGTAATGGGCAGGAAATAATTACACTTGTTTAAGGTTCACCCTGTCAAATTCTTAAAAAAAGGATCCCTTTACCTAGCTTTTTGCTAAAGATTGTATATATGATCTAATGTCCTTTTCTGTCTGTGGAATGTGTGTATGTAAATTACTAAATGGGAGAAGTTCATACAGAAGTTTTCACAGGTCCTTGCTATTCCATGTTATATCACGATGTGTGACTTTATAATGTGTCAAATGACAATAACATTTTATTGTGACTTGCATAGTGTATATCAATGATAATTGCTAGTACAGTCTATGATTTCATGACATCATTTCTTATATAGATAGGCCATTATTTTTCCTCTAAGACTGAGAATCGAACTTTGTATAGATTGAGAGAAGCCGGGCCAAGTTTTTGTTGGTCCACGGAGCTGACGATCGCAATACCTCAAGCCTTGCAGCAGAAGTCTTTCCAGCTAAGTTGGCAGAGGTAGGCCGGGCCGATGACTGTAAGGTTCTCATATATGAGGGTGCAGGACACCTCATAGAACCTCCTCACAGCCCTCATTTCAGCAAGTCCTACAACAAGATGATTGGTAAGGATTACTGATCTGGTGGGATGATTTAGTTCTTATAGATGGATTTGCTTTATTTCAGATGTTAAATGGCGATCTAGAGGAAAGATAACATCTAGTAGGCCTACATGATGACATATCGGCTCGTTTGTTTAGTCTAGATGAAGCCATCCTATTATTTAGCTATTTCCTTGTATGAAATTTTTTTCTTTTGGACATTTATATTGTGAAGCCTAGTAATAAACATAATTTTGGTAGTTTCTCCTGATCAAGTCACATAAGCATAATATTTTTCTCAACTTTAGGTGCACTTTTTCTGTGGGGAGGAGAACCAAGGCTGCATGCTCAGGCACAGGAGGATAGCTGGCAACAGATACAGAACTTTCTACGACAGACACTAACCAGTCTACCTCAAGAGACAATCAGCAAGCTATAGTTTATCATAAGATATATGATGGTGGTAAAAAATGCGATCTACTACCCAATATTGCTATATACCTCACCCAGCTAACAAAAATTTTACGTCAAAATAACGTTTTTAACTTTAGATAACGTTTTGCCATCGTAAGGAGCCATAGAGAAACGTTATATAACGTTGTATACCGTTTTTTGTTTACTGGGCAGTGACCAGTTGGTCCACACCTTAAATTGTAAAGATGTCTCCCGTTGAAAAGAAGAATTAGCTGCTTTGTATGTCAATATGAGGTGTTCTATTACAGAGAGGTAATTTATTTTGATACCAAAATTAATATGTATGTATGTAATAATAGCTCCCTTTCCCAATACATGCACAATTCGATAGTATGATTCTCTTCCAATGTTTCCAAACCAATTATTCCTATGTCGACTATTCACTGCCTTTTGTATACTCAATCTGGCATCTCCTGGCTGTGAGGACATTAGTACCTTTATTAGTGGTAATTTTAACACCTACAGGAGGAGGCTAGTAGGCCATAAAACTTTGGTACAGGAGGGGTGGTTTCATTAACACTTCAATTAAATACACTGGAGGATGGTGTCTATAGGGTGTGAAGTCTGGTTTATTTGAGATATCACTGTAACCACTGACCACAGGTATAAGACTGCCCCAGAAAACCCATTAGCCAGGCCCTTTGTCAGCCTCGCCAGCAGATGCCAGATTCAGTATAGCAAGATTGGTCAGGTTGTTGTTTTGGAAGGTGCTATTGTAAAATGATTTTCAATGGCTACAGTGAAAAAAAAGATGGGACTCACAGAAAGGCTTTTTCTCTAGGGATATGTATACGTCATATAAGTATTGAAGCATTATCAATATGGTCTTTAAAGAAAAGATAGAGAAAAGGCTAGGTACCAATCTGAAGGGGACAAGGGAGAATCTCTTGGCAGTCAGAAAGGAGAGGAAGGGGGATGGTAGGCTAAATGTTCAGCCAAATCTCTACCCTATAAGGAGGAAAAATAAAACCAAGAACTAAGATTGTTGAATGATATTGCTGAGAATATATATGCAAAACACCTTGTATGTGCATACATATATAGATATAGATATAGATATATCTACTCTTAAACCAGTTTATCTTGTCTGGATTGTGACGACTGCTGTTCTAAATGTACCCCCCCCCCCCCCCACCCCCGCCTTCACTTTAACATCTACGATAGATATTACTTGGTATTGGATACCGGCAGTTAAATCATCAATTCACCTCTTTTTTTTTGTACCACCTCATCCATTTGTACATTGTGATCAGTTTTAGGTATGTAGCTAGTTAACAGACTGTCGCAAAAAGTGGGTGGAGCCAAAAGGTTATTTAATATTGTTAAAGCACTTGATAAAATACAAATTGTCAGACTGGATGGAATACCCCCGCAGAAAATTAACCATGAAGACCTTAGTGTATCACTTAGTGTAAGTTATGAACAGTTAGATGAATGAAAAAGGTTAATATTATCAATATAATAAGAATGGACTAATATCAAAGAGACCTGCATGAATCAAGCAAGAACCTGTGATCATTGATGAGATAACATGCTCATAACCCATTGATAGGATGACTCTGTATAAATGTATGAGAGAGTCGAATATCAAAATACTAAAAAGAACATACACATTTTCTAGTTTACTGGAAAATAAATGTATGTGAAAAAAATTAGAGTTGTTGTTTCTGTACTAGACAAGTGTTCCAAAAGGTATACTGCCAAGATGTAAAGCCGGTGTGTAATAGCTACAACCAAGTATTTCACAATGCATATTAGCATGGAGCTCATACCATGCCCGCTTATATGTTCCTTATAGATTTATTCCCATACTTTGCACATGATATATGTGTCATAATACACATAAGAATCCCTGAAAATATCTGTTCATTCAGGATGAAAATAAGCTATACACATTTAAACAATGCTTTATGTTGATCCTATTTTAGCATCATACAAGCAGAGAATATTTAAGATTAATGCTACATGGTCATTAAGATCAACTTACTTTATCCAAATGTTAGTCCTAAGTTGGTGTTTTAGAAGCTGCATTATTATCTACAATTTTACCTAAGTATACAACCATAGATACAATTGAATCTTGTGAAACATCAAGTTAACCCTTTAAGGGCCGCTGCTGCCTCTGGGCAGCAACAGTGCTACCCAATTACAGCAATACCACCTGTTTACTGCTACCCTATGAAAAAAATGTTTTAAAAAAAGAAGTATTTTTGAACGAATCCAAAAATATTTCTGCATAAATACTATGTCCCCTTGTCAGAAAAATGTAAATTATGTAGCCAATGCAATTTATTTCACTCTTTAGCCATCGAGCCAGGGATGACTGACTTACATATTTACATGTTCTCATGGCATAGGGCCGGTGGTTAAGGCCCAAATTGCATTTTTTAAGGCCAGCAGTTAAAGGGTTAAGTTTAACATTGAGTGATAGCAAGTTGGTCTTAGAAAACATGTGAAATTAATTGTATCTATTGTCCACTTGTGAAATATCATGACATGTGAGAATTATCATCAGTTGAAACTCTCATAGTATGTTGTCCTTTTAGTGACCATTTTGGATATATTGGCCTAGCTAGCTGATTGATAAAATTATAATGAAAGGTTCCTAGGACCAAACAGGGCATAAATCAGCTACCATAAAACCCCTCCTTTCTACTGTGTGTGCATTGTTGCGAGGGAATTGACTATTCCTTTGCTGATTTTGAAAAGACCTCCTTTGAGTTGATGGTAATCTTACTGGAAACAGGTCACAACAGAGCTAGAACTCCCCCTATTGACAGTTACCATAAATAACTTGAGATGATTGTTTGAATATTTACAATTTGGGTGAGGAAATCAATAACAGGAAAGGTTTCAACAAATAACCGCTTGAACTGCCAATAATAAGATCATAGTTACCACCCTGACAGTTCAGGCTGTCTATAGTAGGAATCAATCTCCCTAAGGACATTTCAAATGTCAATAACTCAATAATATATTCTCTTCAAAGTCAAACTACTAATAAGAGAATGTTGTTTCTGGTTTCTAGTAAGGTGCCAACAATTATAGAAGGCATTGAGCTTACACAGAAGACAGAAATAAATGTTAAAATGATAGTATCAATTCAGCAGCACTGTTATACTGTTTCTTTACTGCAAAATCACATTAACCATATGGTCTATTTTCTAAGCTTCAGAGCCATGGCATCCCTGAAGGTGTACCCCGAGTCTGCTCTGGTTGATGAGGATGTTACCATAGTGATTGAAGGACTGCAGAGGCACCAAGCGGTAACCATGGCAGGAATACTTAAGGAGGAGAAGGTCAAAATGGCATCCTGTGCTCATTATGTAGCTGATGATTATGGTATTGTTGATGTGACAAAAAAGGATTCCCGAGGAGGGACATATACAGGTGGGTCCATAAATTCATTTAGAATCATACGATCTTTCCACTACATATAGAAAGTGCTATCAGTAAAATATATAGTATTTGCCCATAATAGAGTTTATCACCTTTATTAGTGTCTTGCAATCAACGTAAAGTGTGATCTTTGTGATTGAGGCACTGATGAGTTTTATAACATTGAAGTATAATATAAGTCATTATCATTAACAAGGAAGTAAGCCAGTAACTATATCATGTATGTTTTTCATTTAAATTGTAGGAGTGGAACCCATGGGCTTTATTTGGAGCATGCAGATCACTGAAAACAAAAAAGCAGGAAACAGGCTAATGAAAAGAAATGTCCGTGAGTCTGTTAAGATTGATGTTCAGCTTTACAAGGGTCACATAACTTTAGATGAAGTGGCTATGGGTCGAACTGAGTGCCTGGCTTCCCAACAGATTGAACGGTGGTACCTTAGCAACAACACAGAGCGCGTAGAAGTACGATCAGGAAGACTTGAAGCTACCATGTTTGTACCCAAAGGTCAGTTAGGCTGTATTATTCTGATAACTTGGATTTCGGAGCTGCCGATGGGATTCTTTTTACCCCTGCCCCCTGGGATTTTTTGATAACTTCATCTAAAAAAAAAGAAGGACACGCTGACCAGCAGAAACGCAACATATCATACCTTCCAAATTGGGGATATTTCGCCATATATCTTCATTGACAGCCCAGATGAGGGAAGTTTTGAGACTCAGCTCCGCAGTGCGGAAGCTTATTTCCACCCCCCCCCCCCCCCCTGCTCCCCAAGTAGATGCACGAACACCAAGTTATCAAAATGAGGACGAACATGATAAATGTGGAAATAGAAGCAGGAACACCAGGAAGTAAGTGAACTAGGATGAGAGGCCTTTCAGAATGGGGAATACTCAATATTGTATTCATCCTTAGGCCACTCAAAAAAAGGTGGTTTCTCATCACCAAGCACTGAAAAATATGATGAGGGAGGCTTTCTTTTTTTTTTTTTACTCTCTGAATAAAATATATGTGTAGCCGATCCGGGAGGATTGGCAGACGATTTTTTGCGGAAAAACACTCCCTTCACACTTGTGGCTAGATGCATGACTCCCTACCTCCTATAGAGAGTCAAACATTAGGTTGGTTGAGGGTGAGAAAATTTCACCAAGAAAATGTACCCACGGGATAAAATGTATCGGATAATATACGATTATTACAACCAGAATTCACATTTTAGTAGTTAAGAATTTATTGGTCTTTAAATTTGGGGGAAATGTATATTATTTCTATCCTACTGCATTACTGGCAGTTTTGGCTTTAATTTGATACCAAATATGCCAATATTTGTCCACTTTTTTCATTAAAAAAATTGCAAAAAAAGAAAGTTTCCCTCAAAAAGCTGATTTTTATGATGCGCGCGGTGATGAGTAACTATTTCATTTTTTTAAGTTACCTTAGATCTTCAGCTCATACGTACATAGCATTTTATTAGGCTGCGACATTGCACCTAAAGCAAATTACTAATAGTTCATGCCTTGTCATGTCCATGATTGTAATGACATATTTTTCATTTTCATTTTTCAGGAGAAGGTCCATTTCCTGGAGTACTGGATCTATTCGGAAGTATCGGAGGCCTTGTTGAGTACCGGGCAGCCCTTCTAGCATCTCATGGATTTGTAACCATGTCATTGGCCTACTTTTGGAATAACAAGAAAAAAATGATGACTGACTTGGAATACTTTGAAGTAAGTGCATTGAAATAGATTTAAGAAATGGCCATGTTGCAATGCAAAGTGGTATTTCTCTGTAATAGACAGACACTTATTTCATTTATTTCAAAATGATCCATAATATCATAACGGTAGAATTCTAACCACCAGGCGGTTTTCGAGGGACCAATCTGAGACAGAGATAGATTTACAAAAGTAGTCTCCGTTTTGCTCAGAGGCAAATATGAGTAAATATAAGATACACAAAATTTGGGGGTTCGGGGGTTCTGCCCCCAATTGGTCAAACAAACTAATAAAACTAACCAGCACTGTGCTTGGAGAGTTCAAATAGTACTAAAGTAGTATACAAACAGAGACTATGGCCATTACCGGCGCCACCTCGGATCTCGTCACAGAGTGACGTATACCGCCTGATGGTTAGAATCGTAGCGCAACCCATAATATAGTGTTTTTCTTCCATAGGAGGCATTGGAATGTCTCTGGAGACACCCCAAAGTGTTAAAGACAGGGCTGGGTACCATTGGTGTGTCTAAAGGAGCTGAACTAACATCTCTCATAGCTGTCATAGCACCAAAGGTGAGCACACAGTTTTAGCGCACAGTATAATGGTCCAATGGTAACTAGGACCTTTATCTTTTAATAACGTGAGTCTGATTCGCTTGAAAATTTGTTTCTTGAATTAGGCCAAATAAGTGTGCTTCATGCAATTTCTACACACAGATGTAATTATAGGACAAAAACTGGTTGCCTGACCGTGCCTATCCAAGAGGGGCTATGTTTTTTATGCAGTCTTAAAGAATTTAAGAATTTAAGGGTCAAATTAGAGGTTGGCAAGTACTTTCATGTTTTAAAAAGATAAAATAAAATGAAGATCCAACACTGCTTCCAACCTTAGACTTTCTTCCCATGTTACCTGAAACACCTTTTTTTGGCTTTAGTACTATCTTAGAGAGGTAGAAAAGAAGCATCATAATTGAGACTTTTGCATTTTGTGGGATTACAAGGCATAAAAGGGTTCTTTTGTCTTTTCAGGTACGAGCTGTGGTGGGTATAAATGGACCTCCATTTCCTATCATGACAACATCAACCCATCATGGAGAGATCTTTGATGCAGCAGACTTCGACGGATTTGAAACTACCAAAACCGATGAAGGATGTTTCTTTGATTTTGGTCAGTTTTATGAACCTGGCAAATTCAAACCAGTCATACCAGTAAGTGCCATAACTATTATATCACATGTCTGTCTTGGAATCATTAACACCTGTATCATTACTCGGCTATAGTATGATGCATAACACATAAATCATGATCATAATAAGTTTCTAGTAGTACTAATGAGTGCATACGAAGATGGGTGTTCATCTCCCTAGTAGCCCCAAACTTTCAGGAGTTGCGCCTCAACTAATTATAGGATACCAGTACCATGAGGTTATATATAGCCTAAGGATACTTAAACAATACCCACAGGTGTCTCCCATGGTTATCACTCTGTCTGCAACAACCCCCATGATGTCACTGCCTCCTGCAGTGGAGTCAACTCAGCTAGTTCCTGATATTGTGACTTGATGAATATAATTATAATGCTAATATCTACACGTAAATTCACATAATTTAAATTGGATTTTCTAGTTTGATCAGTTGTTCTAACTTTGTTCAGCTTGAGAGAAGCCAGGCCAAGTTTCTGCTGGTACATGGTGCTGATGATCGCAACACACCAGGGACAGCTTCAGTAATCTTCCCGGCTCGGTTGGCTGAGGCAGGTCGGGCCGATGACTGTAAGGTTCTCATGTATGAAGGTGCAGGACACCTCATAGAACCTCCTCACAGCCCTCACTTCAGAACATCCTACCATGCGCTAATAAGTAAGTGGTGATAATATTAGAAGATTTTAGTTCACTATACATGCCTATCTTCACACTCGTTGGGACAGACTCACGTGGGAGCATCAACAAGAAATTCTGTATTATCTTAAAATGGCAATCATAAAAATGTTACGATCTTAAAGTAAACTTAAAATATTAAAGAAAACATTTATTTAAGATTATCAGTTCCTGCTATATCCCTGATGGTGCTCTTAAATCAAGGTTATTATCTTAACATAAATATTGTAGAGTTTTTAAGATTGGACAGATTTGCTTGTTGACGCTCCCATATGAGGATGTCCACTGGTGCTATCATCACATACAGACATATTCAACTGAGAGTGCCTGTCAGCATAATTATGATCTTGATTAAACAATGAGTAGATCAATAAAAAGAATTATCTATCACAACTTTTTCTCATTTATAGATGATCTTTTCCTATGGGGAGGAGAAACCAAGCTGCATGCTCGGGCACAGGAGGATAGCTGGCAACAAATACAGAACTTTCTACGACAGACTCTAACCAGTCTACCTCTGCAGACAATCAGCAAGCTATAATTTACTTAAGTATGGGGGACAATCGTTTGTTGCTAGCTGCTCCCAGTGATATCTTTAACCCTTTCCACACGGTAAACCAATATATTGCACAGAATTGCATTGAGTTACAAGAAATCCAGTGTTGAAGGGGTTAAGGTATTCTTGACCCGCCACCAAGTGTTTTACTTTGAGACGTACCCTTCCCCCACTGGGACAGAAACGAGGCTCACAGAATGTTAATTACCAACATCTACTGCTATTAAAGGATGCTATTGCCCACAGTATTTTGACATAATATTGAATTCGGTATGAGAGTCTCTGCAGATTAAAATATCCTCAAACTCAATCTCAGATAATTATACTCTATCAAAATAATCTAGTATGTTGTAGAAGACTATACACCTGCAATAAAGATAGCCACATTATAAGGGAGTGTTCATTTATTAATTACATGGGGGGGTGGTGAGATTTCGCGCGGAGGGGCGAAACATTTTTACGCCCCCCCCCCCCTCGAGAGCGCGTGTAACGTTTCGCGCCCCCCTGGCCGAAGGCGCCGAAAATTTCCCCCCCCCCCTTTGAACTATAGTAACGCGCGGGCTTTTTGGCTAAAAAGGGGTTTAAATTTTTACGCCCCCCCCCCCTCAAGAGGTGTCAGAATTTTTTACGCCCCCCCCCTCAGAAGGGGTCGGAAATTTTTACTCCCCCCCCCCCAAACCCACCACCCCCCCCTGTCAATAAAAAATGAACACTCCCTAAGCATTATATTGTTTAACTGCTATGTTCTAAGAAATGTTTACAGGATAGCTGCTTACCTTGCAATATGTGAAGGTCTGTCATAATTCCTTTAAAACATTCAATATTCAGATAAATGACTGAGGTAATTTGTGTGTTTTTGTGGCAGGATGTGTGATGCAGGTGGTAATAAATGTACTGCAGCAATATTTGAGGGGTTTTACATTAATAGGCCTGTGTCCACTAGGATATATAAGACTGTTTTGGCACTGAAAAACACGCTTTGGCGCCGATAAACACGTTTTGGCAGCGCCAAGACGTGTTTCTCGACGCCAAAACAGTATTATATATTCAATTGGACACAGGCCTAATGTCTCAGACAGACATTTCAGCACTATGAAAATGCAGCACTTATAATATGCCCAGCAGTATGCATGTGTGATGTTGTGTCACAGAGTTTCACACCTGTTGCACATTAGAACAATATCACACCCATTATACTGTGGCATGGTGGGTGAATTGCTAACACAACAAATGCATGACGAACTGTGGCAGCTGACAATGCTACAAGTTGACATGATAAATATTTTCTTTATTAAATTTTTTTTTTTTACTGTGGGACCAAAAAATTGTCAATATCAAAAATTCAAATGAGATGTTGGCATAGCTACTACTTGATTGTTTTTTGTAAACACTAATAGAATGTACGATGTGAAAGAGGATGTCATAAGCTTTAAATTGATATCAAACATGGGGTGCTTTGACTAAAGCTTGTAAGAAAATATTTTCATCAATTTTGAGTAATAGTTTTTTGTTCAGCTCAGTGGATTAGGCGCTCTGGCCACTAGAGCGGTCTGCTGGAAGTGAGAGGGTTAAGAGTTGGTTGATCAATAACAATTGGGTGAATCATGTTATTCATAGCCCGCTGCATTAATGGCAGTTTAAACTTTAATTTGATACCATATATGCCAATATTTGTGCATTTTAAACATATTTTCCATCAGAAATCCTTTTTAAAAAAAGAAAAAAGTTTTCACCAAATCACGATTTTTATGATGCGCGCGGTGATGAGAAACCAGCTTTTTCTGAGTGGCCTTATGTGAAGTTCCCCATTAAACACATAATCATAATCAGTACTAGTAAAATATACAGTGAAATTCATGACAAGATGACTCGCATGTGTGACGAATGATTGGCTTTTATAATGCTATTCCGGGGTTAACAGTGTTAAGTGACGCTATTTCATTGCTAAATAAATAATGCAGCTTTATCATGATTGTTTGTTTGTGGTATGTTGAGTTCTAATCTGTGTTAAAATATTTACGTGGACTGTGCTGCTAAATGACAAATACATATTTCAAATATGACTGAAACCTATAGCATTCTATGAGGCATGCATCTACCTTGTAACATGTGTGAGAGTTTTTTTTAAATGCACATATTGGTGTAAAAAAGGAAAATTCAAGTTACTTTAAAACAAGTTTATTTCACTTTGGAATACTAGTATATTGGGATCTTGAAAACATTTCAGAGTATGCTATACTCCTAAGGATTCGGTATTTAGCAACCGGCGAACACAACCTGGAATACAACCAAAATTTCACAAGTTGTGAGAATATCTGAATTTTACTCTAGACTCATGAGTACCATTTCCCAATAATTATCTCAATAAAAATCTCTTAGACGGGTGACAAAATGAGAAATTCTCCCACCAAGGGGCATTTTAAAGTACAAACAGGCAAGATCACTTCATAACATATTTTATTACACTGGGGGATTTTACAAAATACGATACATTCAAAAGGGCCTGAGGTCCCCAAGGTAATATCTTTAAATGCTCAGTCAACAATGTAAGAATATGATATACATTCAATAGGTTGCATACAGGAAGCCTGGAAATAACATATCAGTGCACACGATGGCAATTTTATGGTTTGAATGGTTGACATAGGTAACAGACAGGAACAAAGATGATTAGTATACAACAGTGTGTAATTTGGGTGTGGTGAATCCGAAAATCACACTTGCCAAGCTCAAAAATGGCTCTTTCTGTGTAGAAACTACAAAAACAAAATGGCTACCATTAGTTTTTGAGAAAAGTTCAAGTCAAGTTTTATTGTAACTTCAAATTCATGATTTTCGGTCAACAACAATGGGCCGACCAACCCTCAATGATAGTTGTACATGTCTCAAAAAAAATTAAAAATTCTTACTCAAGCCTCCTGACTTTGTTTTCTCTGATAGGTATTTTTTTTTTTTTTAATTGTTTATTCATAACATCACAAAGTGATTAGCAGTTACAAATATCCGTCGGGTCCAACTGGTGTACAATATAGTATCAGTTCAGCGTTCGGTTTTACAGTAATGTATGCCTTAGCTTCCTTGAGGGCTTGTAAACATTTCTACAGCATTATTAAATGTAATATACAATGTTTATCACAATTTGAGTATGCAGGCAAAGAAGTGATTTCGAATTTATATACAGAAGGATGTTGACATACAGTTATTCAAATAAAAACAGTGTTCAGTATCTACCTCATAAAACGTTTTGTCCAGACTTTCTCTTTTGTTATTCGTTAACATGTGGGCTATAGTTTGGCATTAGTACATTTTGGCCTATGGGAATAGGAATAGAACCTGTGAGTAGAAGTAGGTTTGGCTTATAGCACCCTTCTCCTCTCTTGAAAGTAGCGTTTTCTGGAGCCTTTCTTGTAAGTTTTAAAGACCTTCTTTACTGCAGTCTTAAAGGCATCTTTTTTTTCAATCTGTTGGACCTCTGCTGATAATTTGTTCCAGAGGTCCACTCCTCTACTGTAGGGGGCTTTCATATACATCTTAGTCCTCGCCCTTCTAGTGGGGAAGATAAATTTGCCATCACTTCTAGTGCTTCTTGCCTTAACCACCGGTTTGACCTTTCTGGACTTTCTATACATTAGAGTAACAAGCAGCTCCTTTCTTCTGTTTTCTAACATTGGCATTTCTGTCCTATCATGTAGGGCTTGTATAGAGATGTCCCTTTTTCTCTTTTTTACACAAATTCTTAGCGCTTGGTTTTGAATCACCTGTAGCCTGTGAGAGGGGTTTTTCCTAGCTGAGTCTGCAAGGTAGCAGCAGTAGTCTGCCAGGGGTAGGATAGATTGTCTGTACACCGAAATAGATGCAATCTCTGTTAAAGTGGGTCTGAGGTTTGCTAGTTTGAATACCTTATTTGAAACCTTACTTACTGTGTTGTTTACATATTGGTTCAGTATCAGGTCTCCATCCAGTTCTACACCTAAGTATGTATAAGATTTTACCTCCTTCAGCTGTACCTCTCCAATTTTTAGAACCAAATCTGGTAGCTCCCTTCTCATTCTTGTGGAAGCAAACCAGATTGTTTGAGTTTTTTTCTCATTTATCGTCATACAGTTCTTATCGCACCAGGTTTTCACACTGTTGAGATCTACCTGCATATTTCTTATCGCCAGTCTTTGATTAGGATGAGTCGAGTACAGAACAATATCGTCGGCATACATTGCTATGTGACAGAATCTAACCACCTGTGGTAGGGAGTTTAAGAAGATGATAAACAGTAGGGGGCCTAAGACAGAGCCCTGTGGCACACCAAAGGACACTTCTTTCTCACTAGACATACCATAAGAGGTCTTCGTTTTTTGTTTTCTATCCTGAAGGTAGCTGTGTATCCAGCTTAAGAAAGTGCTATGAAGATTTAGCTTGGCTATCTTTTGCATTAATAGTCCATGGTGTATGGAGTCAAACGCTTTCTTCATATCTATAAAGGTGGCCACAGTGCCCTGTCCCAGGTCCCTGTTCTTAAAAAGATTGTTTACTAAGTCAAACACCGCTTCTCCCGTGCTTAGGCTTTTCCTGTAGCCATATTGGCAATCCACCAGAATATTGTTCTCCTCTAAGTTCTCAGATAGCTGTTCATGTGCTATTTTTTCAATCATTTTTCCTATCACAGGCAATATGCTTATTGGTCTTAGGTTCGTCACAAGGGATTGATCCCCAGGCTTTGGGAGGGGGGTCACCACTGCCTTACCCCAGTCAGAGGGAAAACTGCTAAGAGAAAAGGATTTTTGGAACATGAACAACACTTGATCTGGTATACACTTGAGTGCATCTTTTAGTACCTTACCACTTATGTTCGGGATGCCGGATGGCTTGTTTACATTAATGTCCTTTATCAGGTTTACAATCTGTTTCCTGGACACTTCTATGGGGCCTGATCTTTCTACATACATGGCTGGCTTTGTGTACAATACGTCCTCTGCCCTAAGGCCTTCCTCAACCTTCTTGTTGTATAGTTTCTCACCGATACCTGTGAAGAAGTTGTTTATATAATCAGCTGTGTCTTCCTCAGGTACAGCTTCACCCGTCACCTCGTCACATAGCTTAATGTTATTTACAGAGTTCTTTACCTTAAGTAGCTCATTTATACATTTCCAGAACTTATTTGGATTATTCTTGTGCTCTTCAAGCCTATCAATGACCATTTGGGCTTTCGCATCATTTGTCATAATGTTAATCCTATCTCTGAGCACTTTAGCCTGTATAAAATGATCCACGTTACCTGTCCTTTCAAAGGAGTTAACTGCATCTCGTCTTTGATAAATTAAGTCCAGAATTTCATTATTGAACCAGTCTTTCTCAAAATCCTTGAAAGTAAATTCCCTTATCGGGCAAGCTTCATCAAGATATTTGTTTATCACATTAAGTATGAACAGCCACATCTCAGCTGGATCATCTAGAGTAAAAAAAGCTTCCCAGTCTTGTGTTACAATGGCTTCTTCCAGCGCTTCCATGTCATAATACTTGTAGCTCCTGCCATGCACCGTTTTTCGTACATAGTGTTCTTTTGCTTTTTTTCTGATACAGTACACTGGTAAGTGATCACTAAGTAGGTGTGAATGGGTACCTGAGTGTAGGACAAAATTAGAGTTTGTTATGATATTGTCAATTGTGGTACCACCTGTATCATTCAACCTGGTATAACTTTTTATATAGTAATTCCAACCAAAACCTCTACATACTGCATTTAATTTTCTGAAACTTTTGGAGCCTGTTTTCTTGAAGTCTATGTTGTAATCACCAGGGAGCCATAGTTCCACCTCACAGCTTTCACCAATTTTTTGTAGCTCTGCACAGAAATCTTCAACACTGGCATTTGGTGGTCTATATATAGTGCATACAAGCATGCGCTTATTTCCAGGCTTATTTACATTTACAGCTAAGCATTCAATGTTTTTGTTAGATACTGTTAAGGCCTTGTTCAAACTAGTGAAAGGAGCTAGGGTGTTTTTGACGTAGCACGCTAGCCCTCCTCCTTTTGTACTCTGTCTGTCTAGTCTATAACAGTAGAAGCCAGGCCAGTAGCTCATAGAGTCATCATGTTTCTTGTTGAACCAGGTTTCTGAGAGAGTTACAATTTCCCAGTCTTCAAACAGAATTTGTACTTGTCTTTTCTTTTTGTACAGGCTCCTACAGTTTAGGTGTGTAATGCCAAGCCCACGTGAAGGCTTTTTTATCTTAAAAATCCTGAGTGTGAACTAGGACGGGTTCTATTTTGGAAGATACAAAACATGTAATATATACAATCATATTTTACAGGGGGTCCTTTCTCTGAGTTGTTCAGAGAAATGGATGAAAAACATATGTTGGAGATCCACTGTAGGCTGAGGGACCTTGCGACATATGTCGTTAAAGTTATGTACAGGAGAAGTATAGGCATTTTAAGAAATGCCAGGGGCATCGTTGCGACCGTGATGTCCCAAAGATATGAAGTAGAAACCAGTCATCTAGTGTTTTTGTTTATTTATGCGCGACTCTAAAAGCTATGGGAATTTCTCAAAAACTTTTGTGAAAGATATATTGTTGCACCTCAAGGCGGGTTACATATAGCACAATGTGTGGCACTACTCTCTCAGTGAGTAAGTAGCAACATGTCATAAGCAAGAATATCTACCGGTAAGTTGGGATATTTAAGGTATCATTAAGAAGGTACCAGCACTTTCTCAGGGAGTAAGTGTGTATGTTACCAGCACTTTCTCAGGGAGTAAGTGCAAATCTTCACCTTTGCTGCTTTCTCAGGGAGTAAGTAGTAGGTTCTAGTATCTGTGCTTGTAGTGTACCCTTTCTCAGGGAGTAAGGATAAGGAAAGAACACATGTATTGTTGCATTTTCAGAATTAGTAACTTTCTCAGGGAGTAAGTGCTAAAGTTCTGAATGTGTCCTACATCTGCGGCACGTGGGCTTTCTCAGGGAGTAAGCAACGTCGAGCACTGCATTCCTCATGGAGTCGGCTTCAGTTCATATAACTTTCTCATATGACTTTCTCAGAGAGTAAGTCAAAGGATGTGGCAGGTGATAGCTTTCTCAGAGAGTAAGCCAAAGAGAGTAGGCGTCGCTGCTGTATTCTTCCTTTAGTAGGCTGCACTTAACAGCCAAGGCCATGTGTACGCTGCACTTCTACAAAATAACTTTCTCAGAGAGTAAGCTAGGATGATGAGGTAGGTGTCAGCTTTCTCAGGGAGTAAGCTAGTTTGAAGTGTCCGTACTTTCTCAGGGAGTAAGTAAGATTGAACAATAGTGCATGCAGCTCCTCTTCACCTTCTCAAAGACATGTACAGAGTATAAAGCTGGTATAAGAAAAACTTTCTCAGGGAGTAAGTTATTAGCCTTCTTTTATATTTCACATACTTTCTCAGTGAGTAAGTAATAGACAGTCAGTTTTAGCCTTATTTTATATTTCACATATTTTCTCAGTGAGTAAGTAAGAGACAGTCAGTTTTAGCCTTATTTTATATTTCACATACTTTCTCAATGAGAGAGTAAGAGATAGTCAGTTTACTGAAAAAATGTCAGAAGTTTTGACAAATACCCATACAAGTACCGGTATTTATGTAACGAGTTAACAGAAACAGGTTGAACTTTCACTTTAAGTACCGGTATTTCAATAATAAGATAGTAGGATGAGACATCTTGTATGGTGACTTCATGTACACAATTATCACTTTGAACTAAGCAACATATTTACAAAGTAATCATGGGTCTGTATCTGCAAGAGGAGATGAAGTTTTTCGATTAGTTTGTGGTGTTCTGTTCACTTAGGCTTTCTGTACCATAGTGGTGTGGATAGCATGCAGATCTTGGAGTAGTTTCACAACATATTTGGCTTGGGCTATGTGTAGCTCTTTCTTGGGGTGGTACCCATCTTCCAACCTGTCATATGCGTGTGACCTTTTTCTTGTTTTGTTCCTGGTAAGATTTTTATGTACCAGGTGGTCAAATCTGCAGTTAGGGGCAAAGCGAGTCTTGTTTACTTGATGGATTTTGGCGTTTGCTTCCCATACCATGTCATTCAGCCTGAATTGCCGTATGTGTTCTTCAGCAGGTTTCTTGCGTGGAGGGACGGCGTTGACAGCATTATAATGACTTAGTTCCATGCCATAGAACCCGGTGATGACTGTCCCAGTCATTCTTTGTAGATGTGAGATTCCTGCTATTAGAGTTTGGTATTCAGATATTAGTCCTTGTACCATAACTGGGTGAAGGCTGGAGTCTGGTATGAGATCTGCATTTCCCTGTGTATTTGTGTGAATGAAGTCACACAGTCCGGTCATGATTATAATGAAGTTAATTTTTTCAGCTTCAAGTTTCAAGCGCACAAGTGGGCTGAGTTCTTCAGTTTTCAGCCCCGCTGCGTAGTTTATTTTGTAGGGAATGCCTGTTTCTGCCCTCAGGAAGGGGTCTAGTAGGGGGAGTCTTGAGTCCCCAATAATGAGTAGAGTGGGATATGTGGTGGACAATTTGTCCCCTGCGTATACTGCTTCAATAATTTGCTTCCTCATTCCCGGTACTTCTATTTCATAACCATTATTGGGATATTTGGCTGCCATTTTCAGACTGTAGTTTCCGGCGTACTGACACCTGATTCCTGTACCGTACCTGGTTTCTTTGGTGTGTATGCGTTGATGTAGTCTTGAAAATCAGTCGGTATGTCTAGAGAGTATGAGGCCGAGTGACTGTGAGGAGTGGTTGTACTTGTTTCTGCTTTCTTTGCAGGCGTCCTTGACATGGGGGTGGGAGCGTCTTTTATAGCCTTTATTTTCCTGAAGATATCTTGTTGTAGGTGATCCTGCAGAGGGGGCTGCTCACGTCCTGTTTCATCTGCCTGTGTGAAAGAAGAGAAGGGGGTAGAGTTATTTTCATTTTGTGAGGTTTTTGGAGAGTCAGACCTGTTTCTTTCTACTGGGGGACTGGTGTGTGATCTATTTGGACTTGGTCTAGGGGGGCTTGTCTCTGAGGCAACATTTTCTTTCTGTTCTCTCTGTTTTTCCTTCTCCCTGTCAATTAATTGACGTCTGACTTCCATCAGGATTTTTCCTTGTCTATTCTCACCTTTGTAGCTCCCATTGTCGTACAGTGGACTGCCATATGCGGCCGCCCCCCCCCCCCCATCTACTACATAGAGTGCTCTCTATTAAGTTGAGTGGATCTGATTTCATTAATTTTTCTCCTGCCTCTGGGTTTTGCGTGAATTTCTCCACCATTAGAGTTTCCATTATATTTTCCCTGTTGCCCTCCCAGTCCTGTGTCACTATGACTGTGTTTGCGATTTGTTTACATCGTTCTGCTTGCTCTTTTTCACCGTTTGCCAAACATTTAATGTGCGCGTACGCTTGCTCCAGACTGAAATATGTGCGCATTTCCCCATCCACCACGTACCTGATGTCGCTATGATAGAAATTACTGAAGGTAGCTGTTTCACTGTTGTATGTTAAGCCGCTGAAAGTCTCCTGCATGCGCTCCGGTTCCTCTCCTTGTTTTCTTTTCAAACCGCGGCCATTTGCCGTGCCTGTGACGCCACTCATCTCTTCCCGCGGGGGCGCGTTCGACATATCAACCTGGGTGAGTCCGAGTGGTAAGTAGTGGGGAGGTATCTTTGTACAATCATCAAAGTGGTAGGAAGTGCCATCTATTATAATTCTGTTTTCCAAAATTTCTGCATCTGTATCATTCTCAATGCAATGCTTTACAATTCTACGCAATTTGTTCTTGAATAAGCGTGTGTGCTTAGGCTCATCATCTGCGAGTGAGATTCTCTCATTTTTGATATTCCATATGTTGTTCCTCTGAGTCATAATGACTCTTTTCAAGTCCAGTGAGCTAAGTGAGAGAGTCACCGGTGCTTGCCTCCTGGAGCGGTCCAGTGGGTGCCTCAATCTTTGCACTCTAGCTATATCTCCTTCTTCCAAATGTAGGCCTACTTGAGAGCATATATTTTTTACAATGGTTTCAAGATTCTCACCTACTTTCTCCTTGATCCCATGTATAATAATATTCCTGCTTCTGTCTTCTGTCCCTGATTTTTCTCTGGAATTTTTAGGCGGAGTTTTGTCTGATTTTGCTCCGTCAGGCCTGCTTTGCTGCCCCGTGGGGGGAGTCTTGACTCTTCTAGCATACTGTGTGCTCGGTAGAGGGGGGTAGTCTATATTCCTTGATTTTGTATCCTGCATGAATGCTAGAAGTTCCTCTACTTGCTTTCTTGTGTCTTCACTTTTGACCTTTTCAGATCGTAGATCTGTGTCTAGGGCCGTAATTTTGTCCTCCAACAATTTTCTCTCCTTAATATCATTTATTTTCAGCGTATTAATTTCACTAGATATCTTTGCCACTTCTTGCTTAGTGACTTGTGCAAAATTGTTGTCGAGCCTTTTTTCTAATTCCCTGAGGGCTGCATTGTTTTCTTTTTGCCTACATTCTTCTTTGATATTAAAGGATTGCTGCATGTCTGAGATTTGCTTGGCAATTGTAGCAAAAGAGTGTGGGTCTTGGACTTGAACTTGAGGTTCTGACTGCACTATGTCATTCTGCAGCGGTGGCTTTTCTGTAGAATGTATGCTCCCCGTCTCTAGGTGCGGGTCACGTGATGACGCGTCCTGGGCTACCTCGTCAACAACTTTGCTCTGTGGATTCCCCAAGCTGTTCATATCATTAAGATGTTGATTTTTTCCACTAGATTTTATAACAAGAGTGGATTGCTTTTTGTTTTGCTTGATTAAGTCGTCGATATACACTAATTTGGCGGGGTCGGCAGGCCCGTGGCTGCGCGTCCCTGTCTGCTGTGACGCCATGGCGTTCTTCTTGGTGTGTGCGCCGAAGTGTGAGCGACACCCTTAAAAGTGTTAAAAAAAGGGTGTTTTCAATTGTTTCCTTACTTGTTTTGTATTCCTGCAGATTCTATGATCTTTTAGCCTTGAACTGGTGCTTGATTTGTTGTCGCGCAAAACAAGATGACTGGTTTTTGGCGTGAAATTACATGGTCTGAGAAATTTTTCCAAGTAGGGTGTTTGGTGGCCGCGTTCGATGTCGAAATCACAATCATTGTGACTATATCTTTGTCATCTAATAAAAACAGTTGGTAAAGTTATGTCTGCTTTCATGCCTTAGCGTGACTGTAAATTTTCAATAAATAAATATTACATGGAGGCTGAGGTTCATGTAAGAAGGTCTATAATTATTACAATAGCTCCTTGGCTTTGTTTACCACTGCTATAAAGTAGAATAGATAACTAACTATAATTATACCCGCAATCTCATCTAATATTTACCTGTTTGAGATTCGGCTGTGTGCTCGAACCCTGTGGCAGGGGTGCTGCGACATTGCCCGGACAATACTTACTTACACATCAGATTGATGCATAAGCTTACAATTTATCATACCGCTAGAACCATAAATCCCATCTGACTTGCTAAATTTTTCAATTAGTCACATATGATCAGTAGGTGTGCAGTGAGTGCACTTACTTGGAACTTTTATATTGGTTAACAATGTAGCATGTTGCCACTAAATACTACCCACTCAACAAAAAGACGTTATTTTGTCCTGGATAAAACGTTCATGGAAGAATTGAAATAACGTAAATAAACGTTTTATACAAACGTTTTGAGGTGCCACCTTATGTTAGATCAAAATGACATTTCTTAAGTGTAAAAATAATGTTTTTCTGTCTGCCAGAACTCACCGAGTCAGCTGCAAAATAGGCATCCCAGAACCATATATTTTTGGTTTTATTTACTTTAAATTATTTTGCATAATTGTTATTTCGGAGGTCTATCTATCTACTTTTCTTCACTGACCATGTACCATCAGTTAGATTCAAAGCCCCTATATTTACATGCATTTAAGCTTGTGTGACTATATATTTTTCAAATACCCATTAAATAGGAGTACACAGGTATATTCCAATCCTGGACTGCATAAATATCGTTTATCCTCCTACTTATTTATGAAAAATGATTCGATATGGATAATTGCAACTTCACTAGTTAAAATATGCTGAGATAATTGTCATTATGGCACTTTTTAAATACGATTATGCGGTGAAGCCCCAGCAAAATACTACCAAAGGGATAGTGCTGCCTCCTGGTAGCAGATACTGGAGCCAAGAGAAACGTTAATAAACATCAAAATAAATGACCATCACAAGCAATGTTGGATAATGTATTGGATGTAAACGTTTTTTGTCCACACCATGTAGACATGTTCAATAACGTTTTGCATGCAAACGTTTTTATATAAACCCTTTAGAAACACAAAAAAACATTACAACAACAAACGTTATCCTCTTAACCTTCTAGAAAGGTTTAAGAACATTCTAGGTGGCAACGTTTGTATTATTAACTATTATAGAAACGTTTAGATAACGTTTCTTAAAGAATGTGCTCTTGCAAACCATCTAAGAACGTTTGCAAATGTTAAATGATGTTTTTTGTTGAGTGGGTACGTACAAGGGTAGACATTAGTTTCTTTCTGCTGTGGGCCAACTAGGCATATAGCCCAAAAGGTCTATGGGACCACACAAGTGTGACTATTTAGTGATAAGTAGTAACTGTCCTCACTCAAATACTTCTATTCTGATTAGGAGCCCTCCTCGTAATCAAGTCTCTAGAACATCTGCACCCAATGGCAGGTCCGCGGGATTCAGTTCCAAGTCCTAAGAGCCAGATAGATGTATATGCATTTTATCTTGAGGAAGTTTAGGGGGTCTGAGGTCCTGGAGACGTTCATCCCTGACCGGAATAGCATCTTCAACCACTGATTCCATTTCCATTCAATGGTTTTCCTCAATTTGTTTGCTCTCTTTGACAGAAGGTGTTCATATATGAACTCCAAAATATAGACCTTCATGTCTTGCTCTTTTTTGTGACCAGGTCTGTTGAAGTGATTTGCCACTTCACTCTTGTTCTATCTCTTGTGTTCCACATCTGCTATGTGTTCGGAAATTCGGTCACAGAGAGATCTCTGTCTCTCCTATGTACCTTTCTCCACAACACTTGTATTCTATGCAGTAAACTATGTTGGAACTACCACAGAAAATGTTGGAATTTGTTTCCTTTGAAAAGGTTGAATTTCTTTTACTAATTCCCTAAATGAACATTAATCATTTCCTAATCATTACAATCCAATAGCTTTTCTATCATCCCTCCACATCAAAGACGTGAGGGCAAACATAGACAAACTTCCAGTGATTAATTTGTGTCATATAGTCTGAAACAACAAAGTATTATGAAGCCATCCAATGAGTCCAAGTGACCACTGTGTGTATCTCCCTCTGGCAGTGGGTTCTGCCCCTATCAACTGAAAACTCTGTCTGATTACTGGAGTATCAAGGTACTTGTTAATGCTAAATAGACATTGTGTTACCAATATTCTCCCACTGGAACTGGAAGCCAAATTAACTGGATTATCAAGGCTATTTCAATGCTATAAAAACGGTCCCCGCCAATTTATCACTGGAAGGTGTGGTCACTGGATTATTGGATACCGGAATATCACCACCTGACTGTAGTCTCTGTTTTGTCCTTTGTTGGATGGTAGTCCACTTTCCCAAGGACAAGATAGTCCCTGAGATTTTTAGGTCTTCTGTGGCCTACCACTATTTTCATCCTTTGTAGACCCCGGGTGGTGCTTGACTCACTTAGGTAATCCCACCTGTTCTGAACAATTTTTTGTAGTTTGTTGTAGTTGGGTCTGAAGGTTGTAGTGAGGAAGATTCTCTCTTCCTCTGCCTTTTTGGCATCTTTCTTCTTTTTTACAAGAAGTTCATGCCGTCTTTTCTCACTCTGCTAGAGAGACCGCTACTCCCCGCTGCCCGACAATGGATGGGCAGATAGAGTGGGGAATACGGTCACAAGTACGAGTGTGGTTTTTTCTCTGATGCTTGCTGTTTGTCTTCTGGGTAGCCTTTGTCTCTGAACTGTTGCATCTTGATAGATGTTTGGTTCTCAAAATCTACTTCTAATCTGCATATGCATCCTAGTCGTAAGAATTGGCTGTAAGGTAGGCTCCTTTTCACACTGGGTGGGTGTGCTGAGTCATACCTTAGGTAACTGTTTGTGTCAGTCGGTTTGGTATACAGGTGAGTGTATCGTCAATCACCAAATGCCTCGATAAAAAGGGAACTTCCTTCTCATGCTGGGCTTATGAAGAGCGTAACTAATGATAGCATCAGCTGGCTGCCAGTGTCTGTGGCACAACTCTCCTTAACTGCTACTGGCTGGCACACCACGCCAGGTGGACCTGGCCAAAGAAGACCCAGCGGCTGTTGGTGATGTTATGCGGGTGAACATCTGGAGACACCTAACCCGGGTGTCTGACAGGCTGGTCTATTGGTACTTTTGCTGGTGGAGCCTAGTGGTCTAGTGGCAAGGGGGTGGCTCGGAGTGGACCGCCTTACTGCCTCTCGTCCTTCCTCTTAAGCTTCTGCAACACGACAATCTACTGTCAATTTCATCAATCTTACCCCTACATTCCCCTGCCATCACGTTACCGACAGCTACTCGACCCTCGCACCTTACTGCTACTTTCCATCAGGGACGGGCACCAGGGCCATATTCATGAGTGTTTTAGGATAATGGCCCAGCACCACCATGGCATCCACACATCTACATAGGAAGCATGGCCGGACAGTGGAGCCAAGGCATGTGCTGCGCTAAAAGAGGAGGCAGCTGCAGGGCCCCCAGGTCGCTGCACGGGGTTGCGGATTCTCCTACTGAAGGAAGATGCTGGGCCGGATCAGGAGGAGAGTGACCACTTTGATTGATTGATTGATTTGTTTGTTTAACGTCCAGATGTACTTCAAGTACATCACTGGACATATCTCAAGTTGGCAAGGAGTCAGCCACAAATAGTGTTAGTCTGCCATGCGGTAGTAGGACAGATATATATATGCTGCTTGCCCAGTGACCGCACCTATGGATGATCAAATCTATGGAATGAATGACCGCATCCCCTACTCTTTTTGAAGGATAGCAAGTGTTCTTTTATTTGCCTGGTCCTACCTACCTGGGCTAGTACCATAGTAGGCAGAGCCAAACCACAGCCCCACTCTGCTAACGAGCCCGCTACTCTCCGCTACCCGACCGCAGTAGTCTCTGCCGGACAGAGGACATCTTGCAGCAGAACTCTCTGCCAAAGGAGGGAGTCATGTGCTACACTCTCTGCTAAAGGAGGGGCAGATGCGCTACTTAACCATGGTAACACCTGTGACATCACAAAAGTGAAATCCGCTGGCGGCTAAAGATGGCCTCTGTCTGCTAGTGACTACGGACGGGCAGATCGGGTCGGGAGTACGGTCACAAGTACGAGTGTGACCACAGCCCCTCAAGTTTTGTCGCCTTTACGAATCCGGTATGCCCATTGGCATTATGGAAGGCTCCCGATGAAGTTATTCTACTCCTTCATGCCCCCATCATGAAGGTCCCCACTAACACAGGGATAGGGTGACCACTGGTGAAGGTTAAGGGCTGCATATGCCCCTCCTTGAGGCTGTCCATCTTGAGGCTCGGAGTTGGCCTTCTCCTCATACTTTCAGGAGCTGCAGTGTTCCTCAGCTACCAGTTTGCCGGCAGGCTGAGTTAAACTGTGGCCTGCTAGACCCCATCGCCAGGGTCCATCTCTTTTGGGGCGTGGGTGTACACGGGGAGCAGGTCCATTCTTTTGGCAGCAGGTCCAGCTCACCAATGTTTAAGGATAATGGTTGGACATCCTTACTGTACTCTGGCACTGCTGGTGGTGCACCACATCAAGCTGCTCTAACATAGGGGGCAAATGTCACTTCCGTCACAGTATCGTTGGGGGGGGGGGGGGGGGGTGCCAGAGTGGACATTGTAAGGTGCCAAGACCCTCCTGGGCTAATGCTACCTTCTGGCTGTAGATGCGGAGGAGCTGGGCGGCAATGCCAGGGTGGAGAGCCAGCATCCTCCCCCTTTGGTGTACCACTGACGACCACCACCACCTGGGAGGCTGTTGCCCCGCAGTCCCCACATCCGATGACGTTGCAGCAGTAGCGGGCGTCACCATGGTAGTGGGTCCCCGAGAAGAACTGGAGCAAAGTGGCACCAGGAGGATGAGGCACCATCCGGTTATGGGGCTCCCTATCCCTCTGCTCTATGGTGATGACCGGCAGGGGTGGTAGGGGCTCCTAAATGGGTATGGATGGCTACATTCGACACGGCGGCATGGCCATTTCTTATAATCGACATGCGACATGAGGCTTAGTGACATGTGACATGAGGTTTGAAAAATTAGTGACAGGGGACATGATCAATTCTTAAAATCGACATGCGACATGGGGATTATTAAACGACATGGACATGCGACATGGCCTTTTCTTAAAATCGACATGCGACATGGGGACCCCCCCATCTACACCCCTTCCTTATGATCATACTCCATTGGGGAGCGCATGGGAGGAGGCCGGTCATAATAATAGTCATCTCTTCGACCGTCACTATATATACCGGTCCTCTCTCACCCCACCAGCACCACTTGGCTGCATTCACTGGTGGTGTGAGTTAAAGTGTCTTTGTATAGCTACAAAGTGGTACTGCCTAGTGATATGTCGACAATACTTATAGGCTGTGGGAGGAGGGGCTTGCAGTAACCATAAACTGCAAGGCAGACAGAATGCGGCCCTTTGCATCCCCTCCAACCAACTACACATCTTTGAATGTAGTGAGACGTGACAAGGCTATTTTCTGTTGTGATTACTCTCACTCTCAGAAAGCTGATAATTACCCTCTCCACACACAGTCCCTACCTGTAGTGACATTGTGTGGAGGGTGGGCCTACTGACTCACCAGAGCAGCATTTGCCGCTATAGGGTCGTTCTGGTAAGGGCATTAGTGGATGGGAGGTGCATAACACAACCTGTGGGCGGTTCCTGGTATGAACCCAATCATAGCATAGGGCACAAGATAGATGCACTCTGGGGAGGACAGACCCCCTTTAACAGAGCTTTCTCAGGCACTTGAGCCAGGGTAAGGGTGTAGCCCACATGCTCCATTGCCTCATGCAGTACATGCACCTTCCTAAGTCGCACTGCCTCAGCCCTTTCCTCTTCAGTCATGGTTGGTTCTACAGAGATGGTCAGCTCACAGTCTAAGGTAGAAGGATGAGGGGCTGTCACTTCAGTGGAAATGGTGGCCTCACCGGCCGAAGTGGAAGGCAACAGAGATGCAGGCAGCACAGTTGCAGTGGGGGATTCCTCCCTCCTTTCCCCCTTGCACCCGCTGGGGCTCTTCAGGATTATTTCCGGGCTTGCTGGTGTGCCGGGAGCACTTCTTTCCGCCTCCTTTCCTCCGTTCAGCCATTGAACGTGTGGAGCTGGCCGACTTTCAGTCTAAAATGGGGCCCAAGTGGTGGCTTTTGCGGCTGGCTGGCTCCTCATGAGACTTTGGTTTCTGCCTTGTGTTTGGCTTGTCTTTTCGGCTAGAAAAGCTGCACACAGCTGCTGTGGGGTCGACAAGCTCTAAAACCAAATGGCTAGAGGTGCGTAGTGTCATACAAGGAATCCCCTTAGTTGGGAGATCCCTTTAATATGATATGAGGTAAGTTGACTAAGTCTTGAGGTCTTGTAGTATAGTTGGTATTTATTACAAGTTGACAGCAACAGTACAGTAAGTACAAGTAGGTTCCACTCAGTTACACCTATCCACACAATAATATAGGTCTTGGTAAATATACCTAATAACCCTGAGGTTAGTACTGGACTAGAGCCAAGGGGGTCCTACACCATGTCTGATAGTTGGGCCTAGTAGGGCATAGCCTATAGCCTTGTTCTCAGTCAGTGGAGAGGTCCTTGCTCTGTGGTGTCCAAGTGTAGAGTGAGGATGGAGATGCCCAGTGCTGGGACCTGACCCTATTTAAGGGGGCCAGGCCACCAGCATGGCATCTTGAGTGTTAGTGTCAGTTGACAGTGGTTGGAGGGTTGTAACAGTCAGAGAGACAGTCACACAATACCCCTCCATAGTTTGTCTACCCCTGTTAGTGTACATCAAAGGGGTGACCCTTATGCTGGTCTGTGGGAAACAATGTGCGGGATGAGCGTCGCCTGGCGGCGGCGGGAGTGCCGACTGGAGCGCCGCCTATGCGGGCCGGCGCGCGCCTGCGTGTGCCGGCGGCGGGAGTAGCGTCTCCCGCCGTCGGCTTGAACACGCAGGCGCCCGCAGCGCCGGGCTCGCCGGGCTCGCCGGTCATACCTGACAGGTGCCTCCCCCTCGGGAAAAAGGACAACTCTCCGTCAGTTGTCATTCCATCTAAAAATTTGGGGTGAATTTTGGAATTTTATCCACAATTTTTGGTGGCAAATAGGATTTACCTTTTGTTTTTGATTTTTTTTTTTGTAGTGAAGTACACTTTTTTTTGTAATATAGATGATGTGAGAGTATGTAAATACCAAAGGTCTGGGGAGAATTTTGGTTTTGTGCTTGGCTAGTCATCTACATTATATACAGTGTAACTTAACTATAAGGTATGTAAACCTTCTTTGTACCAATTTGGTACTTTCTTAATCACATATTATACAGTGTAGTAATACATTGTGTCTTTATCTGACACTTTTCAAATCATTGTTTGAATTATATACACAGCATGGTACATCTTTGTCTTAATTCTAAAACATGATGAAAAATGTGTTATCAAGTAATAGGCTGTCTTTGGTGAAATAGGTGCTTTGTGGAACTGAGTGGATTTTGATATATCAATGTTCACATGTGAATACAAATATACAGAGTATAATGCAAATTATGCAAAATCTTATGATAATCTTTTACAAACTTTTTTGTTTGATACCAAAAAAACCAAGGCCACTTTTATATAAAAGTAGGCCAACCGGCTTGAAGTTTGTTTTCTTATTTCTAGATAGCGCTTATCTATGGATTTGCGTGATATAGCAATCAGTAATGTACATTTTATGCATAGTTATGTGCTTGTCCGGTGGCGGATAAGTGTTCATAATTGTGTCATCTGACATTTTGCATTACTTAAGTTTGTAAGTTTGTATGTACAAATACAGTCCTTTTTTATGCAGATATTTTGTCCTTATCCGGTGGAGGGTAAGTGTTCATAATGTCATGAAAATGACTTGGTATCTTGTTTCTGCAATGATAGTTGAATCTTACAAGATTCTTGGTGTTGGCAATTTGCAACTTGTGGATCTACACTTTGATCAGAAATGTCTTTGCAGTGGGCCGCTGCTGTGAGATTTAAGTCTTTTGTGTAGTATCCTAGGGTTAGTCAGCGGACTATCTCCCTTTTTGCTTCATGTTTTTCTGTAAATAGTCTTACATAATACAAAGGTATACAGTGTAAAATACAGTGCAAATACAGTGTTATATACAAACATGTTTGATTAGCAATTTAGATTGTAATAATACAATTTTATACATATAAATGCATGTTTGAGCAAGTTTGACATGGTTAAGAGTACGCAATTGTTTTTGTAAAACTTCAATTTTTTTCAAAAATTGGCTGTTTCATTTTGGGATACCTTAAAATTGATTTCCTGATACTACTGACACACACTGAGACCTTGCTTTGACCTTGGGATTGTGAGAGTTTGAAAATTTTGCACCTTGAGCAGATTTTTGAGTGGCACCTTGAGGCTATTGTGTCATGCGGCGCAAGATGCGTCGTGTGCCGCGGTGACACCGGTGGTTGGCACCTTTTGGTGAGCAGATCATGTGCCTTCTCATGGACTTGTCACCTGAAGTGAGGGGATCACTTCAGAGGGTGAACAGTGTCATTTGGGGTGGGGAGGGGTTATAAAGGCTGTGTAGACCACAGTAGGATCACTTATTCCTTGAGTACCCTTGAGATAACACCGTATGGCGCATATGGCAATTTTGGAGGACGAGTTGGAGGCTGTACCTGAGGTACTTGCATATCTCCCTGAGGCCTGGCTGCAGGGTGACATGCAGGCCTTAGACCTGTGGTTAGGTGATCAAAACACCTTGGAGGGGCTGACTCCTGGTACTCCTTTTAGGAGTATTTTGAGTCGGTATGACTCAGTAAGGACGCGATGGTTGCATAAAGTCCGGCACGACATTGCCAGTTTTGGTGATGTTTTGGTGTGCCGTCATCACGGCTGGTACTTCCTTGGTGCTGGCGGGATTTCCATGCGCAGGGCGGCATCTCTGGAGCTGTTGGCTCAGGCCCTACGTGATCTGGATGGATATGACCCGCGACTGCTTTTCACCAGAAATGATGGGGTCATCTGGGACTTCCTATTGGCTGTCGGCCTATGTGCTTACACGGTGACAGGTGATGCTGCAGACAGCGCTGAGCATGCTTTGTCTACCTTGGAGGCACGTTTTGTCCAGTGGAGGGAGGAGAACGAGTGGCTCTTCAGTGAAGATACGTGGATTGGATCTCCTGCCGCTGCCGAGTTGGCCGAGTCCTGGGAGGCCTTGGGATGGGGGGACTATAACAACTAGTGGGTGGCATCTATAAATGTCAATATAAACGGTCCTTTTCAGGGCCAACCAACTTTTCACAAAAGTTTTGGTCAATCTCACTCCTGTATAATTGTGTTATTCTTCCCCATGTACTTTCTCACTAGTTACAGCTGTAGGTGGTTGGGTGAGTATGGTGAGTACATTTTTGAATGTATTGGTGCTCTCTCTTTGGTCGTCAATTATGATGTTTTCCAGCTTTGATTCATGGGTATCCATGGTGACGGGCTGGGGTGAAATGTCATTTTGTAGTAACATGGCAAAATCTAGATTGGGTTCCCTGAGCGCTGGTATTATGCTGAACCTGGCACGCCATGGTAGATTGATAGTTTCTGGCAGTAAATATGCGGTCTCTCCTTTCTTTGTAGTAATTACTACTGGTCCATTCCATTCAAATACTAGTCTTGGGAGAGGGTACATTTTGATAATCATATCTCTGTATGTTGGGGCTGAAGCTTTTATAATTGTATCAAACTCATGTGGCACTGGACGCAAGGGGAAGGAGAAGTTGGTGTCTCCTTTGTAGACTTTTAGTACTACTGTGGGATTTGTCCTCTTAGTGACTTTTCCCTTTCCACAGTGCTTGGTTGCCATACTCTTTAGATATTTGGTCAGCCTGTAGGCTGAGTAAATGGTGAGTGTGAATAGTATGGCTATGATAAGAGTATGGGTCTCCTGGATAGTTAGAATAGGGTTGGGGCCCTGTTCTATTGGTGCCGTGGTGGTGTCCTTCTTGTATAGGGTTTCGAAGGCTTTTTCCATAGGCTTCTCTGTGACAAATCTATATGCTTTTGCAGTTGGCATATAAGCTAGTAGTGTGGATCCTCTGTGCATTTTGAATAGGGTGTATGTGGCCAAAATTGTAGCTATAACCGAAAGTATCATTGGTATGATAGATGCTGCTGGATGCCGTGCAAATTTGTATAGATAGGACTCTATTAGTCTATTTTCCAGTGGCTTTGCCAGGCTGGAGGCATCATCAAGCAGGGTTTTTGCGAATGGGTTTAGGTCTAGTAATGTTGATTCATCAATATTACTTGATTTCCTTAACATATCCAGTGTCCTGGATAGGTTGACCTTTGGAAAAGGTGGCAGATTTGCCTTGGAGTCTGGTCCGATTTCTTTGATTTCATTTAGAGCCGCGAGAAAAGGTAGGTTTATAGTCTCCAAAGCATAGTGAAATGAAATTGTAGTGTTGCATGGCAACCTAGAATTTGGTAGTGAATAGTGATCTATATTCACTGTACATAGGCATGGTACACCTATGATTGAGTGTGATGGTGCTTTGTGAGTAGTAGCTGGTTTCCCATGACACGTAACTGTGTAGGTGGGAGAATTTGTGGTCACTAGATATTCATCTTGTGAAATGGCTACAGCGTGTGAGATAGGTCTCTTCAAGGGTGAGATAGTAAATTGGCACATTTCCTTGACTTGCTGAGCTTGGTTCAAATAAATTGCTACTGTGCATGTAGGTACATGTCTATGGATTCTCGGGCTAGTTTTGGTACAAATTTTGATCTTAGTTCCTGGACAGGTTAGCATATCTGCATTTGTTAGTTCAATAAATAGTGAACCATCTTCAGAGATAGCCAAAAATTTGACATCAGTAATTAATTGGGTTACTCCCTTTGTAGGTGTCTCCTTGGTGTTGATTGGTACTGGTGTAGTTACCAGTTGAAATACTCTGAAGGTGGAGACAGTGGATGCTACAATGATATCCAGGTGGATGTATATGTGCCGTTCCGAATAGGTGTAGGATATCATTCTTTGGGAATAATAGTAGTCAAGGTCAGTTATGGCGACCTTTGATCCTGGTGAGTGTATTCTGAGTGTCATGTCCAGATCATTCAGATGCTCCGTTAGTTCAGCTGGTGGTACTATGTCAGCAGTCATAATGCCTGCTGATAGCATCCTGAGTGCTGATGTGGTGCGCTGCAATGCTTGCAGATAGTTCATTCTTGCTACAATAATGGTGAGTGCATCAGTTAAAATTTGGATCTTCCTTCTTTGTGTGTGCTCGTGATTTGCATAAGTGTTCAGAGATGTGGTCATATTTTGAGCCCATAAATTCATATTTTGGCCTAGAGTGTTCATGGTTTGGTCTAGCATACTTTTATCCTTAACATACGCCTTGACAAATTTGTCTTGGCGTTGGGTGACCTTATCAATTAATATAGCTGCTTCTTTGTCTTGCTTGGAAAAAGCTTCTAGAATGCCGTCTATGTTCTTTATCTGGTCCATGACCTCTTTGACGTCATCTAGTGTGGCAAGACCTATTGCTCCTCTGAAGAGTGGGGCTAGGAACCCAAGTGGTGCTCTTCTGTACCTTCCTTGACTGTTAATTGGATTTGATAGGAACAAATGGATGGATGCTAAGGTAGAGTTAATTTCCTTGTCTGTTATGTCTATTAACAGATCTAGTTCCCTTGCCTGCTGTAATATCTGACTGGTAGAACTGTCGTCATGCAAGGTAGGAAATGTTAGTGCCATAACCTGGTCCAGTATTTTGGTTTCGGTCTCTGGTGGAGCAGGTATATGGTATGGTATTGCCAATATCATGGTTGTGGTATCGTGCCCATTGACCAATGGTTCAGGTAATGGCTCATATATGGCTCCAACGTTCTGTCTAACGGTGGGCACATATGTGATGGCTTGAGAAGTGGCCATCATCACTAGTAGTAGGATTGGCTTTAGCATGCCTGAAATATAAAATATATTCTATGTCTTAGTAAGACTTCTACTAGTGTTTTTGCAATATACTTAGGTTTAAATTGGTTTGCTGATTTTGTGAGCTATCCTTTTTGCTTATGTGAAGTATCCACTTGGCACTGCCTCTGTGTACATAGTTTTGAGAGCAGAAATCCTGGTTGGTCCCAATAGTAATATAATAATCAATGTAGTGTTTGAACTGTACCTTTTTCCATGATCAAGCTAGTGTTGGCTTAATGTCCAATCTGTGCTAGAGTCCTTTCCCAAAATTGTAGTAACTGGGTATGATATTGTAGAGTGGGTATGGTCTGCTTTCTGACAGAGTCCCTCCTGCTATAGGAGAACTGGTATGGCTAGGACCAGCTGGTGTGTACCTGACTGCTGCAGGAGTAGAACTGGTGAGTTGGCTATGGAGTCAGGGCCTCTTATGTAGCCCACCCTACCCTCATCCATTGAGGGCCTGGCTTTGTTTCCCTGGTGGCTGTTAACTGCCATCAGTGTTAGCTTGTCTGACTGGGGTAATTATGTCTGGGGTAATTAGTGTGGACTACCTGCATCTGTGGGGGTTTGAATGCCCTGGCAGGTGTGTGGGTCCTTTGAAGGGTAAGGGTGTGTCTAGACAGTAGTCTCTTGGCATAGCACGCTCTGTTTCATGTACTTTACAGGATTTAGGTTCAAACATTTCCATTGTTGCATTCTTTCAAGGATGCTAGCCTTTGATGCAAAAGTATGATAATTGTGGTTTCTTCAAGCTTGGGTTGCTAATCCCTTTAGGTAGTCTCTTTTGGCTTTTTGTGTGTAGCCTTTTGGGTTTCAGACTTCAACCCTGTAGTAATCTGTCCTTTGATTCTACTTTGTGTGCACATTGTTTTGTAACCTATATAGTGTATATTGTCTTTTCTGTCCTTTGTGTGGGTTCATATCCTATGCTGATATGAAAATTCCTACTTATCATTCTTGAATTGGACAGTTGTTGGAAATTTAATTTCCTTCATATAGAGTGTATATACTTATTTGACTATTATTCATAGTCTGTGGGTATAGATATTCCATATGATCATGTCAATATATAAAAGTAATTTACTTAGATATTCTCCCTTGCCTGGAGTTTCTTTTCACCTTGTGGTGGGCTGGTCTGGGTACTATTTGGTTTAGACCAACTGACTCTTTGGTGAGTGTGATTTGGGATTTATCCCTTGTTATCCTGTGGATAAACTTTGAGGTGTGGGGAATGAGTCTGTGTGCAAACTCATTTTTCCTCAGTGTGGTGACCTTTTTGAGCCTATCAATATGTACTGGTCTGGGGACTAGTAGGTTATTTGATAGGTTCTTCAACCTTGCGCTGGTTGGGGTTGGTCTTTCTGCAACAACATATGGTCCCATGAATAGGGGTTGAAGCTTCTTTGAATCTGTGGTCAACAGAATTCTGGGAATGTTGATATATACAATATCTAGTGGAAGTATAGCTTGTGGTGTAAGCTTTTTGTCATATCTTGACTTCCTTCCTTGTTGTAGCTTTTTGACTCTGTCTATTGCCTTTCTTCTAGACTCATCTTGAGACAGTATCATTCCAGATACATGCTCTGCTACTGTTTTGATTTCTTCCTCTTTGTTTAGGGCAGTTTCTACAATGGTTTGAGGGTTTCTGCCATGAAGTAGGAAGAATGGTGTGTAACCTGTTGTCTGGGACTCTGTGTTGTTCAATGCAAATGTAATTGATTCTATATACAGGTCCCATGTTTTCTGATTCTGAGAACAGAAAGTCCTTAATGCTGTTCCTATACTGGCATTGAATCTTTCCACTAATCCATTTGATTGTGGTCTATATGGACTTGACAGGTCGTGTCTTATCTTCTGGGTGTTCATCAGTTTCTTAAAATTGCTGCCTGTGTAGCAGGTGCCATTGTCAGTTTGAACTGAAGTTGGTACACCTTGCTGACATATGACGTTCTTGTAGAACTCATGTTGTGTGGTTTCTGCTGTGAGATCCTTTGTGGCATATGCTATGACATATCTAGTTGAATAATCTATGCAAACTTGTATGTGTTTGTTTTTCCTGGCTGTTTCTGGGAGTGGTCCCACAGCATCTAAGTTTAGGTGCTTCATGGGGGTTGGCATATAGTCCCTTACAGTCATTGGTGTTTTGTGGGTGTGCACTGCCCTTTTTGCTTTTAGGCAAGTGTCACATGTTGACACATACTGATTGACATCAGCCATCATAGATTTCCAATATACCCTAGGTATGAGAGAAGACATCATTTTTGAAGTACCTACATGACCTGCCATTGGTGAGTCATGGAAGTGTTGCAGTATGTTTTCAACCCAAGTTTTTGGGACTACAACTTGTAGTGGTACTGTGTCTGTTTTTCTCCATGATGTAGGGGATATGTGTACTAGAATGTTGTCTAGTAGTAGGTAATGCTGAGCATTATTCCTAATCCTTGTTGCTTCAGTGCTTTTTACAGGTAGGTCACCTTTCTCTAGGTAGTCTATAATGGGTATTAGTCCAGTGTCTTTCCTTTGTTCTTCTTTCAACAGTGTGGAGTTGATTGAACTGTCTGGGATTTGGTCTAACATCTGGTCTAATTCCATTATATGCTGTGCCAGCCTTTCTTTATCTTTCTCTGCCTGGATTGCTTCAGGAGATTTTGGTGCAGGTCTGGTCTTTGTCTGTTTCTTTGGTTGTTCAACTGCTATGTCTGTGTTGACTGTCTGCTCCTTTGAACTGGCTGCTCCTCTGTTTGTGCTGGTGGAGGCGGCCTTTGTTCTTTTGGGATGGGGGTCAGGTTTGCTTTTGTGAGCCTTCTGTGCAGTACCTGCTCTGTCTGAGTGCTTCTGCAAATTGGCTGTGGGTGTGCTGGGTGTTGAAATGGGGGATTTAGTAGGGAAAGAGGATTTGGTTGACACTTTGTTCTTTTTGGCTTTTAGGCCTAATTGCTGAGGGTGGTCATTAGACCTTGTATCCTCTGCAACCGACCGTTTTGCTTTTGAACGTGTGGTGACAACACAAATGTCTCTGTCCTGTTCTTCCTCCATATCCAGCTGTTCTTTTGCAAATCTGACTACCTTGGTGATTGAAGCAATTTTATGCAGTTTTTCTTCCAACTGATTTTCTGATGCACTGTGTGGTGGTTCACGAGGTGTGGTTTTCACCATCTGTGCAATCCTGTTGGTCTCAACCGGGGTAAAACAGTTTTCTGGATACTCTTCACAGTATTCCCTTTCACAATGACAGAACACATAATGGGTGGTCTCTTTTAAGATACCTCTGATCACTGGTTTTGGTCTGTCAATTGCTTTTGGTGGGTCATCTCTGTTGAATGGTATCTTGGTTTGGATTTTAGAGAATTTGGTTCTGGTGGCTGCCCTTTTCCTTCTTGGAGGTGGTGGGGGGTTGGTCATTGGTGGTGCATCTGGATATTCTCTTCTTGACATCACATCTGGAGGAATGTTGTCATCTCCTTTTACGTGTTGTATTGTGAATGCAAATTGTTGGATGTCCAGTGCCCATCTGGCCCACCTGTGGGTCAAACCTGTGTTTGTGAGGAGTGGTATTAGAGCTGCATGATCTGTGTACAACTGAAAGTGTCTACTTTCTAAGTAGTGCCTAAAATGTAGTATCCCATATACTACACCTAGTAGCTCTCTTTCTGTTGTGTTGTAGTTTCTTTCATGCTTGGATAGTGTTCTACCTGCGAAGGCTACTGGTCTCAGTACTCCTTCACTACTGCGTTGTGATAGAACAGCTCCTAGGCTCACATTTGAAGCATCTGTTGCTAGACTGAATTCTTTGTCATAGTCTGGGTATCTCAATAGTGCATGGGTACAGAGTGCATGTTTCAATGTTTTGAAAGCATTGTCTGCATCCTCATTCCATTTGAAAACCTTTAGGTTTGTTTGTAGGTCGTACAGTGGCCTAGCAATATTGGCATAGTCTTTGATGAACTTTTTGAAGTATTGGCATAGTCCTGTGAATGATCTGACTTGTTTCACGGATTTTGGGGTGGGAAAAGTTTTGACACTTTCCACCTTTTCTGGGGATGGTTGTAAACCATCTGGTGTGACACGCATTCCTAGAAAATCTATCCTATCTGTGAAGTATTCACATTTTGATTTCTTTAGCTTGAGTTTCCCAATTCTCAGGCTTTTGAAGACATCTTCAAGGTCTGAAAAATGTCGTTCTACATCTGGTGATAGGACTAGAATGTCGTCTAGGTATGGTAGGGCACATTTGTATTTCAGTTTGTTGAGAATTAGAGTTACTAGATGGCAAAATCCTGCCGGCGCGGTAGCCAAACCCATCGGCATCTTTTGATAGACATACTTTTTGTCATTTGCTATGAAAGCAGTTTTGTGTTGATCCTCCCTTCTTATGGGAATTTGGAAAAACCCTTGTTGCGCATCTAGTTTACTGAAAACAGTAGGTTTGAGTGACCCTATCATGTCTAGTGTGTCGTCTGCACGTGGCGTTGATAAAGCTTGGTTTATCATATTAGCATTGACGTGGCGTAGGTCTGTGACTAGACGTTGGCCTCCAGATGCTTTCTGTACTAAAAATGATCTGGATGCCCAGGGTCCCTCTGCACATTCTCTGAGGATGCCCTGTCTGACTAGGTCTTCACAGACTTCTCCCATCTTAGCTTGCTTCTCAGGCGTCTGCCTGTATGGTAGGTAGTGACATGGTACTGCATCTGGTTTGATGTGAATTGAATGTGTATATAGGTGGGTTGTACCTATGTCATTGTCTTTTCCTACAAATACATCTTGATACTTGTGGAGTAACTTTTGGAGTCTCTCTTGTCCAATATCTGTTAGTACACATTTGGGTGGCACATTTTCCATTATGTCTGGCATAATGTCATGAGCCTCACTGTGAATTGTGGCCAATTCATCATCAGTGTCATCTCCACGGTTTGTATCTGGATCTGCATATACTGAGGCACAGTCTGACTCTGTGTCACTACAATTCTCTTCAGTGTCTAGCACTTGTAGTGTGGGTTCCTCAGTAGGGATGTCAGTATCTGGTTGATGTAACTCAGAGGGATCTACCTCTGTGAATAGGGCTATTATATCACCCTTCCTCACCTTGTATGGTCGGTGGCTTGTATTGAGCAGTATGATTGGGTGCCTGTTCATTTCTGAGGGTGTTACTACTCCCTTTTGAACTAGGTATGGAACTCTGTTGTTCCTCTGCAAATTGTCTAATGTGCCTACACATCCTTCTAAACATTTGAGGGATGTGACTTGTCCTAGAACTGCTAGTTCTGTGAAAGGAAGGATTGTAGCCTCCCTAACAGCTCGGACTGGCTTGACTTGTAGCTCTGGGTCTACATTGAATTCGATCTGTGATCGTGTTGCTTTTAAGAAATCTGTGCCTAGGACAACTGGCTTTGTGAGATTTGGAATAATTGAGAATGGGAATTCGAATCTGGTACCATGAATTTTGAATTTCAATACTGCTGCTTGTCTTACATGGCATATGGATCCGTCTGCTAAGTGTACATTGAACTTTCTCTTTTTGATTTCTACATCTCGAGATTTCTGAATTTCCCTAAGAAAAGTATCCCTGACACAGGTGATAGTGGCACCGGTGTCAACTAAACAAGGTATTTCAGTGTGTTCATAGAATCTTGCATTTAAACAGCCATTTTTAAGAAGTTCAACAGAAATTTTGGTACTCTCACCCATTTCCTTTTGCGATGCATCTTGTTGAGGTGTGATGTGAATCACTGTTGGTCGGCTTGATTTCCCAGTGTGCATCTGGGGGATTGTCTCTGCTATACTAGCAATTGTCTTTGGTTGTCCTAGGGATTGTTGATCTTGGATCTTGATGGGGGGTTGGAGAGGCTCACAACGCACTGGCCCAGCGGCGCTGTGGGTCTCTAGTTTCCCGAGTTTGAAGATCCTAGTAGCTGCTTGATCTGTTGAAGCACGTCAGGCTGGATAGCTTGAGGTGGCTGTTGGGGCTGCTGTTGGGGGTTGTAGCCTTGTGTGTTGGATCTGTAGCCATTGTAGCTGTCTCGACCTCTGCTGTTGTCCCGACTGCGGTTGTAGTCATGCTGTCTGTCACGACTATTGCTGTAGTCACGACGGTTTTGATCCCGACCTCTGTTGTAGTCACGATCTCTGCTCTGGTCACGACGGTGGTAATCACGGTCTCTGCTGTTATCACGGCGATTGTAGTCGCGATTTCTGCTACTATCACGGTGTCTGCTGTTGTCACGACTTCTGCTGTTATCTCTACGGCTGGTGTCCTGACTGTTGCTTTGGTGATCTCGGCTGTTATTTTGGCTGTATCCACCTCTGCCTCGTTGTCCTCCTCTGTTGCTATTTCTGAAGTTTGGGTCAAAGTTTTTGCCTCGGTAGCCTCCTCTGTTATTTCCAGAGTTCCTTTGTTGGCTGTTGTTGGGTTTACCTTGATCCTTCAGTGCCCTTTGTTCTTGCCTCCTCACATGTTCATTTGACATGAGGTTTAGGCTTTGGTCTTCATCCTCTGATGAGTGATCCATTTGAACTGTCTTTGGGTCTGATTTGGCTTTCTTTGAGGGGTTTCCATTTTTCTGTGACTTTGTTTGCTTCACAATCATAGAGTTTACATGTGTCACAGACTTCAGTTGTGCCTGCATGGATTCTATTGTTTCCTGTAGCTCTGAGCCTAATTCTGCTTTTATCTCGTCTTTAATGTTACCAGTGGAGACTGTTTGTTGGTTCTCATACTCCTCTGCAACTTCAAGTATTTTATCCCATGTAGTTGCTTCCCTGTGGATGACTACTGCACTGATGTCGTCCCTTAGACCATGTAGCAGGGCTTCCCTTGTTCTCTCCTCGGACTTGTTGTGAGCTGTGGCCATCTTTTGTAAGGCCATGGCATAGTCTGATACAGATTCTTTTGGATTTTGCTTCCTCAATGCCTTAGCATCAAATCTGTCGTCCTCTTTCTTGAAGTATTTCAGGAAAGCTGCCTTCATTTCTTCATAGTCTGCTGTTGGATGGGCTGTCCTATAGGCTTTGTACCAAATTTTTGCCTTACCATCTAGGTAGTTTGAGAAATACTTGATTCTGTTACTGGGATGGTACCCATATCTGGAATCAAAGTATTGTTCATAGTCTGTGCAGTGCCTCCTGGCGGATTGTGTGAGAGAGGACTGTGAAAATTTTTCTGGCTGTAGAATATCACAGTACTTTTCCTCTTTGTCTCGTTTTAGCTGGTCCCTTAACCCACTGAAAGATGCCTCCCTTGCAACTCTTTCCTCTTTCAAGGCATCTAGGAGTGCTGAGGAGGTGTCAGTGTTAGTCAGGTTCACTCCTTGGGTAATGGGTGCACCTGACTTGAGTGAGGCTAGGGCCTCAGCTAGCTGGTTTTTCATTGTCACTTGTAGATGAGCTTGCATATCAAGTAGTGCTTGAGCGGCTTCAGCTTTTTGGGTCTCCATAGAGTTCTTCAGTGCCTGGTTGGCTTGTCTGAGTAATATTAATTCCTTCTCTTGTTCCTCTTTGGCCTTCCTTAAGGCTCGGCTGGTGCTTTCCTCATGTGTGGTGTGTAGGGCTGTTAGTTCAGGCCTAAGTGTCTTATCCACATGAGTTTCTACATTCTGGGCTATGAGTAGAAGTGCCTCAGCCTCCTCTTTGGCTGCCTGGCCTGGGGGTACTGTCTCATCGTCACTCATACCTGATCCTGGGGTATGCTGACCGTTTGAGAACAAGTCACTCTGTGTGTCCTGGATACTGTCCAGGGCAGCTAGGGTGTCCAGGTGAAGCTTGCCTTGGAAGTCACTCTCTTGAGTGGTGTGGTGTGGTGAAGCTGAGGGTGTTGGAGTGGAGCTCCTGGATGACTCCTTGGAGCTGGGTCTCCTCCTCCTGCTGGGTAGAGATCCAGGGGTAGCTGGTCCTTTGCTGCGGAGGTGAGTCTTGGTAGTCTGTGCTGCCAGCTTGTGGGATCTTGTTAGGACTTCTCCACCACTTTGTCATACAAGGAATCCCCTTAGTTGGGAGACTCCTTGTAATGTGATATGAGGTAAGTTGACTAAGTCTTGAGGTCTTGTAGTATAGTTGGTATTTATTACAAGTTGACAGCAACAGTACAGTAAGTACAAGTAGGTTCCACTCAGTTACACCTATCCACACAATAATATAGGTCTTGGTAAATATACCTAATAACCCTGAGGTTAGTACTGGACTAGAGCCAAGGGGGTCCTACACCATGTCTGATAGTTGGGCCTAGTAGGGCATAGCCTATAGCCTTGTTCTCAGTCAGTGGAGAGGTCCTTGCTCTGTGGTGTCCAAGTGTAGAGTGAGGATGGAGATGCCCAGTGCTGGGACCTGACCCTATTTAAGGGGGCCAGGCCACCAGCATGGCATCTTGAGTGTTAGTGTCAGTTGACAGTGGTTGGAGGGTTGTAACAGTCAGAGAGACAGTCACACAATACCCCTCCATAGTTTGTCTACCCCTGTTAGTGTACATCAAAGGGGTGACCCTTATGCTGGTCTGTGGGAAACAATGTGCGGGATGAGCGTCGCCTGGCGGCGGCGGGAGTGCCGACTGGAGCGCCGCCTATGCGGGCCGGCGCGCGCCTGCGTGTGCCGGCGGCGGGAGTAGCGTCTCCCGCCGTCGGCTTGAACACGCAGGCGCCCGCAGCGCCGGGCTCGCCGGGCTCGCCGGTCATACCTGACAGTAGGCTCCTCTTCTTACCCTTCAAATGGTAAATTCTTTCCCTTTTGCTTTTTGTGTTTTTTTCGGCACTAGACGATGCCAAAAGCTGGGCATGTAGATCTCGTGAGGAGCTGAACTACCCGGATGAGGAGCTGCAGGACCAGTAGGGGACGCTGGCACTGACTCTTTTTCTCCCTCCAGTAGGGTAATGCCACCCCCATCCCTTCAGATCAGTCTAACCTGCAGGGAACTCACCCCTTGCAGGCCGGCTCTCCTCTTAGGGGTAAGGATGGGAGGGGACCTCTTGTGTTACTTGCCAGGGACCCGTCCACAGACGCTGAAACTTCCCTCCCACCTTCTTACCCGGGTTGTGATAGTACACTACTGACCCCACCAATAACTGCTGGAGCACCGCTAGGCTGTCATAGTTTTGCCTCTCTCTCTGGACAGCATTGCCAATATCTTCCTGGGCAAAGGCATGAGCCGTGGTGGTTTGGCGCTAGAGTGGTGCCACACATGCTACTTTTGCCTTTCCGACCGTCTCCTCTGGGTGCGGGTACAAGAGGGAGAGCTGGGTATTGGTCTCCCTCCCCATCATCATTTTCTACTATGGTCACCTGCTATAATTCATGAGGGTATGTGCTGGTCTCTTATTTCCAGTAGAGTTGTTGGGCATACACACACCAACGTGTCTTTAGGATATAACTCCAAGGGAGCGCGGCAAACTGTGTTTCCCAATATACTCACCAGGGGTCTCCCTCACCTATTGGAGCCTCTGTGTGGTGCTTACAGTGGCCCAGAAGGGCCAAAAAAATAGAAAAGTGAAAAGTGGAAAGTGAAAATCAAAAAGTGAAAAGTGAAAATCAAAAAGTGGAAAGTGAAAATCAAAAAGTGAAAAGTGAAAATAAAAAAGTGAAAAGTGAAAATCAAAAAGTGAAAAGTGCAAACCTAAAAGTGAAAAGTGCAAACCTAAAAGTGAAAAGTGCAAACCTAAAAGTGAAAAGTGAAAATCAAAAAGTGAAAACCAAAAAGTAAAAAGTGGTTTGAGGTTTGAGGTTTGAGGTTTCCACTTTCAGTGTCACGCTGTCAATCTGTCAACAGGTTGTGACAGGTATCTTTTAGCATTGGGTCAGAATTTCCAAAAATGTGATTTTTGGGAAATTGGCAGAAATGGCGAGAAAAAAGATCAGAAACGAAAAAAGTCAATTTTTTCCGGCAAAATGTCCAATTGGGCGAGAAAAATGGTCAGAATTTCTTAAAATGTGATTTTCGGGAAATTGGCAGAAATGGCGAGAAAAAAGGTCAGAAACGAAAAAAGTCTCACTTTTTCCGGGTAAATTTCCAATTGGGCGAGAAAAATGGTTAGAATTGCCAAAAATGTGATTTTCGGGAAATTGGCAGAAATGGCGAGAAAAAAGGTCAGAAACGAAAAAAGTCAATTTTTTCCGGGAAAATGTCCAATTGGGCGAGAAAAATGGTCAGAATTGCCAAAAATGTGATTTTCGGGAAATTGGCAGAAATGGCGAGAAAAGAGGTCAGAAACGAAAAAAGTCTCATTTTTTCCGGGAATATGTCCAATTGGGAGAGAAAAATGGGTAGAATTGCCAAAAATGTGATTTTCGGGAAATTGGCAGAAATGGCGAAAAAGAAGGTCAGAAATGAAAAAAAGTCAAGTACACTTTTTTGGTACCTTATTTCTGGGCCATTTCCCAGGGCCTATAATTCAGAAATCGCTTGGGTTGAGGATGTGTCCTTCTCTGAACTGGTTTTATGGGTTACTGGCATGAGGCAAATGTAATATCAAAGTGTATTATATAGAATTTTCCATTTTGCTATGTGGTCAAACTTGGGAAATACACCTTTCCCTTTGAGCATGAAGGCAGGTTCAGAGAGTTCTCCCACCAGTATTAAATTTTGTCATTACAATTGGGCCATAATTAATTTTCTGTGTCTATATAACTATGTCAATAGGCATATGTGTTACCATAAGTAAACCAAGAGTATTTAGGGAAATATGACTGTCTGAAAATGACACCGAAATAGTGAAAAGTGCAAATCAAAAAGTGAAAAGTGCAAATTTTATCAAAAAGTGACAACCAAAAAGTTGTTTGAGGTTTGAGGTTTGAGGTTTGAGGTTTCCACTTTCAGTGTCACGCTGTCAATCTGAAAACAGGTTGTGACAGGTATCTTATAGCATTGGGTCAGAATTTCCAAAAATGAGATTTTTCGGGAAATTGGCAGAAATGGCGAGAAAAAAGGTCAGAAACGAAAAAAGTCAAGTACACTTTTTTGGTACCTTATTTCTGGGCCATTTCCCAGGGCCTATAATTCAGAAATCGCTTGGGTTGAGGATGTGTCCTTCTCTGAACTGGTTTTATGGGTTACTGGCATGAGGCAAATATAATATCAAAGTGTATTATATAGAATTTTCCATTTTGCTATGTGGTCAAACTTGGGAAATACACCTTTCCCTTTGAGCATGAAGGCAGGTTCAGAGAGTTCTCCCACCAGTACTTGTCATTACAATTGGGCCATAATTAATTTTCTGTGTCTATATAACTATGTCAATAGGCATATGTGTTACCATAAGTAAACCAAGATTATTTAGGGAAATATGACTGTCTGAAAATGACACCGAAATAGTGAAAAGTGCAAATCAAAAAGTGAAAAGTGCAAATCAAAATATGACAACCAAAAAGTTGTTTGAGGTTTGAGGTTTGAGGTGTGAGGTTTCCACTTTCAGTGTCAGGCTGTCAATCTGTCAACAGGTTGTGACAGGTATCTTATAGCATTGGGTCAGAATTTCCAAAAATGAGATTTTTCGGGAAATTGGCAGAAATGGCGAGAAAAAAGGTCAGAAATGAAAAAAGTCAATTTTTTTCCGGGAAATGTCCAATTGGGCAAGAAAAATGGTCAAAACCTCAAAAAATGAGATTTCCAGGAAATATGCATATAATATTATTATTTGGCGAGAAAAAAAGGTTATAGACTTTTTTCATTTCTGACCTTTTTTCTCGCCATTTCTGCCAATTTCCCACTAATTTTTCAAAAGTGTCAATTTCACATATCAGCCATTTTCAGTCAGTAATATTTTTTGAATGAAGCATATTTCACTGATAGTATTGTGCATGCCTTTTGACAATTTGAGGTAGATACAGAAACCAAAATAGGCACACTTCATGAAAACTACTTTTGATAGGAGAGCTACCTAAACATGTCCTCATTGTCAATTTCAAGGAAAATCAGTGGGTTTTTTTCATTGGATTACAACATTATGAAGGAAATGAGAACCCAGCTTTTTTCTTACATCAATGTGAGGGGGAGATATTATAGCTCTTTCAAATATATGTATATCATATTCTGGTTTGGGTTCACCTATCCCACATGGCTATATTTGGGGGTCAAAAGTGCCAATTCTATTTCTGTCATTTTCAGACAGTCATATTTCCCTAAATACTCTTGGTTTACTTATGGTAACACATATGCCTATTGACATAGTTATATAGACACAGAAAATTAATTATGGCCCAATTGTAATGACAAATACTGGTGGGAGAACTTTCTGAACCTGCCTTCATGCTCAAAGGGAAAGGTGTATTTCCCAAGTTTGACCACATAGCAAAATGGAAAATTCTATATAATACACTTTGATATTACATTTGCCTCATGCCAGTAACCCATAGAACCAGTTCAGAGAAGGACACATCCTCAACCCAAGCGATTTCTGAATTATAGGCCCTGGGAAATGGCCCAGAAATAAGGTACCAAAAAAGTGTACTTGACTTTTTTACATTTCTGACCTTTTTTCTCGCCATTTCTGCCAATTTCCCGAAAATCACATTTTGGGAAATTCTCGCCCACTTTTTATCTCGCCCAATTGGAAATTTTCCTGGAAAAAATAGACCTTTTTCATTTCTGACCTTTTTTCTTGCTATTTCTGTCAATTTCACGAAGATCACATTTTTGGCAATTCTGACCATTTTTCTCGCCCAATTGGACATTTTCCCGGAAAAAATTGACTTTTTTCATTTCTGACCTTTTTTCTCGCCATTTCTGCCAATTTCCCGAAAATCACATTTTTGGAAATTCTGAACCATTTTTCTCGCCCAATTGGACATTTTCCCGGAAAAAATTGACTTTTTTCATCTCTGACCTTTTTTCTCGCCATTTCTGCCAATTTCCCGAAAATCACATTTTTGGCAATTCTGACCATTTTTCTCGCCCAATTGGACATTTTCCTGGAAAAAATAGACTTTTTTCATTTCTTACCTTTTTTCTCGCCATTTCTGACTGATTCTCATGAATGTGATGCAACTCCTCTGTCTGACCGTTTTTGGGGTTTTTGCTAATTATAATGAACCCATTCATTGTTGTATGTAATTTTTTTTACCTATCATGTCCAAAAAGTTTAGTTCTAGCAGACTATATATGGTTTACCCTACTTATGTACCATATTTCTCCCATATGAGGCCAAAAACCAGCCAAAAATTGTCGTCAAATTTTACCCCATAGCGGAATACCGTGATTTAAAAAAAATCAACAGGTGCACTGCAGTCATTTATGTTTTTAACTATTAGAAACTGATACTTGGCTTCAACCTGAGTGAAAATCTTGTATATTTTTCTCATATAGGCAGCGCAGGACAATTATAACTGTCTCGAGCCTACTTTCCTCTGTCTGACTGTTTTTGGGAATTTTTCTAGATTTGTAACCGTTTGCCATACCCCATGTACATTATAATATCTGAAGGTCTATAACATGTTCCATCACACATTTAATATCATGTAGCATTGGGTAGAAAAATCTCCATTCCTCATATCTGCCTCTTTTCCAAGCAGAGCGGTTATCAAAAAGTTGATGTAGCTCCATTCCTCTGTCTGACCTTTTTTTTTCAATCCAGTGGCCCATCCGGAATTCATTTAAATAATTATGTACAATATGTCCATCATGTAAGCCCAATATGGGCCTCAAATGTAATCCAAACATTAAGACTGTGTGACTGACACAAACAAGGTACTGCTTCCAATTCATCTCTGGTTCCTCTGTCTGACCACTTTTGAGCCATCCTGACCATTTTCAGAAATCTGCTCTCACCATGCAGAGTTCAGTTATTAATCTACCTATCATATGTCCATCGTGTAGGCCTGTATGGCCTTCTAACATGATCCAAACATCGGGACTTGCTGACTGATACAAACAAATGGAGTATTGGTTTACTGCCTCCGGTGGCCCTGGTTCCTCTGTCTGACCACTTTTCAGCCATCCTGACCATTTTTAGAAATCTGCTGGCACCATGCAGATTTAAATAATTAAATTACCTATCACATGTGTATCCTGTAGGCCCCTGTAGCCCTCTAACATAATCCAAACATCAGGGCTGGCCGAGCGACACAAACAAAGAAATGGAGTGTCAATGTACTGCCTCCGGTAGCCCTGGTTCCTCTGTCTGACCACTTTTGAACCATCCTGACCATTTTCAGAAATCTACTGCCACCATGCAGAGTCCAGTTATAAACCATCCATCATAAGTGTATCATATAGGCCCCTATGGCCCTCTAACATAATTCACTAGATAATTCCCTAGATGACTGACACAGACAAATGGAGTGAGGATTTACTGTCCCCGGTAACCCTGGTTCCTCTGTCTGACCACTTTTGATCCATCCTGACCATTTTTCAGAAATAGGCCGGCACCATGCACAGTTCAGTTGTTACATTACCTATCATATTTGTATCATGTAGGTCCCTATGGCCCTCCAACATAATCCAAACAACAGGACTGGCCTACCAACACAACCATATATGTGTGCCCATCTACTCAGTGGCCTCTCTCTGACCGGTCAGACAGAGGAACATATTTTCCTCTCTCTGACCACTTTTTACACACATTGATCAGAAGATAGTCCTGAAATACCATGCATCATGGTTAAAGTTTGTTTCTTCCTGAATAGTACATCAATATGGCTTTCGATTGACATTGATAGAAATATGAAAGAATAATACTGGCGGGCACTAGAACCCTATATTAGAATTCCTCTCTCTGACCGGTTAGACAGAGGAACTACTTTCCTCTGTCTGACCGCTTTTTTACACATTGATCAAATGACAATTATGAATAACCATTGATCCCAATAGCATAATGTAGTATACACATGGACAGATGATGCATTTTGGAAAGTATATGCACTGTAATTTGAATGGACATTATGGTGGGCTACTCAGGAGAAATATGTAACATTTGTGAATGTTTCAGACTGCTAGAAAGTGAAAAAACTGAGAAAATCTCATATTTCAAGGTGCCTGGGAAGGAAGAATGAGATGCATCATGTGTAAACTTTGTTTCTTCCCAAATAGCGGAACAATATGTCTTTCAATTGACATTGATAGAAACAGGAAAGAATAATACTGGCTGGCACTAGAGCCATATATTAGAATTCCTCTCTCTGATCGGTCAGACAGAGGAACTACTTTCCTCTGTCTGACCGCTTTTTTACACATCGATCAAATGACAATTATGAAATACCATCAATCCCAATAGCACAATGTAGTGTACACATGGACAGATGAAGGGTTTTGTTAATCTTTTTGACCAGAATTTCCATTGTCATATATGGTATGGTTCTCAGGAAAAACAGGCAAAGTTTGGAAATATCTTAAACTGCTACAGGGGGAAAAAAAGAGAGAAAATCTTATATTTCAAGGTGCCTGGGAAGGAGGAATGAGATGCATCTTGACCAAAGTGTTTTTTTCCTGACTAGTATATCGATATGTGGTCCAGTTGACATTGATAGAAATAGGAAAGAATAATACTAACTGCCAGTAGAGCCTTAAATTAATAATTCCTCCCTCTGACTGGTCAGACAGAGGAATAACTTTCCTCTGTCTGACCGCTTTTTTACACATTAGTCAAATGACAATTATGAAATACCATCAATCCCAATAGCATAATGTAGTTTACAAGTGGGCAGATGAGGGATTTGGGCAACTGTATAGATGAAAATCTCCGTATACATATATGACGGGTTACTCAGGAAAAATATGCAAAGTTTGGAAATATTTCAGACTGCTAGAAAGTGAAAAAAATGGAAAAAAACTGAGAAAATTTCATATTTCAAGTTGTCCAGGAAGAAAGAATGGGACACATCAAGGGTAAAGTTTGGGTTTTCCTGAATAGTATATTAATATGTCCTCCAACTGACATTGATAGTAATAGGAAAATATAATATGGGCTGCTAGGAGAGCCTTAAACTAGAATTCCTCTGTCTGACCGGTCAGACAGAGGAACGGTCATCAACATAGTCAACTTGCAATGGTTGACATGGCTGCCATAGACATGTATAACTACAACCAACCATCCAGTAGTGTCCACCCACACCTCTAGTAAACAAATATAGGAGTATTTGACAATATACCAAATTTACTCTGGGCACCCCCGACCACCTGAGTTGCATCACGTTCATGAGAATCAGATTCCTGCCAATTTCCCGAAAATCACATTTTTGGAAATTCTGACCATTTTTCTCGCCCAATTGGACATTTTCCCGGAAAAAATTGACTTTTTTCGTTTCTGACCTTTTTTCTCGCCATTTCTGCCAATTTCCCGAAAATCACATTTTTGGAAATTCTGACCATTTTTCTCGCCCAATTGGACATTTTGCCGGAAAAAATTGACTTTTTTCGTTTCTGACCTTTTTTCTCGCTATTTCAGCCAATTTCCCGAAAATCACATTTTTGGAAATTCTGACCCAATGCTAAAAGATACCTGTCACAACCTGTTGACAGATTGACAGCGTGACAATGAAAGTGGAAACCTCAAACCTCAAACCTCAAACCACTATTTACTTTTTGGTTTTCACTTTTTGATTTTCACTTTTCACTTTTAGGTTTGCACTTTTCACTTTTAGGTTTGCACTTTTCGCTTTTTGATTTTCACTTTTCACTTTTTGATTTGCACTTTTCACTTTTTGATTTGCACTTTTCACTTTTTGATTTGCACTTTCCACTTTTCACTTTTCTATTTTTTGGCCCTTCTGGGCCACTGTAGGTGCTGGTCTCACCGGCACACCTCATTCACCAGAAAGAACTGTGCGGACTCACGTTGGACTACCATTTTTTCTTTGTATGTGCTGGTCTCTTATTTCCAGTAGAGTTGTTACTAGTTCCAAGTACATCCCTTCTACTTCTTGGCTTTGTATTGTTTAATACCAGACTATTTGTAAGATGGATTGGTTGAGTGCAGTGCAGTTTCCTCTGCATTTCAAAGCTCTTCCTTTTAGCATGAGCTTCTGTTACAATTATAACATTGGGGTTGTTCATTGATGTTATCCTTCTTCTGAGCTCGAATATTTTGTTTGTGAGAACATCTGCCTTCATGACATAGAAGGATAGTTTTGTCATCTCCGTTTTTGGAGGTTGACCAGCATTTCTATGATTTCTTATGTTATTCCCTGTTGATGTTTCCTTTTTGCTGTTTTTTTGGTGTATTTTAATTTGATAGCCTTTGTTTGGTAATTGCCGGATTTGGAGACTCCATGGGGGTCCCCAGACAACATGCTTTACTCCTGTTTCCTCTGTCTTCTGTTTTGCTTCTGTGACCATCTTCTTGGTCATTTCCCTCTCTTCCAGGTTTAAATTGTATGTTATGGAGATTGATTTAAACTTCTCCTACTGGTCTTTGAGCTTATAGGCTGACAGGGTCACTTTTCTCTTGGCTCCTGCATTGTTCATGGCCACCCTTATAGGACGTTTACGGTCGTCTTGTTTGGCACCTAGGACTAGTAGCAGAGAATTTACATATTCCTTGTCCTCAGCAGCTGTTGTTTCTGCATGTCGATGGATGTTGAATTTTTTATCCCTGCTGTCTCTCTCCATTTTGTCTTTCTTTGACAATTGTTTGCAGGGGTTTTTCATTTGCCTTGTCTTCATCTTCCTTGCTTTGCGGGAAGAGGGCTGACCACATTTTCGGTTGGTTCTTACAGTCTTCTTCTGCTTGTCTGGACTGTGCCTCTCTAAATATTCTTGTCATTTAATTCCAAATGTCAACCAAATGCATGCAACATAGCTGTCAATGAAAATGAATGAGATTTTGATCAATTGCATACATTTATGAGAAAATAAGAGCTCACAATTAGGGAAAATAGATATAGCATGTAGATAGATTCGCTAAGGAGTAGGTTGTGGAGGTACCTAGTGGGAAAGGTGGGAAACACATGGTTTATTCAAGGTTGATTTCCAAACATTGCATCAATGTTGAAAAAGGTGTTGGTTGACAGCGTTGAAATAGTAACATTGCATCAATGTTGAAAACATGTTAATCTACCCTGTAACCCTATATCAACCAGTTGTCAACGTTGAATCAAGGTTTTGTGCCCACTGGGAAGTCGTTTTTGGCGCTCTCCTGTCGAATATGACATGTGACTTCTTGGTCTCATTTACTGATCAATCATTGGCTTTATAGCCTGTGGATGCAGGTCAATCTCACAGGTAAATCCCTCACTGGGGATATCCACTTTACAATTTATTTTGTATTTAAACTAAAACAACTGTGTAGTTTATCACAAAACAATTCTCCCCCTCTAGGAGGTATTTTATTTCTAGAAAAAAATATTGTGGATTAGTTGAAAAATGTTAACAAAATTCAACAGCCATGGTGATTCAGCAGAGACTAGAGGTCTGGTGAGTTCTGGTGCTTCATCTTATTCAAAGATTCATCAGGTAGGCATTCAGGAGTTGTGGTATAGGCCACAATTAAATTAAAACAATTAATTTAGCCTTTAGTGGATTTTTTCACCAGCTTTTAGGGCCATTTGGTGTGATTTCCACAGTGTGACCTAGATAGGTGACCTGGTTTAAAGGGTTTATGTATTCAATACATATCAGTGGGAGCTGCATGTGTCTTCATGCAACCTACAAGGTAGGATTACTATTTACCTGATCAATGCTGTATTTAGCACAGTTTCTGGTTAAGTAACAGATCAATCTTAGATTGATATTTCCCTTTGATGTATGGGGAACATACAGGGAGTCATAGCTTTATAAAATAAACATAGAAAGTTTATTTTCAGCCAAATGTCAATGGACTAAATGAAGTCTTTCTTAGGTGATGGGGTCTCACTGATATTTGTGATTTAAAACAGTCATTAAGATGATGGGGTCTCACAGATGTGCTGCCAGAACGTCATACCAATTGCCTTTGAGGTGATTCCGGTGTTTGAGTGGCTACAGGCAGATCCACTGTCAGAATCTAATTGGTACTGAGAGGCTCATCCACTGGGGGTGATGTTGGTGGTGTCTTAGTGTGTTCAATATCATCGCCAGTGGTGACTTTCACTGAGTCATCCGATGTCCGTAGGTTAGCGCGGTTTCTCCTGAGTGACTGACCTACTTCTGTGTGGATCTCATATGACCTATCATCCAGTCTCTGTGATATGGTCGCAGTCGTTCATCTGCTTTCGCTCCTTCAGGGCCTCTATCGACAGGTTCTGGCTCGGGCACTGGTCCCAAAGCTGCCTGATCATCAATCTCACTGGTGGGGTCACTGACCCGTGGTGTCTCATTCAACTGCTTCAATAGGTGCCTCCGATTGCGTCAGTATGTGTGACCATCCTGGGTCCTTACAACATATGAACGGGGTGAAGCTTGGGCGGGTGTCACCATTACGGTGGAGTTATTCCTAAATGGGTTTATGGCCAGTGGTGCGCATCCGTATCTGCTCCCCACTGTGTAAGGGTGGAAGATCCTTTGCAGCATTGTTATACTGATGTTCCTGAGAGGCATGCTTCGCCTTAAACATTTCCTCCACAGCTGCTGGGCTCACGACCACTGGTCTCAGCTGTCTTTCAGTGTAAGGAACCATGGACCGTGGTCTCCTGGAGTAGAGCAGCTGCGCTGGAGATGCAAGTCCATGTACAGGGGTGGTCCTCAGCTCTAGAAGGGCCAGGTATGGATCTTTTTTGTCCTGTTGTCCTTTAGCAAGTTCTTCACAGTTTGCACCGTACGCTCAGCCAGACAATTTGACTGAGGATATGTTGGGCTTGATGTAAGGTGTTCAAAACGCCATTTCGCAGCAAACTCTGCAAATTCACTACTGGAGTACTGCGGGCTATTGTCACTGATCATCCTCAGGCAATGGCCATGACGTTCTAGTACTGCCTTGATTTTTGCTATCACTGATTTTGAGGTAGTGTCTGTTAGGTGTTCAACTTCCACAAAGTTACTGTAGTAATCCACCACGAGCACATAGTCTCGACCATGAAGGGTGAAGAGATCTGTAGCAACCACTTGCCATGGCAGACTAGGGGCTTGGTGGCTGATGAGTGTCTCCTTCTGATTGGCATTACGGTGTTGCTGGCATGTCCCACAGCTACTGACGGTAGTGTCTATATCAGCATTCATTCCCGGCCAGAATATAGCAGATCGTGCGCGAGCTCGACACTTTTCAATGCCAAAATGGCCTCCATCATCTCTGTACGTAGTGCTTTTGGAATTACCATGCCATCACCCTTGAATATAATACCATCAGCAGATGCGAGTTCGTCTCTATAGTTCCAGTAATCCAGAACTGCTCCGGGACATTCCTTCCGCTGTGCTGGCCACCCTGTCAAGATGATGTGCTTCAGCACCTGTATGTTCTGGTCACTAGCTGTGGTCGGCCTGAGCTCAGTTAGGTTCGGGACACTGATGGGTAATGAGGCCACCATGTAGTGAATGACGGCATCCATTTCTCATTCAGTTCGTCACTCTGTGGTGGAACGGAGCCCACCACCAGGTTTCTGTCAAGCAGTCTGTCACTGGGATATCCTTCGCCGGCTTGTACACCACATCAATGTCATACATGTACCTTTGGAGCTCCAGGATCAATTTTTGGAGCCGTTTGGGTGCTGCTGATATGGGTTTGCGGAGGATTGATTCCAGAGGCTTGTGATCTGACCCCACTGTCGTTTTTCTGCCATATATATATGCATCCGTGCCCAATGGCTAGCATCTCACGCTCAATTGGGGCCCACTTACCCTTGGACGCATCTGATGCTCGGGATGCATATTCAATTGGTCGGCCATCCTGCATAAGTGTCGCTCCTGTGGCCTTCTCCGAGGCGTCTACCTGCAGTGTTAGTGGCTTGTTGGGGTCATAGAATGCCAGCACCGGGGCTTTTGTGAAGTCTTGCTGGGCATCCCACACAAACTCTATGTCCTTTCTCAGGAGGTCTCACATTGGGGCAGTAAATGCTGCTCAAATTATTTGCAAACTTTGCAAGGTAGTTCACCATCCCGAGTATGGTTTGGAGTTCTGCCTTCGAGGTGGGAGCTGCCACATGAGTGATAGCCCTGACCTTCTTGGGGTCAGCCTGCATACCGTTGTCAGATATGACGTGGCCATAGTATTCCACTTGTGACACATTGAAATGGCATTTATCCAGGTTGTACCTTTGACCATGCTCACGAACACATTGGAATGTTACACAAAGCGTTTCCAAATGTTCTTCCCGAGTTGTTCCGGCCACGACTACATCGTCACTGATGCCCTTTACTCTGGCCAGCCCCTCATAGGTCTCATCCACACGCCTCTGGAATATGTCCTGGGCACAGTTGATAGCAAAAGGCATACATAGGTATCTGTACCGACCAAACGGTGTGTTAAACGTCGTCAGCCACGATGATACATCGTCCAGCTGAATCTGCCAGTAACCGCTGCGGGCATCGAGCGTAGAGAAATATTTGCATCCTCACAGTCAGCTACCCAGTGGGCACAAAATTCTGTTCAACGTTGAATCAACATTACATCAACATTGAATCAACATTCACAACCATTTATCAATGTTGATTCAACGTTCTGTGCCCACTGGGTAGTGACATCATCCAGGGTTGTAACTGGGTAGTGTGGTCGTTTTATTGCCTTGTTCAGATCTTTGGGATCCAAGCATACCCTTAAGTCACCATTTGTTTTGTGAACCACCACCATGGAGCTAACCCAGTCTGTGGGTTTGGTGACCTTTGTAACTATTCCATGACTCTCCAGTACGATCCAGCTCAGCCTTGAGGTGTCACAGTACTAATCCGCCCAGGAAACCTAGGACAGCCAAATAGTCCCTACTAAAAACGGAATTCTAGTGGATATAATCAGTGCTAGGAGACCTTATTTTTGACTGGGAGTAATAATAGGCATACCAGAAGATGGGCAATGCTTGGTTTAAAAAAAGTTTTAAAAAGTTTTTGGTCCACACACGTCCTTAGTCCAAGGAGTCGGGGTGCTTGTGCGTCGACAACATGGAACTGTAAATGCTGCCTATCACCCTTGGCTTGTGTGTGCATTCTAGATCACAGACTCCCAATGTTTTTAGCATGGGCATGAACCTACATCGCCAAGCAGTGGTTGGGTGGGTATTATAGAATAAGGGTCCGTCACTAGAAGTCCCCCATCTGCTTTGAGCCTTTCATTGTGGTGAAAATACATGCATTTAAATTCATTGAAAGGTCACATAATTACCATTAGGCATAATCAAGAATATTCCTGGGAACCAGAACATGAAATATTTATTTTACTCAGAGATAGAGCCATCTTTAGTAAAGTCCCCCCTCTGCTTTGAGCCAGTCTTGCTGCGGGACTGCCCTCCATAGCCACAGCAATGTAGGGGAGCAAAATATGACAGAGAACCATGCACAGGTCGCCAGTGTATAACCCATAGTGACGCACAGTAAGTAGGTCACACCCCGTGTCAGTTGCGGCCCATGGTTTTTAGGGACTGCCCTCCATATCCATGAAGCGTGGTCTTTCAACATGAGCGGCTGCTGGACTCTACTGCAGATTGTCTTTCCATAAAAAATGTTCGCCCCTATCTCAACCCCCCCCCCCTGTAATTAATAAATGAACACTCCCTTATACTAGGCCTAGTTATACCTTATAGTGTGTGTGTGTGTGTGACTCGGTGAGGGGGTGTCACTCGGTGAGGGGGCGTGGCGCTCACCCGGTCACCGACCACGCCCACCTCACTGTAAAATGCTCATCTTTCGCGGTACGGAAGAGCCCAATACATGGCTGTATCCTGTCTTGGTTTATTCCCTCCCACGAGTCCCAGGATAAACCAGAAGATGGAAACACATCTCAAACTATAATAGTGTGGAGAACGTATAGTCCACCTCAGTCAGTTCACGCGTGTGGAAGTAACAACGTGGAGGCTGGGTTAGAACGTAGGGATGCCGACTTGTTGTTGGCTCCGGAAAGGGTGGATATGGTTGCTAAGGTCGCCTAGAGCCTGGTCATGGTTACCCCGACTTTTGACGCAACTCGTGGATAGTAACCATTGATAGCCCGCCGTAGTATTTTTTCTCATAATACAAGTATACATTTACAATATATAGGTCTGCTTGCAAGAATCAATACATTTGAAAATAATACAGTATCATGTACAATATTAATGCGAATAGTTTTGTGACAGTCTTGGATGCGCACCTTTGCCTTTGGCTAGCCTCGACTCGGGTAGCCTCTATAAGCAGCCCTGTCTTCTCGTCCGATCCTCTCTAAACGGCAGCCAGCGAGAGCGCAGCCCGTGAGAGATGATACTTAATCTACGACTCGGGTCGAGACAAGGCTAAAAGAGGTCTAATAAATTAATCGTTTTAGCTCGCACCAATGCAACAGGCTACGTTAAGAGGAGCTCTGTGGCAAGGCTAAAGGAAAATATTCATTATAAAGCATGAAAGCCTGAAAATGGCCATTATTTGTCTACCTATGCAAGCCATTTTTTAAAACTTCTGTTCGCCCGCCACCGTTACATACAGATCATAGACTCGGCTGGGAGAGTGAGCTCACCAAGCAGGTTACCTGGCGAGCCGATTGTTTACGGTCGTGCATGGTAACAGTAACTTCCGGCGCGTGGCCATAAGCTCCTGCCGCAAAGTCACTGAGCGGTCAGGGAGCCAAGTTCTCTTATTCCTAACCACGGCAGGCCTCTAAGCTACACGGGGATCTAGCCTTGACAACTCACTCCAGGCCTTCAGTTGTCTAGGTTGAGTTGACAGTGCACACCGCTGGAGAACTTGCCACCGTTTTGAGATAAAACTTGCGAGCTTGGCCATCTTCCTCAGTTTCCCGCCATCACTTGATTAAAGATGACGACGATAGGAGTGACCCCAGCACACTCACAGAGAGTTCTCTCTGTTAATGTGCCATCTTATGTCTACAGCTACCCGTCAACTAAGAAAATTCAGTTGGCAGCTGTAAAATCGGGGCTTTACCACCCCAAACTGCCCACCTTCCGCCGTATGGACATGGACACTGCGGGCCACAAGCTGCCCGACCAGCACTGTCGGACAACCACCTCAGCCGGCCCCGGTGAGTAATAGGCCTCAACAGGGAGGTACTGTCCGGGGCGGGGGTACTGTCTATCACAATTATCACCACTACAATATAGCTTTAGTAATGGCATTATAAACATAAGCCCCCGAAACCTGGCAACACTACTAATTAAAGCAGCCCATGCATTCCCTTGATCAAAATGTCAGACCTCACTGGCACGGGTGATAACTCAGTAACTGATATCACACCATGGATGTAGTACATAGATCTAGATCGACTACCCTACCCGGCCACCCCCCCCCCCCCCCCCCCTTTCTCCGGGCCCCTCTCCAAGCCAAGCCCAAGCGCAAGAGGGGTCCACCCCCCCCCCTTTTTTTTCCCCCATTGGGGGGAATGTTTTAATGGGTGCATAATGAATGATTGATAACTGGTTGTCAATGTTGACTCAATGTTGATTCAACATTGATTCAACATTACATTGCAACGAATTTTGTGCCCACTGGGAGGTGCCTCCATATATACCTGATAGATATTATATCATACTTATTCATAGTGATTGTAAGTGTACATGTTGGCATTCAGAGCATGGACCATTAACTTGTTATCTACCCACCGTCTGATATATGTAGCACTTGTTAGTGAGAGGTTTATCTGGTGTGTGTACATACTGCTTCACAACAGCGGCATGTAGATCTAATAATCATCTATGATGAGTATAAGCCGCTAGCTAATGTTTATATTATCACTGTGACTCTGAGTGATCAATTGATAGTTATATCACCTCAGTATACCGTTCACCATTGGTTCGGGGGGCAAAAAACATTTTCATATTGAAAAAAAAGAAAAAAGAATCTATCAATTAGATTCGACTTACAGTAACTAATCCAATACAACGGGTATAGTTTAGGACCATTTGCATGACAAACATCACAATGACATTTCATGTATTGTAACGTTTACAGCCTATATAATCAATGCTACAAGTAGTGGTACCCGTATATTGATATTGCTAACCATTTGGTTTACCATCACCATTATTCTACAGACTATCACACACCTTTAAGTGTCTATCAAGGTATGTCTTTATTCAATTGATGATCATAAAGGTAGGGATTCTTTCACTACCTGTAGCAACCGCCTTTACAATTATATTGCTTTAAGTATCTTATGCTTTTGATAATCTGCCCCCACTTCACTCTCGTTGCACAGTCCTGAGCTGTCAATATATGAAAGCTCTGATCCTCCTAAGTAGTAAGCTTATAATATTTGATAACTACAGTAGTAGGTAGAGCAATCCTTTACATGCACACACATAAATCAGTCAATACATAGCAACTTGCACACCAGTTAGACAACCGATACCCAATATTGACTTGTACCAAGGATTGATCCAAATTGCAGTCAAATCAGTAGTTCCAATTTAAATGTTTGTATTTTGGATATGAATGTAAAAAAGAAGCACCTACGCATGTATTCAGGACAGGTTAATAAGAGATCATTGCAGACTGGTTCCAATGATTATTAATATCAAACTTAGCATCTTTATGAATTATAGATAGCACATCAATGGACAGATATCGATCTGTCCCACCTCCTAAATATAGTTACATATCCTCTTTAAGGACGGCATGATGTCTTGATGCATGATACATGAATGAAGTCCTGGCAAGTAACTCGCCAAGGCTGCATTCAAGCATCATGCCAACCTCATGAGTTTAAGGCACTCTCGAAGGGTTGGTATGATGCACGAATGTAGCACCGGCAAGTTATTCGCCGGGGCTTCATCATGAAGCCAAATGTCATCATTTGGCAACATCCGTCCTGAAAGGGTTAAGAGTAGCATAGCGCTTTGGTACGCATTACACATAGATGCAGCAGCGGCAGAGCAGTATCTTTGCAACATGGTTACTCTACAGGCTTGATTCACTCCAATGGGTGGACATGATGCACCAACACAGCGCTGGCGAGTTACACACCAGTGCTGTGTGTAACACATCGGTACAATAACACATGAAGCCTTGAGGGGTTCATTTGGGGATAATGCCGTCCTTAAACAGTTAACAGCACCTATGCCTCCCATGTACCAGTAGACATATATAGCACCTGAATCCCAGGTAGTTAGATATCCCTGCCCGGCTCCCACAAAGCCTGCCTTCCGGGTACCCAGCATTTATAATTCATTGGTTGAGTGTACAGAATGAGTAGTGTAGAGCTTCCTACTCCTGCAGCAACATGAACTTGGGATCCCCGTGCAGATACAGACATCCCACTGCACCATGTAGATAGATGCTAGATGTGTCTATGGCTGTGTCTCGCGAACTTGGGCCAATGTTTTTGTCTGACTGGGTGCCATCTCTGACCATGTGCCATCTCTGACCGGGTGCCATCTCTGACCGGGTGCCATCTCTGACGCACGTGGGGACAAACCTGCGGAGTCACTAGACGCCGCCCATTCTGTGCGTAATCTTGAAAAGCCCACTTTTCCCGTAATCTTGATATCAAAACCCCACTTTTCCCGTAATCTTAATAACGAATTTAGTCCTAATATGGATGGTGGTGTCACGGTACAAATAGCCGACAAAATTTCTGGTTCTGACCCTATTTTTCTCCTTCAGCCGGGCAAAAGGTTGGGTTCTTTTGAGTGTGCAGTAATGAATAACCCCTTAAATTAAAGCTTAACACATATCAGATTTTTTTATTTGCATCCCGCATAAAAAAGTGTGTTCCGATTTTGCGCTAGTTGCCATGGAAACTGACTTACCCAAACTGGAGAAATTTTACAGGTGCCCAGCGACCTTTGACCTTGACCTTTGACCCCTCCAATCACCACCCAGGGTTACCATGGCAACAACCAACTTTTTATATTTTTTTTGCCAAGGCCTTTGGGAACAATTTGGGCCGCAGATTATGTTTCTGTGACAAATTTAAGGCCTCCTACCACTGATTATATGCACAGTAGTACCGTTTTTCATTGGCACTATTTACGACTACAACATTCTGGGGGCGAATTTGTACTGTGACACCTTAAAAGGCCAGGTTAATTTTTTCTGACTAAATTTCTTTTGCCACAGAATAAAGATATTTCCTCCCCTAACATGGATTTGAAGTCATTTTTTGAAAATTTCAAGACATTGTGACCAAAAAGCCATTTTAAGTATGCCTACCGGGTGCCTCGGGAGCTATTTTTTTGCAGATTTTGCCAGAAATAGAGGTACCTCTATTCCGCGACCTCTAGTGAAAAATCGGAACACACTATCCTATGTCGGGCCACCCTTATAAGATGCCCTAACACACTGGGAATAATATCCTATAACTGGTTAAGGCCTACACTCAAAACAGAAATCACCAAGGCAGTCAATAAGGGCCCAATGTCCCGGGATTTAGACCCAAATTTGCAGTTTTAGGGCCAAAATTAGAGTTTTTTGGGACATAGCGTGTATATTTACCATGGCAACGCTTAACGACACAATCAAAAATTCTGAGATGGGACTTTGATCTTGTTTTCAAAGGAATGTTCCATATGTTTGCCATAAAATAAGTATAATTTATGGTATTTTTCACAATTTTTAGGCCCTTTGAACTTGAATATGAAAAAAATTCTTGGGAGCAGTTTCTGTGGCAATTAGCCTCAACCTCCCTCCGGGCTCAAATTTCCGGGTTTAGAGGCAAATTTTCCATTAAAGACAAAAGACCCAAGGTAAAATTGGCTTCTGCTGCACCCATTCTATCTATATTGGTGCGAAAGATCCATGAAAAAGCCATAAAATCCCTACCTTAGACCAAAATATAGACTTAAGCACCCTCTCTTTTAAGGTGTCACGGTACAAATAGCCGACAAAATTTCTGGTTCTGACCCTATTTTTCTCCTTCAGCCGGGCAAAAGGTTGGGTTCTTTTGAGTGTGCAGTAATGAATAACCCCTTAAATTAAAGCTTAACACATATCAGATTTTTTTATTTGCATCCCGCATAAAAAAGTGTGTTCCGATTTTGCGCTAGTTGCCATGGAAACTGACTTACCCAAACTGGAGAAATTTTACAGGTGCCCAGCGACCTTTGACCTTGACCTTTGACCCCTCCAATCACCACCCAGGGTTACCATGGCAACAACCAACTTTTTATATTTTTTTTGCCAAGGCCTTTGGGAACAATTTGGGCCGCAGATTATGTTTCTGTGACAAATTTAAGGCCTCCTACCACTGATTATATGCACAGTAGTACCGTTTTTCATTGGCACTATTTACGACTACAACATTCTGGGGGCGAATTTGTACTGTGACACCTGGTGTCTGATGTTGATAGGGGGGCAGCCCCCAACCCCCGTTCTTCTTTTCCTTTTTTTTCCTCCTTTAATAATGGTGAGTACTATTAAGACTTTAAGATTACGCCAGATGTGGAGATTTAAGATTACGCACAGTATGGGCGGTTTCTAGTTACTCTAGGTTCGTCCCTTGTTGCATCTCTGACCAGCCTGAATGGAAACGGTTTATTTAGGGCAGATGTAGATAGAATTTGGCTGAAAATGTTAATGGATATTATAAACTCTTTAAAGTAGTAATTAGTTGCCCATTTTTAATCATCATCTGCCCTAAATAAACCATTTTTATTCAGGCCGGTCAGAAATGGCACCCAGTCAGAGACGAAAATATAAGTTCGTGAGACACAGCCCTAAGCTGCCATCGCTTTAATTATTCCTAAACGTGTTTTCACCCTATCCTAGGCTTAATGTAAAGTAAATGCCAACGCTGTGGACTTTGCTCTTTGGCCTGAAAACGGCAATAATACTTTAGGTAATTGGGCCACACTTTAAAAATAAAATCTGTTTCCACTGGAGCGGGTGGGTGATTTTTTTTTCACCACTTGATAATTTATCCTTTTGATGGCTATGGTGACAGCTGTGATATGAGCTGATGAGAAATATACCGATGTGAGGTTAATACTAGGCGTATACGTTACATTGAGCCTCTCACCCCAGCCATCAAAGGGGGGGGGGGGATATTTTGAAGAAAAAGAGAATTGGGAAAAAATTTGAAAAAGAAAATATTTTGAAAAAAAAAAGATTTTGTGGCCGCCCGGGTGAGTTACTTTTAGGCCACCCGCTCCACCGGAAACAAACTTTTTTTAAGTGTGGCCTTGGGTAGGATATTAGATTAATCTACAAGTAGACAAATCTAGAGGTGATCAAAACTAAATAAGGTGTTAGACCAAAGTAGTACATTTATATAGCTTGAAGAAATCATACATTTGTGGACCAACTTAAAGGAAGTTAAAACTTAAATTAATGATCTTTGCATGAGCAAAACCTATTGGTTATATATAGAGACAATGGAATACTTACATAGAGCATATTGTTTTCATAAAGGTGTCCTCATTCAGTGCGAGTGAAGAGTAGCCAAAAGACTCTCTCCTCGGAAAATACCCAGTTAACACCCATTCCACACAACTCCAACATTAAACTTTACACTGAACACTTTTTTTGTAACAATTCGACTTTATTGTTGGGCCTTCCCACCAATGTTTCAATTTCACCAAAATAACACAAAAAGAAAAGAACACGAATATGGAATGGGCCCGTCTTTCACATGAAAACTGATGTTCCCTTCAACAATTGATTTTATCTGAAAAGTCCCCTTTCAATGAACTGACGTTGGCCATGTATTGGTCATCTTTAAAGAGATCAATAGTGATGTATTACTATCATGACTTTTCCAGACGACTTCCGCCGGGCTACATCCACTCTCTTCACTCCTCCTGAACGCAAACTGAACACAGCCGTAAGTCCTGTATTTGTTACTCCTGTCTTTACTACCCGTTAAGTACAATGTGTTATAGGATTAAGGAAAGGCTAAACCAACACAGGGGAGAGTAATTAGCCTTGATTAATTGGTTTACATCACAAGGGGTTTCCCTCATTATTTCCCGTGGACAGGGATAGGGTTCTGTCTTTTTGGCAAGCTGTAATTATCCCTGGTGACGTCATAGTTGTGCCTTATCCCCTTCTAATGCATGGACAGCACATATTTGGTAGTGCTTGAAATGGATAACTGTAGCATTAAAGTAGGTATTACCAGCCTGGGTATTACTGTGGCTGAGTGGTTAATGCTATAGGATCTGATATAAGACCTTTTCGCGGAGGTCTAAAAAGCATAGATTATACATACCACCCCTATGTAACCACTAGCCCACTATGGGAATGCTATTCTCCCAGTCCTTGTGGACAATATTGTATCACATACCACGGGAGGTTAACTCTGTCCTCAGGTACAATATTGTATCAGTAGTATAGAGTGAGAGGAGGCCCTGAGTTGTGTGTGCTCACCACTTATCCCACCCTCACCACTGCTGCACACTCAGCATGGTGTTTGCCCGGTCTCTGGGCTACCTTCACGACATTGATCAGCATTCAGGCCACACTGTCAAAAAAGCATTAGCTTAATCTTAAGTAGAACTCTGTATTAATCTTACTGTTGACCCCTGAACGTGAACTTGGACCATGGGGAATAACAGGCGTATTGGAAACACAATTGTAAGTGTGGGAGGGGGGTGGTTAGAATTCAACACGTGGTTCTGCTAACGTTGGTCTTTGATTAACAATAAGTATAAGAACATATTCACCTCCTCCCTCCCACACATGCACAGACTGTTTACCTCCGCCCTTGAATATTAAGAGGGAGGCTTAGTCTGTCAATCAAATATTGAAATATTTACAGTGCACACGTCTGAATGCATATATTTCCCTACACCGTCTGTATGTCCTGCTTCCCTAGAATGGAACCTCATATACGTGTACTCTGCTAAACAGTTCAAGATATATCACCTCATGAGTGCCACTAGCTGTATCCACGTGATAAATGTGGATTGAATTTGAACAGAAACTTCATTTCCCTAACTGGCTTTATGCACGATATATTGTGAAGGTGCCCAATACCTGACCTCTGCAATATGTGCCATAGGCTGTTTTGACAGCTCAATGCTGAGGACTACTGTGTGCCAAGTACATGAATATAATACAGGGCACCATGGGGGCCAGCCCTATGTACACAACTCTGTATATGGCTTAACAAAAAGCCCCTGCGGCCTATCATAAGTAAAGCTGAGCAGGTAATATCAATATGGCAGGCAACGACTTGAGGAGATCTTTAAATGGACTGCCTTATGTGTGCCGTGCTGGAGAGGGAATTGGGCATACTGATGAGTGTTTGAAACAGTGTTTTCTAAAACACTGTGAATTCTCAAACCAGAGAGATTATTTCTATCTCTCTGCTCAAACTGAAGGCTATTAACTTGCCAGGCTTCATTGCCCGCTGCCCCACTCCCTCCCTCCTCTCCTAGGAAATTCTAGCATATGTGTACATATGTATAGATGCTGTCTGCCTTGGTATACCCTATAGGCATTTATTAGCGCAGGAGTCTCAAATAGGGACCGGTTTTGAATAAGCGCCATGGTAACATGGCATGTAATGGCCTATATAATGATACTATGCTACATGAACAACTGCTACCATGCCGTTATTTTCCTCCATTGAGCACTATATTGCACTACATTCTCTAATGTCCTACCCTCCCTGAACCATAGTGCTCCACATATTTTTAAGGAGATACCTGGGGGAGATACAAATGTACAGCTTAGGGTTATGAGTAAATTTCTTAAGTGCAATACTAAAGTTCTAACGCAGGTGACGGACAGCCCCTTAATATATAGCTAGAGTCTTGAATTGGTGTGTTAATTTGTGAGTGTGTCAGCTACTTAGTACTCTCAGCTGGAGGTCTGTTATCCAGCCTCAGATGGTTGTATAGCGGCAGTTGTTATCAACAGTCCCGGGCTGTAAATGGCACAGTGGTGCAGCAGAATTGGCCAGTTACCTGACTGGGACTGCCCACAGGGGGTCCCTGTGGTACACTGTACTGGTATGAGGTAAACCCTCTGATTGAAGTACATGTACTGGAGGGAAGTATTGGCTGTAAATCGCTGTACCCCATGTGGAAAAAAACTATCCTGTAAAAATAAAAATGGAGAAAAATGTAACATATCCAACTTAGAAGAGAATGGATGAGAGATCATTGCGTCCCTAAGGCTAAGCTACTTTTGTGGCAATTCTAACCATTTGCTGATAAATTCAAATGTAATTATATTATTTTCCTATAAATTTCTAAAACGTAATATGTCACCCTAAACCAGAGACAGTCCTTTAGAACGTTATGTTGAAAGATTAACAAGATTACAATGGATAATTGGAATGCTTGTTACTTTGCATGAGCAGTGATCAAAGTTAATGTAAGTGATCGACAGTCTCGGGTATGGTTGCCCTTCATAAAGTATTGCCATGATTTGTATTGTAGAAAAGGTTATACTGTGAGCTGTGCGAACGTTAAAAATCACAAATGGGATATTAACCATATATTATTTGTTTTTCTACTGTAGCAATGCACAGAGACAGGCCGTCTACTACACAACCACTACACAGCACCTGAAGAACTCAAGTAAGTAGCAACCTATGTGTTACAACGAGCAATCTATAGTCATATTATGGTAGCTAACAAAACTATAAAGTAGTTGAGTCGTTTATTGGGACAGGGAGTATGATGTCTAGTTTCAAAGAGAGGGTGAAGAGCAGGGCCTGGGGGTGGGTTCGAGTCGATTTTGAGGGAATGGTATTGAGAAGACAGTGGGTGTAAATGTTTTAGAAGTATACTATGGATCCAGTTTACATCCACCATGGCTCCTCGCCAAGTCCCACCATGGAACATATACCTGCACATAATCAGACTATTGGCTTGGCAAAGACCACAGTGGGTTGAGTAATACCCACTGCATGGCTCTAGCTATGTTCATACATCTTGAGGCACAGTCCCTGCTCAACCTTACCTACAGTGGTGTATGTATACCCCGATGTATACTCTGCAGGCAGTCTTCCATGTACGACTTCCTATATTGACTTAACTCTCAGTATAGTGTTATTAATGTACTACGTAGTTTTGTTTTATGGTGTATTAATGCAGCCCTGGCGAGTTACTCCTCCCCACATTTGATTGACTCGTCAAGCAAGGATGATGCACCGATGGCAATGCAGTGCGGGGAGATACTCATCAGCGCTGCATTGATATATATCATAATACCTAACCTGCATCATTAAGCCTTTAGGGGCCTATATGAGGATTGCTTAATTAATATATGCATATGTGTATGGAAGCTTTGTGTTTAAGGTCATGACCCCCTAAAGTGCTCTGCAAAGGACAAACCTCTTTCAGAAGGCCTCTCATGACATTGAGTATAATGTTGATAACGTGCTATTGAATTGATTGAAATGAGTGCTCTCTGTTAGAATTTATACAGATGTGGAGGTCATAATGACTTCACATTCAGGGCACTCTCCAGTTATACATTTCTGAGATGTGGTATATCAAATATCACACTGGTCAGAATTGACTCGGACTGTTAGAACACTCCTAATGTATCCCTAATGTGGTGCTGAGCCCGGTGCTGAGCGTTACCGTACTGTAGTCTATCCATCACACCTGATTATAACATGTGGTGTGTTTGTGTTGCAGACAGACCCGCCTGGAGTGGTCCAACTTCCTAAACCGGTCCCCAGAGCGGTTCAACGTCCGCCTCCCAGAACTCCCAGAGAACAAAGGTCAGACTCAAACCAACCAGAAATGGTGTTGTACTCAATTTTGAACGGTCATATGAATGCTGACTAAACTTTGAATTGAATTGACTCAACATTGATATCTCAATGCTGATTTAATATGACATGGATATCTGATATTGACATGTGTATATTCAACTGTTAGAATTTAGTATCAATGCTGAAGTCATTAATAATCAGCTACCGAGAGACAATAGGCCCTTAGGTAATGAGCTTTACTACACAAAGATTTATATTTAACCAGTATTTGATTAAAATACACAGAACGAGTAAAAAGACGTCTTATTATTTTAGACATGCATTTTAAAATTAGTCTTTGACATTTGATCTTCCAGATCTTCACTTTAGTGGGTACGCTGTGCGTTACATGAGGCCAGAGGTGACCGCTTCATGGAAGGTGGGCACATTTTTATATGTATATTTTAAATGTCCATTGTTGACACTTAAATAAGCATAATACACGAGTAGTTCATGTAGATGGGCAGCGATGGCATGGAGGTATACTTCCAACTGTGGATAGCATTATGCTGTTTTCAGATGTTAACTGCAATGGGGTGTAGGGGTGTCAGTGCGAGTACTGCACGGTTTTTCAAATATTCGTTAAGACATAATTGCAATACCATGATAGTGAAAATTGACTTTTTTTTAAATATAAAACCAAATCGTGTCTGCATATTGGAGTGCTATGTATTACATCAACTCCATTACACTGTACATGATGCAGTCAGTCAGTGCTAAGTGATGGAGGATCATGTACATAAGTTATATAAGTCTACCCTTTCCTGTTCCAGTACACCTTGCGTCAGGAGCCCAGCCTAGACCAGTTCAGCCAGAAACCCATCCCGGCTAACGTCTAGTAAGTATCGCAGATATATGCCACTTTTTCTGCTAGTGCGGGAATTCCTACTATTTCTGTTCTCCATCATATTAATTTCCTGCAAATGTTCATGAGCTTTCCCGCCTTTTAATAACGAGGGAGTGAACATTCTAAATTAGTCTAATACATCCATCCCAGCTAGCTAACGTCTAGTAGGCAATCCTCTATAAAACCATGCAGTAATCAATAAATATATGAGTCCATTGTGTTTGTATTTAGCATAATGCTTTCCCCTTCTCTTTTTCTAGCGCCCGTTACCGTGATACGTACCCCCAGTACAACCGGAACATTGCCACCGAGGCATGGAGATCCTAGACACCCTCAGCACTCAAACACCAACGCCCCTTTGTACAGTTTTATTCCTTTAATATCAGTATTCAGGATACATGTTTCTTTCCAATTTCTAACATGTATGGGATGGCGACTGCAAAAAGTATTCCACAAGCATTTTTCCTCTTACGGTTAAGTATTATACAAAGGTATTGTATATAGGGCCAAGCTTATCATAAGGCCGTGCTTTTTATGCATTACATTCCTTACTTATGCTAAGGATTGATGTATCTCTAGGTTATACCTCTATTAAGTATTATCTTGATATTTTGTCTGTGATATTATTCTACATATACAACTTACACAGTATTTTCACATGCTTAAGGCTTGGTGACTTTCAAGAACAGTAAATATTTTACCAGACTATTAGCATCAATAAATATATTGATTCATATGAGGGAAAGTATTCTTCAAGTGAATACAAGTATTTGATTTACCAGTATTTATGACTCACACGGTCGACGTATTATGTGGCGCATTGATTCTACAAGAACAGTATTTATGATAAATTATCAAGGAAGTTTTCAAGAGAACAAGTATTACATGTATTAATTCATCTATGCATTCCACAGATATTGTGTGCCATATTTGTAAATATATGTGACACAAATAAACAGTTGGATTCAAGTGAATTTACATAGTATTTGTCTTTGTCTTTCTATTAACATATCATGATTACAGTATTGGGGGTATTGGCATAGTCCTATGATCTTGACATAGTTGTAAAGGCATATACCCTATTCGATGTAATAAGCGCCTTCCCTCTAATAAGCGCCCCTTTTTGGGGGTATTTTTAGACTGGAAGAAAGGCTGAAATTTCAAGATTTACGAGATAAGTAAACTCCCAAGTACTAAAACGCCATAAAACAATTTATAAGCGCTCAGGACGCTTATTACGTCAATTTCATAAACCACTGTTTAACAGAAAATAAGGAGATTACGCCATGTTTGTCAAATTGTGATCTGAAAAAAATGTACCGGTGTTCCCAGTTATAATGGAGCTAACTGGTGGGTAAAATTATTATGTCGTAGTCAATCCTACTGACATTTCGCCAATGCCTCACTTATGACGTCACCAACGTCACACCTCGTCATGACGTTTGTTTCCACTGAGATCGGCGGTATCCCAGAGCTGCATTTGGGGGTCGAAATCCGTCATCTGGTGGAGAACATCCTCAGCGGCCACATCCACGATTCCCTCCACGACATTCTTCTGGTAGTGGGCATGATCCCTCTCTGCACCCTTGGCTGCAATAGATTATGATAAAACATCAGTATAAACTAAGGTAATGGTATACAATAGAATGGCTGCAATAATTAATAAGTGATAAAGTAATAGGGTTAACATTTTCTGTAATGGGCCACCCTGGCCCACAACTTCAGAAATCGTACTGATAATGATTTTACATTTTCTCGTAAAGGAAACGTAATCAATGGTCCTGATTGAGATATATCTCCCTGCGCTAATACAGGGACCTGCACTTATATGAGTCCCTTAAAAGAGAGAATTTTGGTTTCAGAGGGTTCCTAGACCTGCCCCTATTTGAGACCCCATGCGCTTAAAGTTTACTATGCAATATCATGAGCTGAAATGCTGAAAATCATATGTCAGGGGAGTACTCACTTGTCTCAAGTATAAGGTGTAGCCTGTCCCGTTCATCGTTGATAAAGTTGATTCCGTATGTCTGAATGTCGGTGAGAAGCCTCACGTAATAATCTGCCATTCTGTAAAGACAAAATGCATTTATAACTTTCGTATTTAACTTTCACTGAATTACGTGCACAATGTGTCATAATTACATCACTATCTTGTATGATGCATTTCCTCTAGAAGAGTATCACAAATAAAGCATGATTGGAGTGGAATCCATGTATATGCAAGAAAAAGTAGAAAGATGATGGGAAGGGTGCTATGGGACACATTTCCTATGTCTAACATGTACAAAGAAAGTTTCTCTATTGAAGTAGGGACCCAGCTAGCAAAGATACGTTGGGCCAACTTTGGGCCAACAGTAGCCAAGGTTGGACTGACGTCAGATTCTGACATTGGGCCAACGTTCATTTGTCAGTCCATCCGAACGTCGCCATGACGTCGCAAAGAAATGACGTTGGGCCAATGTTGGGCCAACGTCAGGACGTTGGCCCAACGTCAGTTTTTTCACGTTGTACCAACGTCTAGCTAACCATATTTAGAGCCTAAGACCAATGATGGTCCAACATATGTTTTCCAACATTGGCCCAACGTTCATTTGTCAATATGTTATATATATATATACCCAGCTTAAATCAACTTTCATCAACATTTAGTATCAATGTTCACTTAAATGTGATTAACTCTGCTTAAGACATGGCTGTTAAGAATCATCATTTTAGAAACAGCCATTTCTGTCTTTGCAGTTCACCTTTATCTTAGCTTTAAAGGCAAAGAGGTGATACTAAGGCATCTCACCCTTTAGACCTTATATATCTGTTATTACCAACAAAAGGGTGTCTTGTAGTAATATAACCAGTATTTAGTTATATTGTGAAGAAAGGGAGTAATAAAGAAGAATATAGATTAAAGACACAAAACCCTTGATTTTAATAGCTGTATTCCACACATGGGGCCCAATTAATGGCCAATTAGGACCATAGAAAATGCATCTGCTTGGCAAAATTATATTCATGCAACCTTCAATGCCCTCTGGTGGAGGTTGGAAATACAGTGATGGGCCAATGTTGGACCAACGTTGGTATGACATGAATTATCTGACGTTGGGCCAACGTCGGCAGAACACCGGGAGTATTACCAACGTTGGTACAACATAGATTTACCAACGTTGGTATGACATATATTATGTGGTGTTGTATCAACGTTGGCAAACCACTGAGAATATTGCCAACGTTGGTACAACATGCATTTGGCAACGTTGTACCAACGTTGGCACAACGTTGAAATATTGCCCGCGACCGTGCCGACCATTCCCGACGTTGGCCCAACGTATCCTTGCTAGCTGGGGAACGCTATTTCACCATAGACGAATGTAACAATGCACGAGTGTAAATGTCGATTCGAAAGAGGCGCACATAATTATATCAAAGAACCTACTCTTTGTCTTGCTGTGTCTTTGCAACGAATTGAGCTTCCTTGATGATAGATTTCTGCAGAAAAGAGCATTTGTCTATTCAAAACAGGTACCTGCATATTATAGCACTCAATACCACCAATTTACACGGCAAAACCCTACAATAATGCAGTACACAAGTCTTAATTCATAAAGGCAACACAACACAATGTTAAATGAAAAAAGGGCTATACACACTGGATATACCTAAGATATCCTGACTGGTAACCATTTGAAGGCCGCTTACTACCTTAAATACTAGTAGCTATATCATTGGTCATCATGATGCGTCATTCAGCCGTAATGAGTCTATTCGTAAAGGATCTATTCATGTATGGTCGGCATGGTGCTTTAGCTTGCACTGACGAGTTACTGGCCACGGACACATTCATGCAATCATGCGGCCATTAAAGGGTTAATACATAGTTTTTGATCTATAGCTTGATCGCCCTATACTTACCATGTGAACGGGAGTGTCTCTATTGATGGATGATATATGGCGCTCTATCAAATCATCGAGGTCTGGTACCCTCCCCTCCTGTTGAAAAGATTCAGGAAAGTGTCGGGAGTTACCACCAGAAATTGTCATGATCTGTAGTTGCATGTAGACCTAAGGCTTTGGGAGTTATGGTTGGTTTATGCATCTACATTTGTATAGTACTACATGTGTTCAGTTAATGGTCAACATCTTACACAGACAACACATTACATGTATAAAAAGACACACAAGCGGATTTTGGAACACATAATGTCCAAACACGATGTATACTTAAAACAAATAGATCTACAGCGGTATGTAGACTCAAAAAGTAAACTCGTCTGCAGACTCTTCTAAGTGACAAGAGAGTGGGTCCTCTAGCTGTAGTTGTCAGATAGAAGATACACTTGGTATGTGCCAGCCCAAAACCTGACTCATGCCAGCCCTAGACTCGTCAACCAGGGTCTGATTCAGGATTTTCCCTGTAGGTGGCATCAGTATAACATGCATTCTGTATAAAGTTGGGGAATGAATTGCATAATTTCTACGTTGATTTTAATCATATTTATGGGAATACACATTCATGTTATGGAGAATCCTGAGATTTATCTATTGGGGATGCTAGAAAAGGTAAAGAAATCAATGTTTTGATATAACTGAGACAAAACAAATATGTGTAGGGCACAGACACCTCTTTTATGGTTATTTCTATGGTACAATAGCTGGAAGGAAACTCCTATTGGTATGACATCCACATATATGTGTTAGCAGTCTGTAACTAAAGGGTAGAAATACTCTCAATATAGACTTGGGGATATGGCAGGAATTCCCCTAACCTACATACCTCTATGTTTGTATGAATTAGCTACTATAAACCTCAGAAATATAGACAGACATGGACAACAATTATGCCTAGGCAGAACCCAGTTAGCTCCACCTGCAGTGAAGTAGAGGTTATAGTGCACAGGTTAACCCTCTAAGGGGTGAATAGTGCTTTAAGGTGCTATGCTCTATGTGATCATAATACATGAATTCAGCCTTGGCAACTATACAAGGGATTCAAACACATTTAAAGCAGTTTGCAGCCAATAAAGGGTTAACTATTCTGGGTTGTGAATTTGACGACCTTAGACTTGTCACTTGGAGTGGGCCACTGCCTGGGCTAACATTGTCAGTTAGATGACCCTAGTCTTGTCTTGTGGGATGGTAACCGGACAGTTCATCAAATAGACAACCTTTAACTCGTTTATTTTATGACCGTCAATTTAAAGACCCTAAACCCTTCTTATAAGACGACCTTTTGACAAGTTTGGATGCCTTCATTTTATCAGTGTATAATTATAACAAGCACGTTTAAAAAAAGTTATAAATATATCTATGTTGATTCTTTGGTGAATTTCTGATGACTGTTTCCAGTTTTGAGTTGATACATTGACGGAATTCACTAGCAATAATGGTATTAATATCTCAACTCTATACTAATAAAAAAAGTCTCTGGCAACCAGAGTGTAATATGTGCCATTTCCGCATATGCATATAGAGAGAAAAAAAAACATGTGAATTCTATATTACTCAAATTCACTATTCCATCAATCCAAATCCAATAAGTAATCTTACAAAAGACCCAGTCACACTTATCCATGCCCTAATGGTGAGATGACATGTACATAACTATTTGTGTGTATGATAAGGCACCTCTTTCCTCTGTATTTAAATGGCCAATTGATACAATGTCATGTATAGAGAAAAAAGTTTACCCTCTGTGCCGGAGATAGTTGACGTCGCGCCAATTGCTGAATACTCATGTTGATGACACATGCTAAAACAAGTAACTGTCCCAAATATAACACAGGAGCCATGTTGAATAAGAGTCCCGTTAAAGATGTAGCTGAAATCTACAGAGAGCCTCAGATAATGTATAGAAAATACTCCAGTCTGTGATGTAGTCCTTGCCACTGAGATGCCGTCATATATGACTGCCTGTGTTCAGGCTGGATGGTTGAATGTTAGAAAGGTAGTTCCCGACCAACACCAACGTCAAAATTCAATGTCCAACATCTGTTGGGTCGGTTATAGTTCATATTGTATTGTGTGTTATATTGTCCTACTGCAGGGCGGGCTGCATGGGGGGGGGGGGGGGGGGGGGGTGGAGACACGTGGCCTTATATTAACATCCAACCTCCATACAGTCACCCACACCATTGGCGGGAACCTTTGCTCAGTAGACTATGGACATTAAACATCTGTTGCTTATCCATATCCATGGAAACAATAAGCCTAATAAAACTAGGAGAAGGGGCGGTACGGGAGGCGTGGATGTGGATGTGGGGTTTCAAGGTAACGATCACAAACCTTTTCGTGTGTGTGAGAGTTCATTAGGCCGTTTTATTCTGATAACTTGGATCATGGATCCGCCGATGGGAATTTTGGCTTTTCAGTTTGGGGGTATTTCTCAAGTTGTCATTTTCTTTTCTGCCCCCCTGCCACTCGGATTTAAAAAATAATATTTTTTTTATTAGGTCCTCATTAAGATACAGAATGATCTTCCACGACCAATTTCTGGTAAACCTGTATATGTTGCATATTTACTTGAATTGTGTCAATGTTATGACATGATATTAGTTGGCCAGAGACAGATAAATATTGTTACATTTGTCTATGGCGAAATATGGTTCTTAAATTATACAATCTAGATACTAGAACCCTCTTGAAAACATAAAGAAACAAAAAGAAATTATATTTCCATTTTTGAAAGGTGGTCACAACATTGAACTAAACTTGAGGAAGTAATCGCCACAAGATGAAACTCCTTCATCTGAATGTCTTGGCAAATGGCGATTGCGTTTTTGTGTTTTTGACAGAGGAGAATGTGATGAGATATGCTCCAGCCTGTGCTACTCCCTTTTCCTATCCTCTATCCTTTCTTCCATGACCCAGTCCTGCTGCAAACATAGTTTTGTGATGGAAATATGTAAAAGCAGTTGTAAATGTAAATATTTTTCAACTTCTAGAAATTCTGTGGCACTCCACATGTCACTGAAACCTTACCAGTACAATTTCTAAAGATTCAAATAAGCTTTCGCTGGCCTGACTCAAATTCACGGCAAAAATACAGCTGTAGGTTACTAGCCTTAGGCCAAATAAAAAAGAGGTGTGTTTCAGGTTACCCGACCCTACCCAGCAAAACAGGGCCGCCTCTAGAAAACTTTTATCCAATTTTGAAAAAAAGATTATATCAAGCAATTTTGGGGCTATTTCAAAGTCAATTTGATAGTCAACGAGTCGATGCCATTGTCCACAAGTTGGCGCTGAAGTTTGAGAGTCAATATTTGGGAACTTTTCATGCCAAAGTTTAAAAAAAGTCTGACCTACCTACCTAGATTATGTAACCTGAAACACACCTTTTATCTCTTTTGGCCTTAGCTTCCTCAATGTGGATGCCTTGCCCACCCCCTGGAACCTGAGTCACTGTGCCACTCACCAAACTGATGGAGAGGGCTCTGACCGCTTACTCATTCTTCATTTTGCTCTATATCTATAGTCTGAGGCAAACTTCTGAGTGCATATATGCTGCTACTTACAGTCTTTGTCAGGCCACTAGCTGGTGAGGTAAGATGCCCGCACTGAGTGATGGAGAGGACTCTTTTGCTGCATGTCAGTGCCCTGAGGCAGGTTTATGACTGCATATACTGCTCTTACGGTCTATCGGAGGCCACTACCTGCTGAGGGAAGAGTCTGTTGAGCTGGCCGTCCCAGACTCCAAAGAGCCTTTCCATTATACCACATGTACATGGCATGTAGGTGCATCATTCTACTGATGTACCATATACTATGTGCAGTCTATACACTTGTTTCATCAACCATGTTCCACTAGGGGGCGGTCCTGTAGAGCAGCTGGTTACAGGGGCTAACCCCTAACCCTGCCCTTGGGTCCCATAGGTTTAACATGGGGACAGACACACCACACTATAGACATTTCTCATGTCTAGAGGGAAATAGTGTAGGTATATAGGCCTTTGATATTGGAACAATATCTTATGTCAAAAATGATTTAGATCATAATAAATATGAGTGTCCTTATAATTGCTGAAGCTAAAACCATGACAAGAGGAGGGGTGCAGGAGGGGGTGAATGGGTGTGGGTGTTGACTGGTGACACAAACAAAAACGGGTCATAGGGCCTATTAGGGGGCACCAATGTAATTAAATGTAGCTTACTCCACCACAGGGGATGGTGTTGATATATTATCACAGGCCTGAAAATCTATCTCTGGGGTAAGTATCCCTCCTCAAGTGTCTGGTTCTGTCACCACAACGTGGGGTGGGTTTTTTCTCAACCCCCTTTGCTGACCAAGAAAGTGGGTAACCAGATCTGCCCCTGCAGCCAAGGCAATCTGGCCAGGTCGAGACTAGCACCATCTACTGTACATCACTGATGAAACAAGTGTATACGAAAACCTGACGGACACCGGCTATAGCCGGCTAAAAGCCTGCTGGTCCGGCAGAAAGTCTGTGTCTGCGGTCACAATGGCTGGCTATTATCCTTGTCTACATGCCAGTTTTTACGGCTTGTAAATCGGACCATTATTAAGGTTTCTAGAGAGTAAACTAGAAAATTACAAAATTAGACAATTGCAATTATCAAAATGATTTGAATATACCAGTAACCTCTATTCATGATCAATTCCTCTATTCATGATCAATTCCTAGCATAAATTCTATTCTAGCTTTATAATACTTTTTCTTATTACAATCATTTCCTCTGGGTATCCGGGCCTGCAAACATTTAGTCAGGCCTGCAGAATAACAAATCTACAGGACCGAATGTACTCCAAGGCGAAAAACGTTTCGTATAGACTGTTATGTGCATATATTAGGATTTTTGCATTGCCACAGACAAAAATAATCAGATCTAGCAGGCCTTTAACATTTCTAACCACTGAGAGAATTCCTGGTTATTTGCTTTGTAAATCCTAGAATGCAATGCTACTTATATCATTAGAAATTGTTAAACTGCTTTAATCTGCTTATTATCTAGAACTTCAGTCATATATCAACCATTTAGGAGTCATGCCAATGAAAACCATAGTGCATAAATCATTATGGTGCCCTAAAGGGCTCGCTCATAACAGAGAATAGTGATTTTTCTAGCTACACTGTAAAAAAAATTCCGTTAAAATAACAGAGATTCACTGGCAACACTGGGTGCCGGACTTTCACCGTTATTTTTACGGTCACAGTTTTTTCCTAAGTCACCGTTATTTTTACGGAACTGTCACCACTATTTTTAAACAAGAAATCTCCGTTATAAATTTTTCTAACAGTGATTCTCAGTACCGTTAAAAAAAAACGGTGATTCACTGGCAACACTGGGTGCCAGACTTTCACCGTTTTTCCCAAAGTCACTGTCATTTCTACGGAACTGTGAATCACCGTTATTTTAACAGAATACAAAACATCACTGTATTCTGATTCAGTACCTAAACAATAATTGTAATGGTATTCTGTGTAATTTAACTGATTTGTCCCAGTGTTATTCAGTTCATTTATCCCCCCATACCTAACTCCATGCTCAATATGGTTCCAAACCCAATTTGGTTCCAATCAGCAATATCATCTTAGTGTCAAGACTTCAGACCTAATCATTAGGAATTAGTCTATGAAAGCCTTATAGAATGCTTCATGACACTTTGTAATACCAGTCCATGAGCAGAAGTCAATCTAGGATGGCTACAGAGCAAACATTACAGCTGTATCTGTATATATATTTCTTATCACCACAAAAATGGTGTTCCTAGCATCCACGAAAATCTCTTCATGAACCAAACTGCCACCTGGTGTGATAAAACTGAAATCAATTAAACATAGCTTCACCTTAAAATAAACTGTGTTTCACTGTAAAAATAAACGGTGTTTCACTGTATTGGATTACGGATATTCAAAGTAAAATTGATTGATTTTACATTGCCTCACCGTAATCATATGTTATGATGAATCACCGTTAAATTTTACACTGATTCTCCATATATTCAACAGAATATTTTTACAGTGTAGTGATAGGACAGGGTACCGACAGAGTAGGAAGAAGAGAAGACCTGTATGGATAAAAGAATGAAAAGGATGGAGTGAGACTGAGTATGGAGATGGATTGGGGTGTGTAGGTGGGTGATGAAGGGAGATGGTGGAGTTCCAAGAAGCTGTGCAAACTGACATGGCCACATGGCTTTACTGTACAGATGGAGTCAACTATGAAGCATCACGTGGATTGACCCAATTCCTGGTTATTTGCTTTGTAAATCCTAGAATGCAATGCTACTTATATCATTAGAAATTGTTAAACTGCTTTAATCTGCTTATTATCTAGAACTTCAGTCATATATCAACCATTTAGGAGTCATGCCAATAAAAACCATAGTGCATAAATCATTATGGTGCCCTAAAGGGCTCGCTCATAACAGAGAATAGTGATTTTTCTAGCTAGTGATAGGGCAGGGTACCGACAGAGTAGGAAGAAGAGAAGACCTATATGGATAAACGAATGAAAATGATGGAGTGAGACTGAGTATGGAGATGGATTGGGGTGTGTAGGTGGGTGATGAAGGGAGATGGTGGAGTTCTAAGAAGCTGTGCAAACTGACATGGCCACATGGCTTCCCAGCATGCAAGGATACGTTGGGCCAACGTTGTACAACGTCGGCAGGTCCCAAGCAATATTATAACGTTGTGCCAACGTTGGTCTGCCAACTTTGGTACAACGTTGGTAAATTCATGTTGTACCAACGTTGGGAATACTCCCAGTGTTCTGCAAACGTTGATACAACATCAGATAGTTCATCTCATGCCAACGTTGGCCCAACACTGTATATGCAACCACCACCAGAGGTCATTGAAGCTTGTAGGAAAAGATTTTAAATGGCAAATCCTTCATCTTTCCTCATAATTGGCTATTAAACTAGGCTCCATGTGGGTTATAATTGGATTTTCAATGCAGGTAAATTCCATTTATAAGATTTATGTGGATAATTACTAGAATTATTAAGATTTAATAAAATGCTGGTCATATTGCAATGTGGACACCCTTTTGTTGGTAATTGTTAGTACATAAGTTGTAATCAATGGAATGCCCTTGTATCACCTCTTAGCCCTTAGCTGAGATTAAAGTGAAATGCAAATAAGAAATGGCTGTCAGCCATGCCATTATAAATTGGTATGTATTACCAATGTAGCCTATGAGGAAATAGTTCTATGTTGAGGAAAGTATCATTATTTAAATGTTGGTTGATATTTGATATCCAACGTTGGATTGACGTCATAATCAAACGTCAGATTTTAGACCCTGGAGTGGTTGGGTAAACATTGGTGCAACGTCAAAATTTGACGTTGGCATAATGTTGGCCCAACGTTAGCCCAACGTTTTGCCAACGCCGACGTTGGCGACGTTGGAATTAAGTATAAATGGACGGCCAAAAAGCACTTGGGACAACGATAATGTACAACGTCATGCCAACATTGGCTGACGTCATGCCAACGTTGGCCCAACGTACCTTTGCGGGCTGGGTTTACTGTACAGATGGAGTCAACTATGAAGCATCACGTGGATTGACCCAATCTGCCATATCTTGTGGATGTCTCTAATAACATTATGTTCCACCGAGTTTAATCTATACTCTGGACTATTTCAGGTCCTGGGGGAGGAAATAGAGGTGATGATTCTTTTTTTAGGCTGGCCAGACCATCACCCTATGAGGTAGCATGAGGCCGAAGGCAACTTACCAGTAAAGGTCAGCCCACTCCTGCATGAGGGTATCTCGAGTGGAGAAACTTTGAAGTTTGAGCCTGAAACTCGATCAGCCTTGAAACAATAGGCAGATTTTTGCTAACATCCTTTCTCTCTCTGTACAGAGCATTGTCCCATAAATATTCAGGACCACACAATATGATTCACCTAATGTGCTCCGCAATGTGACCTACTCTTCCTGACTTAAGAACCTATTCCTCCTGGCTTCTGCTCTTTCATGACAGCCCCTTCGAGTCAGCTGTGAATTGGTCGATACAAAGAGAGGAGAAAGGGGTAGGGAATGCTGTAGTGAAGGTGAATGCAAGTGGGTGTGGTTATAGTTGTTTTTTCTTAAATGTGAGTGATAATGAAAAGAAAAGACAGACCATGGACAGATATAGTCTTTTTGCTTTTTTCCCCCATCTTACTTACATGTTTTCAGAAAGAGACTTAAGACTATAAGATCGGTGAGTTTATTACAGCTGGCTAATACTGGTGACTGCTGGCTAACACTGGTGGCTCATGCAAATACAGGGTACGATTTAAATGAGAACAATATGCAACATCATATGTTTACTTGATTTCAAGAGACATTGTTTCCTTTTTCATAACAAACTTTTTTTTCCTTTCTTTTTCGTTTAGTGGATCCACATGGAATCTTTTTATTCAAACTCACTTAGTAATCTTCTTCCACAGTAATTCTCTCATTTCAGTTGTGTATGGTGTAGTGGGATATAACAGATCATGTTAACACATTATATTATACTCATAAGAAAACAGACTTTGTACTCATCAAAATACAGTTGTTGATGTTACGTTTGAACTCCTAAAATATATCCTCAGATATTGGCCTATCTGCTCTACTATCATAATTATCAGCTGTTAACATTTTATATACTTTAACCTTTTTCAAGTATTATATATCTAAGAAATAATCCATACAGTAGAAACTAAATGTAAACTTAGACCATTTGGATAAATTACAGCAAAGTATCAATACAGCAATTGCCATTATGCCTGGAATTTTCCAAAGTTCTAGCCTTGTGCCCACATAGTAATGAACACAAAGCCCATTACCACGGCAGACAAGATGTAAATGCCACATGACACAGTATTAACTACTTCGGCTACTTCTGCCCATTTCCTGTGTGTGCCATCCCCATCCTTGACATTCCTGACATTTCCAATCTCATCCACTTTTCCTTGTGATATTGGATTATCTGTTACATCCTCAGTGATGGCCTTGACCTGCCCAGCTGTATCCTGGCCTGCATTGTGCTCCTTGTACCACAGCCTGTGGTGGGCGGTCAGCAGCCTCTGCAGCCACCCGGGGATGGGAGACTTCCTGTGGTGCAGGTTCAGGACCAGAACGGTGCAACACACAGACAGCACATTCAGCAGCATGAAGGCAGTGCTGAAGACCACTGCAAATGTAATAAAGTTATGCCATAATTCTATGAAAAAGCATAGATTTAAATGTTAAATATTAATGATTTCTCAACTGAGGTTTGGGAGAGGCATTTGTTACAATTGTGCATGAGTTTCAGCTTTGAGAACGATACTGTGATATCATAAATTGAGTTTTATCGTTATAATTATTGGTTGTAAGTAAATTTGATTTAGAATTGAGGGCCTAATGCTCCTACTCCAACCTCTGTTCACCTATCAGGTGAGGTTTTGATACAATGGAACATAGGTTTTATCAAGCTCTGTTATGATTAGCTAGATTTGCTTTCAAATCAACATTTGGCTTATAACCAAGGTCAGCCAAATACTTACTGATGACAGGGACAGAGTTCCAGCTCTTGGGGATTTGTTCAGATATTATCAGCTGAGTGAAGAAGTAAGACATGAGGCAGGCCACACAGAGGGACACCTTCTCCCCTGAGTCTGCTGGCAGAGCAAACACCATCAGTCCAACGATGTAGAGAACAATACCGGGTACAATGACTGTCAGCACATGGTAAGTTGACTGCCTCTTTAATGTGAGACTAAACACTGCGTTAGAGATTCTTGTTGTTCCAAAAAGCAAAGTTTTGGTGGTAGCATCCTGATACATGACTGTCCATTCCAGGCTCTCAACACCACTTCTAGAGTGTGAAAATGCTCTCATAGAATACTCGGCATCGGTTGTGCCCACTGGCATTAAGCTCATATTGCAGGTCTGTTTGTCAAATGGGAAAGAAACGCTGTCAACTTCACATGCCATGTTATATATGCCTGTCGGGGTCCAGATAATGGTTCCAGAGGACAAAATGTGCAAGTTGCCTCTTTTCCAATCATCGTCATCACTTTTCTGTCCATCCAAACTGTAGTAAGGGAAAATATATTTCATGCACTGTGAGGGACATAAAAAAATGGACAAATGGCCTTTGACTGTAAGCAATGGTTTTAAACTAGTTCACTTATCTAAGTTGGTCTTTAAGTACACAATTTATTTTAAAAGATTTGAACCAGTGCTATAGATAAATGATAACATGTGAGGATGATAATGAATTACAAATGTGAGCTACCTGTTTTCAATTATGAACAGTGGAGTCCAAATAGAATGTGCTGGCATTTTAGTTGCGGTTATATTGTCATATCTAGCTGGGTCCCATGCAAGAAAAGGGTCGTTCCATACCTACAATGAGAAAAAAAGAGTTTTTTCACGATACATGATATAATAATCAAACACAACATATTCTGGAAACTATAACATTGTTGATAGAATAATCAAAGTTTACAGAATGTTTAACTATAAATCAGTAAACTGATAACATTTAAGGACAGCTACTTACCACGTAAAAACTTCCTTTCAGACTCAGCTCCTGTTTAGCTATGTCCTAAACAGAGCACAAGAAGGTGTTACATGCACATGAAGACAGACTCAGCAAGTGCACAGTCAAGGGGAAAGGGTCCTCCAAGGTAGAAAAATCATTTATTAAATTGAATTATTCAGCTTTCCAGTGATATATTAGTAAGAAAGTACTATTTTCCAGTTTTTAAAAACTGGCTTGAGTCTTACATTTATCATCGCAGTGCATGACACCTTTTTGTCAGGATGCCTACAAAATACTCATACAACTGTAACTTGGAAACATTAGATTTAGTGTCATCCAGTAGGTAGTCGTAACATTAATCACTGAGTCACATTCAGTGGAAATAAACACCTAATGGTCCCAAGCCTTATATCAGTCTTGACTCCCATTAACAGGTCCATCTATCATATTAGCATAAAATATACCTCATAGCCTCTGAAACCAATACGCCGACCCCAGTGACGTATTGGGCAAATACGCCCCACAGTGACAATGTCACCTGACCATATATTACCCAATGAGAGCTAATTTTTTTACGGATTGTTGATTGCCAATTTATATCCCACTCATGTAATATAGCTTCCGATGTGCTCATGAGCTCTTTGTGTATTTGCTTAATATATATGAATGTGAACTGCATGGACAGCGTCTCGGATGTATCTCACAAGTGGGAGCTTGGGCAATATCCCACAGAGCAGCAGGCCGAGTGGGAGGTGCCCCAGTCCCCACTGTGAAATATGTCAAAGACTGTATTAATGCATTAGGCATTTGGGTTCATTTCTTTATTTGAAGCAGTTTAATGACAGAAAGACAGCCCTCTGAATACAGGCCCATTGTATTCAATCAGGGGGTCATTATGTATAGTGCTTAAGTATAGTCAATTGTGTGTTGTTGTTTTTTAAATCATTGAATTTATTAAATAAAAAAAATCATACCAAGCCTTTAACATGGTGAAGATTGAATGATATAGACACATTGATGGTTTTGCTGTATACTGGGGCTGGGCGTACAGCAACACGGCCATCAAAGTCCAGATCCCGCATCAGTCTGGCCTCCGCTAAATCTGTTCAAAGATGGAGTAAAATCCCATACGACATTCGCAGGTAACATGTTGATGCACATTAAACATTCTTTTACAGAGTTAAAAAATATGTTTATTTTCCATTTAGTCTAACTCCACTTTGTGGACTCAATTCAATGTTGAATTAAAGTTGAATTTACATTGAACTATGGATGATGGTCCGTTTTTGTCCAGGGCTTTAAGTGGCAGTCCAGATTTTTTTTCATAAACATAATTATGTATGTAAACATTTCAAAACATTCTGACATCTAATTTCCTCCAGGAATCACCATTTTGTTGTACAATGTTTATATTTTGTCCTAAAGTGAAATAAATCTAAGCTTAAGCAGGACACTTTGAATGTGGGCTGACCATCTGTGCTCCCACATATAGCCCTGGACAAAAAATACCATAGCCCAGATAATTATGGGCAAATTAGTGTGCCCAAGTAAAAACACACATGGGTCCCACTAAGCAATATTGTCACCATAATAAGGAATGCAGTCATTGGTGTAAGTCACAAAATGCATCTGAACTCGCCATTTCACATTTATCTTCTTTTTTAAGTGTAGTAAGCCATTACAATCAACCATGATAACCAACTATTAAATTGTTATAATCAAGTATATCTATCATCAATCAGTATTTTAGAAATTTAAAAGTATTGAGCCCCAAATGAAGCAATGTTACTGACCGTTGATGTCACGAAAATCAGAAAGTGCAGGATGCAAAGCCTCAGAAAGTAACAATGCTAGATACAGTTGTCTGAGTAGGGATGGAGATGACATGTCTGCAGCTGTTACTGACTCCGGCACACACTGAACTGAGAATTCATGTCTGTAGTTACATTCATGTTACCTCACCATTATTGTAAACTCTCACTCAGGTTTGCAGAACATGAGAAATCAATGAATTGCCTCGCGTGCATTTATTTTACTAATCGCTACACTGGACTGCATGATTATCTGTACATATATGTCTAATCTATAAGCAGTCAATACCGGGGAGTGACTCGCCGGTATAGCATTGGTGCGTTATGTTGAATATATAACCAATGATCTCAATACAAAGCTGCAGTATTTACTTAGCACAGGTTGAGCCGGTGAGTTACATCACCATCAAGTACTGCATTGATTTATTATGATGCCAAGTTAACATGACATTATGTAACATCATACAGTTGTAATAGGGTAGCTGCATGGGGCTAATTTAAGGGTAGGTGCCGAATTGAGGGACTATTAGAAGGTGGTGGGTGTTATGAACAAAGGAAGTAACTTAGACGCAAAGAAATAGATCTAAAGAATATATTGTTCTGTCTTATCCAGTAAACAAATAACGTTATACACCATTTTATAACGTTATAATCATAACGTTATATGTCAACGTTTTTCTAAGGCTCTTCAGTATGACATAACGTTATGTAAAGTTTAAAACGTTATTTTGACGTAAAATAACGTTTTTTTGTTAGCTGGGTATAGCACATCTACAATCTCATTATAGGGGTCACGTGTCCTATCATCCCACTGCCACTGACCACCAAGCAGAGTCTGTCTCACCTCTTTTGCCTGCCTCAAAATCCCCCATTATTTCCCTAACACTCGTATTTGCCTCAATATAACATTTTGTCATGATATATGATAAGGAGCCAGAGGGAAACGTTATATAACGTTGTATAACGTTATTTTTTCCCTGGGAAGTATGACTCACCTGCTGAATGACATGTTCTCATAGGTTGCATCCAGAGTGCACTCCACGCTTGACGAGTGATGTAGATCCTGTCCCAGGCCAACCTGCACTCAGCACTGTGCCAACTGTAAGGGGTGATCCATTAAGTATGTCAGTTTTTTTTTGGCCATTTTAAAGAACCCTCCCCCCATCCCCATGTCACACATTTCCCAACACCCCCTAGAAAAGTATGTCACAAATCTGCTGACACTCCCCCTTGCATAATAGTTAAGTATCGTATCGTTTAACAGGGCATACACATATTGTGATTAAGCAAGTCCTTCTGGACAGGACAAGTATAGCTTTATCAAATAGAACCCTTTCAGACTACATCTGTTCAAAGAGGCAATAACAAAATTACATGACTATTGTTCGCACCCTACATATTTTTGATAGTTGTGCCCTCGATCCATGGATTCTTGTCAGTGGTCACAGGAATAAAAAGTGTGCTAGTGCTACTACCAGGGGTACGGGGCACTCAATTTTATTTCAACATGGGTGTGCAGCTGGCCCTGCAGCAACTCTTTCCATTAGTGAGGGGGATTTTGTGAAAAGTGACCCCAAGTGAGGGAGATTTTGTCAAAAGTGTCTAGGTTTAAGCAGATTCTCTGCAGAGTGACCCTTGGTGAAAGTGATTTTAGCCAAGTATTGTGGTGAGAAACTGAAAAGTGACCTTTTGTTGAGATCCCTTAAAAGTGACCCTTGGTGAGGGCAGTTTTGATGAAGCAGACCCTTTGTAAGGGGGCTTTTGCTCAAAATGTAACCTTGCCAGCCACACACCTATGTATACAGAATAAACAACCCCCGGGCACTGCTATCCTCTCCTCTGGTATTGGAAGATTTGTGGCATCCACATAGTCTTCCTCTATCCAGGGCAGCTCTTCTTGGTTCATATTCCATGTAGCACAGATGAAATTATGATGGTGCTTAGTGCATGGTAATGCAAATGGATACAATACTAGCTTTACAAATGTCACTGTCTGGATGCAGTGAGTGTTCATCATTCTGTAATAAAATGAGCTTCACCAGTACAATCTTTTTCCTTTGTGTGTACTTCTTATTTGAGAGTAACTTACACCTGGGGGGGGGGGGCACTTGGTATATTTTGTATACACTGTTTTCACTAAAAAATAAGCCCGAATGCCTGGTCATGCAAAAAAGGATCCCCTTTGACCAAAATCCCTACAATTCAAGGCCAATTTTCCCCAAATTTTCTTTAAACAGAAGCAGTTTTAAGCAAAATTGCTCTAATCAAGAGGTGCATTTCGGGAAATTTTCGGAAACATAGGTCTTTTTCATCAAAATCCCCCCCCCCCGGGAGTTACCGGTACAGAATCTTGTGTTACATTCTACAGTGATTGCATGACACTGAAGTCAGTTAAGCAGATGAAGGATGATGAAGGCTGCCCAGTAAACAAAAAACGTTATACAACATTTTATAACGTTATATAACATTCCTCTAAGGCTCCTTACTATGGCATAACGTTATATGAAGTATTAAAACGTTATTTTGACGTAAAATAACGTTTTCTTGTTAGCTGGGTGACCTGTGTTTAGTGGAAGGGCTAGAAGTTGTAAGTCTACTACAGCAACAAGCATCCCAGTAAACAAAAAACGTTATACCACATTTTATAATGTTATATAACGTTTCTCTAAGGCTCCTTATTATGGCATAACGTTATATAAAGTTTTAAAACGTTATTTTGATGTAAAATAACTTTTTTTGTTAGCTGCAATGTTTTTAGCCTGGAAATATGACTAATTATACAGCACTTATCTAATAAATGGCTTTAAAAAAATCTGAAAGTGTGACGTCACACAATTCTGAGCACCCTCCCCCCCCACCCCCATGTCACACTTTGTCACACACAAAAAGACCCCACCACCCCCTCGGGTGTGACATACTTAAAGCATCACCCCTAATCCAACAAAACAAGTACATTGGCTTATTAAAGTTCGTGAGGCACAGCCACTAGCATATCTTGTAGCTTATTTATGGGTTTTTTCATACTGTTTGTAAGTTTCTCCCATTATGACGGTGTCATGGATATAGCCAAAACACGAGTGCCCTTGCTCTTGCAGCGTGGCAAACACAGGTTTCAGTATTTGGGTAAATGTTCTGGGAGCCTGTGATAATCCATTAGGTAGGCAAAAGTATTGGTATATCTCACAGCGGCCATGGATAAGCTGGAGAAGGAAAAGCAAGGAGTTTTTTGTCCTCCTCCTTTATGGGGATGGAGTAGTAGGTCTCAGAAAGGGATAGGCTAAGGACCCAAAGTAACAATGTTTTTGTATCAAGTCTATTGCTGCCTGGAGGCTATCCATTTTAAAATGCCTGAATCATTTAGGTCAGACAGATCCAAAATCAGGCGATACTTTCCTTTTGGTTTTGGCCTAAGGAATATGTTTGACACAAGAACTGGCCTTGGGAGACTTGCTTTTCTTTCTCCAGCTTATCCATGGCCGCCGTGAGGTCATCTCCTCCCAGCCAATCAGAGGGCCCAAGGAGTTGCTGTGTCACTTGTCGATTTTAAGAAATGCCAATGTCCCTTGTCAATTTTAAGAAAAGTGTCTTGTCCCTTGTCACTAACACTGTAAAAATGTCACTAGCCCTGATGTCCCTTGTCGATTTTAAGGAATGCCTATGTCACTTGTCGATTTTAAGAAATGGTTCTTGTCACTTGTCACTAGCGTCATGTCAATTTGTCAATTTTACCTGTCTGGGGCCCTATTCAGCTGTCACTGGGTTCTCGACCGAGAGTAGGCCCGTGACTTTTTCAAGTAGGGACAACTTCAGTGCATCCCGTCTGAGACTATTGTATAGCGTCCGATATGGCTTGTGTGAGCAGGATGTTGGTGTCCATTGTTATGTCTGTGCCTATCCTGGTATTTCCTATTTAGCTTAATTAATGGAAATCTAATCAGAGAACAACCAAACATGTGCGTCGTGTATTCAGAACGTTGCAACGGGTATACAACATCTCCTTTCGTTGGGAAAGACAAGATAATGATTATACAGTCAAGTGTCATAAACAAGAACAATCAATATGTCAAATATACCACCGTTGGCCATAGATATATGTCAGTTATCACCGTTATGTCCGATAACACCATATGTCCCCCCCATAGCCTCCAAATTTCTTGGGCAGGGCTGCCGCTCGACCAGCACGTGTGACATATGGTCCACCCGAGCCCTGACTAGCAGGTGGGGTGAAGCTAGGCCTGAAGGGACTTGGTGGGAGTATGAGACGGGGTGGACTGGGTGCATTACGCGCAATGGGAGATACAGGTGGGTCAGGACGAGGTGGACTGGGTTGGTTTGGACGAGGAGGACTGGGGTTTCCGACAGCTTGTACTGGTGGCACATTCTCTACTTCTGGTGCCCGCTGGAGTGGTCTTGGCCAGTCGACCTGTTGTGGCTCTGGGTTGAATATGTCTCTCTCCCTTGTCTTCAATATATCATGTCGGTTTTGTCTCCAGATGTTCCCCGTCTCCGCCTCCAAGTTATATGACCTTGGCTGGAGCGGCTGCCGCGCATCTGGGAGAAGTCTAGCTGGTCTCCACTGATCCCCTACTCTCACCCTGATGGTGTCTCCAGATCTGAGATCTTCAAGAGCCCTCGTGCCTGGGTTGTAGTGTAACCTTGCCCTCTCTCTGTCGTCTCTCAGTGTCTGACCGACCTTTCCTGGGTCCACAACTTTTGGCTCCAAAAGCTTGTTGCTCACCGGCAGCTTGGTTGCAGTTCTCCTGTCAAACAGTCTCTGTGCAGGCGAGCCTGACTCTGGGGTCTTTGGTGCATTCCGAAAGTTCAATAGTGCCAGATATATCTTAATGTGGTCGCCTCCCACTTTCTCCAACATGTGACGAACTGTCTGGTTCGCACGTTCAACCATCCCATTGGCTTGGTGATGGTAAGGACTGGTAGTGACATGTGTGAACTGCCATGTTGCTGCAAATTCACGGAAGCCATGGCAGGCAAACTGTGGTCCATTGTCTGTCAGTAGTTTGTCATATGCTACTGGCCTGTCACCCTGCATTAGCACGGCCCCCAGTCCTGACTGCGATGCATCACATGAGATTGTTATGGGCTTTTCTAAGCTATAATATCTCAGGACTGGAGCACTTGTCATCATCCTTTTTAGTTCCTCAAACGCCTGCCGGTGTACCTCTTCCCAATGGAAAACAAAGTCTCTGGCATTGCTCTCCTTGATCAGTTGTCGAAGCGGCTCTGTCACCGATGACAGGTTTGGGAGGAACTTACAGGTATATGTGACCATCCCAAGAAGACTCTGTACATTGGCAATGGACTTTGGCTCTGGCATTTCTACAACCACTCTCACCTTCTCCTCACTAATCTTAACCCCCTCTGCAGTCAGCTTGTGACCAATGTATTCCACTTCATCTGTGCATAGCTTCGTCTTCCTTGGGTTTAGCTTCAGGTTGCGGTCACGACACCGCTGTAACACCAGAACCAGTCTCTCGTTATGTTTATCTAGAGTTGGAGCATGAATCAAAATATTGTCCATTATGATCACGACACCCTCAATATCGCAGAGCATCTCACTCATCGCTCGCTGGTATATCTCCGGTGCTGAACAAATGCCCATCGGCAGACGCAGATACCTGTACCGGCCAAACGGTGTGTTGAAAGCTGTTAGGTGCTGCGATTCCTTTGTCAGTTGTATCTGGAAGTGGCCCATATTCGCATCCAGGACCGTGAACAACTTTGACTTATCTGTTCTTGTCGTCACCTCGTCAATGGTACACATTCGATGATATTCCCGAAGCAGTGCCTTGTTTAAGTCTTTCGGGTCAATTGTTATTTGTATATCCTTACTTGAACCAGATGACTTCTTGTCTACCACATGTAGTGCACTGCACCACTCTGTCGGCTCACCCACGGAATGGGACGGGGAGGGTGGGCAACAGGCTTCGCTTCTGGGTCACATATCAAATCATATTTACCTGGAATCTTGAAAGACATCTTTAAACTGACCATACACATCAATTACAGATTTTGGGACAGAATCAACCACATCAACCCTTTTTACCAAGTTCATCCGCACACTGTCCTTCTCCGAGAGAATGTTCGGCACATTTGGGCCATCAAGAACCTCACACTTTATGTCATATTGTACACCCCTATACTCTACTGGCAATATTTGACTGAAACAGAATTGGTTTGTCAAACATAGATTCATAAGTCACTTTTGATATCAAGGAACATTCTGCACCTGTGTCAATTTTAACCCTCTCACCGCCAGCAGGCCGCTATAGCGGCCAGGGCACCTTATTCACTGAGCTGAACAAGAAAAATATTACTCAAAATTGATGAAAATATTTTCTTACAAGTCCTAGTCGAAGCACCTCCTGTTTGGTATCATATTAAAGCCTATGACATCCTCTTTCACTGGGTTATAGTGGAAAACTAAAGAAGAGCAAAAATGTTTGGAGGATATATTTATTGATTGATAAATAATGTATAAGATAACATAAGGGAATGGGCGAAACTGTATATATATATGCACGAATATGTATGGGTTTAGTAGATATACATTGAATAAATGGGGGGGAAGTAGTACACTTTAAGATACAGTACAGTGAGACTAATATAATAAGAGAAAAGAATGTCGTCGCATACATTAGGTCACATGCAAATCGGGCAAGTCCAGTACGCGGGCCACGCAGTAAATAACGAATATAAAGAATATACATGAATAATGTCATAAGGTCCTATAATGGTAGACTTGGTCACAATAAGAGTCAAAGTTATTTGGATTGAATATATTCGGCTCGTGGTCAGGGCCTAGAACCGAACAGGAAAGCAACAGATAAACTAGGATCCGGGCTGAGACAGCTGGTGGGAAAGATAACAGCGGGATAAATCCAGGTCAGGAGATAGGCTAGGATCGGGAAGACGAACGGCGAGTGGGGGACGCGGCCTCAGCGATGGGAGCGAGTAGTACAGTCAGATGGGGCTATGCGTCAGGGTTAAAATCCATATGGCCGGGACGTCCGTGACCAGGGCCTCCGGGAACAGCAGGTGGGGTAAGTGGTGAAGGAGGCGGTTACCAGGGCCTCGAGAGCAGCATGGGGGGTAGGCGATGACACAGGCTGAAGGCCAGCCCCGAACACAACATGGCCACGACCATCCCCTGCCTAATTTATTCAGGATAGTCTTGAGTAGGGCTGCCTAATTGCCAATCAATAAAGGATGAGGCATGGTAACGACGGGTGGTCGATATGAGCCGGGTGTAGCCATGGGAGGGGGCAACCTAGGAACCGACTGATGGGAAGCTGGAATGAAGGAAAAACACAGTATAAACAGAAAGGCATGGGTTGCGCAGTCAGTTATCAGTGAGCGTTTGGAGAGTACGATCGAGAAGGCCAGATGGCACTGTGTAACTCCTGAGGAGTATGTGTGTGGTTCTAAAGGTTTAACATCGGTTTAGCATTGACTAACAGCAGTTTCCTGTGATTTAAACATTGGAAAAGATGGATCGTTGGAATCCATGCATTGAGATGTAACGTTTCAATTGGAGATATTATGTAACAACGCTGCCACCGGAGTTGTATATTGGGTATTTGATCCATGTGTTGATCTGGAGCCCTGTATTCCGGAGAGAACCATGGAGCTAGTGATACAGTATACTGGCTTTATCAGCATGGAATTGGAAAGCCAATTATTTAAACTAGCCGACCTGATGAATTGGAAACTGATTGTATGTGTATATCCCGGATCCATAATGGTGACCGGAGAGTAACCAAATAGATTGCACCTGTGTTCTCGTTGGACAGATATCAGATCGTCCGGTATTGTAGAGAAGCGTATAAGATCGGCCTCGGGGCATGTTGATGAGTATGATATGGACATGTAATGACATAACTAAGATTAGGTCTAAGGTATTTATTAGTCGAATGAACGGAGACTTATACATTCCGGATTCCCTAGAGGATTCCTGCTGGATATTTATATGTATACTTCGCCTTGACTAAGGCCGTCGCGTATAATTATCAATGCAAGCCCTGGAGCTAAATGACAAAACGAGGTACATATCTCTATATATATGGAGGGAAGGCTGTGATTATAATATAACCTGTGAAAGTGCTCTATATATACTATAACATCCATAACATCAAATAAAGCTGGATCTCACTACCCTTGCGTTATCTTTGGGCGGAAGCCTGCCTCTGACTAGTTCACCCCACAGAGTAGGAACGTAGAAGGCGAATGTTGGACCCCATTTAGGTATACTAAAACGCTATATTTATATGGGACATTAACTATAGCCCAGATGGTGGTTTACTCTGGTTTGGCTGGGATGGACTTTCATGTCTCTGACGCCATTCCCCGTACCGCCCAGCGGCTCGCTGCCATGGGGGGCGCCCGGAGGGGGTGAGCAAGGTATAGAGCACACAGGACACAGCAGTAAGGTACACATAGGGCTAACGGACCAATTACATGGGACCACAGGCAGAGAGGAAGACATACAATTTATAGACGCTGAAGGAGAAGGGGAGGAATCAACAGAAGAAGAGATAAATGAAAGGAGCCTCCAACAGGGGACTGATCAACCCAGGAGGGGGCTGAGATCGTCAGGGGCAGTAGAGGAGATAAGCCTAGGATATAGGAACAGAAGAGAGGTGGCAATTAAGACAGGAAAGAAAAAGGACAAACCACACACATCCCGGCCAGGTGAAAGGGAAGAGCTACCCGAGGTAAGGCCTATACCAACAGGAGCAACACCCTACCCAGGACTGTCGGCGGTACTATGCCGGCCAATACATAAGGAAACTGACAGGACATCACCTGGACCACCTATAGTGAGAAACAGTGAACAGGAACAGGTGGAAAACGGGCAGCGGCGAGGGGCCCACGGGGCCACGGTTGGAGCAGCTGACAATGACTTAGAGGTGGGGGGAGAACCAGAAAACCAAGAGAACAGAGAACCACAGAACAGAACAGTAGAAAAAGGGGAGGGCGAGGGAAAAGGGGAGAACAAAGAATCAGAAAAGGAAGAGGAAAAAGAAAAAGAAGAAGAAGCATCGGAAGCTGGAGAACTAGAACAGGAAGAACCAGAAGAGGAAGGAGAAGAAGGAGGAGAAAGTAGAACAGAAGAGGAACCGGTGGAAGGAGAAGAGGAGAGTACAGAAGGAGAAGGGGAAGAGTTGGAGAGAGAAGAAGAAACAGAAAAAGACCAAGACGAACAGACTCCGATAGTAAAAGTTACAGAGCGTATATACAGCGAGGGAGAAGGAGAAGAAGTAGATGGGGAAACAAAGGGAGAACTGATCACAGCCACCGATAGTGGCACACCTCTAAGTCATAACCTCGGAGAGGGGGGGCATTTAGAGACAGTAGTTAGGAAATTATTCATAGAAAGAAAACGACTAGGGAGAAAGAGGGAAGGGACAGAAAACGAGAAAGACAGAACTCCAGCAACTAGTAAGACATATAGCACAAATGAAGGGGAAGATGGTACAACAATAATAGGAGGGGAACAAATCAGTCTAACACCAATACAAAGAGAGATAACGAGCCCTTTCTTTAAGGAATACAATATAATACAGGAGCAGGAAGACAGTGAGACAGAAGAATCATTGACACAGAAAAGAACAGAGAAATATGTATTACAGCATGCACGGGATGGAGAAGCAATAATAACACAGGTAGGGATACAACAAAGACTACAAAGCCCAAGAATAGCTATAATACAGCTACAGGAAAAAGGGAGCATAGAAGAAACAGCAAAGAAAGGAGCACCAACACACAGAGAAGGACAGAATATAGGTCTGAGCCAGGAAGAACACGCGAAGGGGATACAGGAAAAAGGAGACGAAAGGAATAGGGTAGAAAGGAAAAGAGACATAGTACAATTAAAAAACCATATAAACGAGGAGCAGAGGATAACAGGAAGCAACCGGAGACAACAGGAAGAATACAGAGAAGAAGCAAAAAGGAAGTGGGAGAGAGCTGCAACAAGAGAGAAAGGAACAGAGGAAGAAGGAACAACAACTGAGGAAGGACAGAAGGTAGTGGAAAGAGGAGAAAAGGGAAAAGGGATAAATGAAAAGAACAGGAGCCAAGGCCTGAAAAGAAAGGAACCGATTAGAAGCAGAAGTAGTAGTGAGGGAGGACTCGTGAGTAGCGGAGAGGAAGAGGAAGGAGACCACAGAAAGGGAGGCAGAAGAAGTAGAAGCAGCGATAGCCAATTGAGACTAAATAAACAGGGGCTATATGAAGACGTACTGCCAGGAATAGGGATAGGGTATTGTAAGAAAACAACAGCAACCGAGGAGAAGGACAAAGAAAAAGCAGCAGAAGAGAGAGATAGGAAGCTAGAAGAGACAAGGAAGAGAATAGAGAAAGCAAGAGCGGATAGGGACAGAGAAGACAGGGAAAGAGAAGAGAGACAGGAAATATTAAAAAGAAGATTATTGAAAGAAGGGGAGGAAAGAGCAAACAATAATAGGATAAGAGAAAGAGAAGAGGCAGAGAAAAGGAGATTAGAAAGAGAGAGGATAGCAAAGGAAGACGAGGAGAGAAAGAACAGGAAGACAGTATACTACCCAGAAGAGGAGGAGGAACAAGAAGAGGAGGAGGCTGTAGAAGTGGGAGGAATAGACGACATCATGCCTAACCCAAGCCTAAAGCTGCCTACCTTTACGGGAAAGCAAGGTGAAGACTATGAAGAATTTCTGGATGAGATAAAAATGATTTCGGGGGTGTGCGGATGGACACCAGACATAGAATTGAAATACGTCAAACTATGCATAAAAGGAGCAGCAGCCACTTGGATGAAAGCCATACAGGAACGAGAAAAAGATTCATTGGATAAAGTCAGGAAGATACTGAAAGACACATTCGATGACAATAGATCCCCATGGCAAAAACATCAGGACCTGACTCATTTAAAACAAGAAAAGGGTCAGTCGGTAAGGGATTTTGCCCTGCAGGTAAAGGAATATGATGGACCGGGCAAGGACGATTCATCTATGATATCAGTATTTGTATCAGGGGTAAAGGACAGTATCGCGGAAGAATTAGAAAAGACAACCCAGTTAACGTTCAATGCAGCGGTGCAGAAGGCAGAACTACTGGAATCCATAGAAAGAAGGAGACAAGGAAGAAAGGTGAAACTGGGGATGGCCGAGGTATATGAGACAACAGATAACAGTCTGAGGGGATATGAAAGAAATGAGAGGGAGATGAACAGAATGATGGAGATGTGCGCCATGGAATACAGGAACCAATGGTCGGAAAAGAATGAAGTACCGACAACATGGCAGGAAAACAAAGGGGGAGACAGAAGAGGTGATTATAACAACGGCAACAGACAGGAACCCCAAAGGACACAGACAACAAACAACAATACGGCAGGAAATGGATGGAATAACAGGGATGGAAGGAACAACGGAGGAACCTCGGGAGGAGGAAATGGGTAGAGAGGGAATGCCAATCAGCACATGAACAACAGGATACAGGGACAAGCAGAAGAGATGGACAGCAGAGAAAAGGGTTCAATGAGAGCAAGAGAATACGTAAGGATGATAGGGGAGCAACCACCTGGCGCGGCAGGAGGATTCAGGGGAAAGTACTGTCTCATCCACGACACCAGCACACACACCACGGACCAATGTTACTACTTGAGCCAATATAGGGAGAGTATGAGAATGAGAATGCCCCAGAGCAGGAGGGAAGGACCAAATCAGGGAAACGGAGTGGCTGGTCCGTTCCAACCCCGGAATTAAACCTGTTAAGCAGGGACGGATCAGCGAGACCCATGGAAGAGAAGGGACAGTCACCTATGTTTATAGAGATGAACATAGGATGGAGAACGTACTATGGTTTAGTAGATACAGGAGCATCAGACTGCTTTATATCAAAAGAGACATTGGAGGAGATAAATGAAGACCAGATCTGGGAAAGAAAGGAAGTCAAAGAGATATCAGTAAAATTAGGGGACGAGACAGACAGAAAACTAAAGGAGATAGTGAGACTGAAATGTAACCTGCAGGGCTCGGGGGTATGCTACCAATTTTACGTGGTAGACAAACTGATGTACCCCATTATAATAGGAAGAAACTTACTGAATGACACACAGGCAGAAATTAAGATGACAGAAGGGAAAGTGACGTTGTTCACGGGGGACCCTGTTTCAAGCATAGGCAGCATGGTAATAAAACCATGGGAAGAGAAAATAATACAGGTAGCACCTTGGAGGAGAGACAGTGGGCGATATGGAGAAGTAGTCAGATTGGAACCATCAAACCTCACAGTAGCAGGAGTGGAACATGCATTAAACTACACGGATAGAGGATGGTTTACGAAAGTGTGCAATGCCACACCGGATCCAATATTTATTGGTAGGTGGGACGTGCTAGCATATGCAAAGGAAGGGAGAGCAGACCATCTCAGGTTAGAGAATACATTGGGACACCTGGAAATAGATAAGTCAATAAAGGAGTGTATGGCTGTATATGGAGACAACGGGGAGGAGAGAACACAGCAAACAGAACAGGTAGGCACAAGATGGGGAGAAAGACAACAAAAGGAGAGCAGAAACGCAGAAAAGGAAGAGAAGATAATGAAGCTAGAAATGCCCGATACATGTATGAATCAAGAAGAACAGATACAGTTCAAAAAGATGCTAGTCAGAAACAAAGACACATTGGCGTTCAGTATGGAGGAGATAGGACACTGCACATGGCAACCAATGAAGATAAGAGTGGACGAGTCAAAGGGACCATGTCAAGCCAGACAATTTAGATATTCCCCACAGAAAATGGATATAATAGACACGCAGATAAGACAGCTGTTGAAACTGGGCATAATAGAACCCAGTAACAGCGCGTGGCGCAGCCCTCTGGTAGTAGTACAGAAAAAGGACGGTAAGCCCAGGCTATGCACAGACTATAGGGTGCTGAACATGATGACAGAGGACGACACCTACCCAACACCAACAGCTAGAAGCTTGTTCCTATACATGGCTTATAGAAAACCAGTTATTTTCACATGTATCGATTTACTAAGTGGATACCATCAATGTGACTTACACCCAGATAGCAGGAAGTATTCAGCGTTTGCATCACCGCTGGGGGTGTACCAGTGGAAGAGAGTACCATTTGGCATGAGACAAAGCTCATGGCAATTCACAAAAATAATGTCGCTGGCACTGGCAGGACTAATGCCACGAACATGCTTGGCCTACTTAGACGACATCATAATATTCGACCCTAACGTACAATCACACATAGAAAATGTGGAGAAAGTGCTGAAGGCGCTACAGGGAGCAGGACTCACGGTAAAACCATCCAAATGCGAATGGGGAAAGAAAGAAAGAAATTTTCTCGGGCACACAGTAAACGCAGAAGGACTGGGAACACAGCCTAGGATAATAAAGAAAGTACAGGAATTCGGCAGACCACACAACAAGGAAACTCTACAATCGTTTCAGGGGCTGTGTAATTATTACAACAAATTTGTAGGAAATTACGCCACATTGGCAGTACCGCTGAACAAACTGTTGAGGAAAGGCGTACCGTTTGTATGGTCGGAAGAATGTGAAAGAGCATTTAAAACAATCCAAGACAAACTGACCAGCCCACCATTGCTGGTACATCCAGAGATAGGAGGGCATTTCTATATACTGACGGACGCATCAAATATGGCCTGCGGCAGTGCGGTATGCCACCTGAAGGACGGTGTAATGAGACCAGTCATCTACTATGGATACACATTCACCAAAAGTGAAACAAACTATACCATAACGGAGAAAGAAGGGTTGGCTGTGATAAAGACATTAAAACACTTTGAAAACATGCTAGGAGGGTCTAGAATCACTATAATAACAGACCATCAACCCCTTATACCACTACTACAACAAGCAGCAAAGGCGCCTTCAAAGAGGTTGATAAGATGGAGCTTGGCACTGACAGACTTCAATTATGAGATAAAGTACGAGCCGGGAAAGACACACTACCTGCCAGATTTTATATCTAGAGTGCCACTAAGTGATCAGGAAATAGGAGTGAAGGAAGAAGGAGAGGAATTCGAACCAGAGGTAGGATGTGAGTTGTTGGCAATAGAAGTAGAGACTGGAAGTTCAAGCGGAACGAACACAACCTCCAGCAGTGAGGAGGAAGTAACGCCACAACAACAACCAAAGCCACAAAGAGAAACCAACAGGTATGACCGACCATTGAAGGATATTAGAGAAGGAAGACCCAGAAAGCAGGCCAGAGTGAAAAAGGATGAACCGGAAAGTATCCCAGTAGGGAGGGAAGAGATCACACAAAAGGAGATCAGAATCGAACAAGAAAAAGACCCTGAATGTAGGCCCATAATGGACTATCTGATGAAGGGGATACTACCAGAATCAGAAAGGGAAGCAACGGCCGTGTTAGCAAAGGAAGGTTTCATGGGTATAAAACAGGGAATATTATATAAGTTCAGTGATCCTAGAAAGAAGAAGACACAGAGAAGCATGGAAGTAAAGGCGCGCACAATGGTACCTAAAAGTATGATACCTAGGGTGTTATACCTGATGCACGACGACATATTGTGTGGAGGTCACATAGGAACAACAGCACTAAACAACAAGCTAGTGGAATCATTCTACTGGAAAAACATGTACATGGACATAGTAGAATATGTAAGGAGGTGTGAAAGATGCGCCCTCAGGAAGAGAGCACCGCATTTTAGAGCTAAGGCCAGATCTTGGGACATGCCAGACTACCCATGGCAGGTAGTACAGACAGATTTCATAGGACCGATTAGGAAATCTAAAGAAGGCTACAAATACATAATGACCTTCATAGACCTGCTCACGGGATGGCCGGAGGCATTCTGTACCAAGGACTGTACAGCCACAACAGCAGCTACAGTTTTCTTACAACAAATGGCATGTAGGTACGGTAGAATAGAGGTAATGTGTAGTGACAGGGGAAGCACATACCTGGGGAAAATGTTCAGGGAAATTACAGCCCGGCTGACATGTAAACAAAGGTTCACGAGCTCGAGAAATCCGACTGGAAATGCCAGGGCAGAAAGACTGCACAAAACATTGGAGGACGTCATAGCATGTTATGTGACAGAGGATCACGAGTATTGGCCGGATCTGCTGGGAATAGCACTATGGAATATCAGGAGCAATATCAGCCTGAGAACGGGACACTCGCCCTATACCCTTATGTTTGGAAGGGACCCAACGCCAATAGGTTACCCCGAGGAGAGGAAGGAACCACAGGTGGGCAGTGAGGCTGAATGGTTCATAAGAACGAAGCACTGCATAGAGCTATATAGGCAAATGGCAAAGGAACATGTCAATGTATATGAAACCAAAATGAGGGATAGGCTGGACAAAGGAGCAAGGCCGGTAGCCTTCAAAGAGGGAGAATATTGTTGGTACTATGACCCCATGTGTGCAGAGAACAATGTATCCAAATTCGCGGGGAAGTATAGAGGGCCATACAGGATACAGGAGGTCAAGGGAGACAACAGAGCACAGCTGAGGTCAATCAAAACTGGAAAGATGATAGGACACCTGACGAATGTAAATAAGCTAAAAAGAGCGTATTTGGAAACCATAGTGGAAGGGGAGGGAGAAATAGTAGGAATACCAGGTAACAGAATAAAGCCCGTGGATCACACAACCCGAAGGGATGGCATGCTCGAGATAGAAGGCAACGGCTCTCAGGAAGAGCCAACCCAACCCAGCATAGGGAGGCCTAAACCGAATGTCATTCACAAAGAAAATAAGAGAACCCACAATGAACAGAGAAATTCAGGAGACATTCAGGACAGTGACTCGGACACTCAGAGGAGTGAGGGGGGGTCCACAGAGGAGCAAATCCGCCCCCCCGATAGGGTGGTAGGGCCTGATATTATTGGCCAGGCCACACCCGAACAGAACATTCCGGGAGTGGATAGAAAAACGTGGCAGGCAGCCATTAGGATTGCCCAAAGTTTAACAGACAAAAGAGACAGACAGGAGAAGGTTCTGGGGAAATGGAGTAAGAGACAGAGAGCTAGTAGTGAGGAAGAGGAGAGTGACGAAAAACAAGAAGAACAAAGGGAAACAGGGAAAAGAGGGAGAACTAAAAATGTAGACATAAGTAGGCAATTACTGCAAGAAAGGGAGAAATTAGAGAAACAGAGACAGGAGAAGAAGAGAGCCAGAGAAGACAGAGCGACAGAAAGGAGGAAAAGAAGAGACAGAATAGAGCAATTAGCAGCTAAAGCTAGGAGTGAGGAAGAAATAAGCGATGAGGTGGTGATACCTAAAGGCAAAATAAAAAGACAACCACGACAAGGAAGGGAGCAGCTGAGCAGCTCCAGCGAGTAAGAGGGGTGGGGGGAGGGGGGGGGGCACGATGCGGGAGTACCCAGGCACATCTCCAGGCATACAGACATATCCGCACAGACAGGGAGCAGCCCAACACAAAGGGGAGAACCAAATAAAACTTCACAACTAGGATTAGGAGGGAAGGGCCACTGAGGCCATACAGAGACATACTAGTGAAATTAACAAGGCGATGAAAGAGTATACTGGAAAACACAACAGGTATAAAGGAGTCGACATAAGTGTAAGACAATTAATCAGCCAACTAGAGGACAATCAACTGATATTGATGGAAAGGGACAGCAGAAAGGAGGAAAACCCGACCATCGGTGAAGGGGAAACACTAAAAGAGATAGTAACTATAAGCGAGGGAGAAGAAGAAGGTGGAAACACTGGGTTCACCGACGAGGAAGGGGAGGAAATACAGGAATTGGACGAATTTTTACAGGACTATTGGACATATCAAACCTCAAAGGAGTCGACGAGCCAAAGAGAGAGTGAGAAGAGACAGGAGATAGTAAGAAGAAGTAAGAGGATTGAAAAGAAAGGAAGGTATTACTACGGAGAAGCCACAGCCCCATCTTTCAAGAAGGGGGATCCTGGAAAGGAGGGTTACCTCACTGGAGAGGAAAAGAACTGGAGAATAAGAGAGGGAAGGAAGGCAGGAAAGGGGAAAAGGGAGATAGAATACAAAAGAAAAAGGCAGGGGGTAGAGGAAGGAGAAGAGACGGAACAGGAGGAACCACTGGATTACTCCAGGAAAGGGAAACAGATCAGAAAGGATAGCGAAGTAACAAACAAACAAACAAACAAAGGAAGCCTCCACTCAGACAAGGAAAGCTTGGAGATTGAATATTATAATAGAAGGAAAGAGTGGAGGAGAAGACACCAGGGAAGTAACTACACAAACAGAAAGTACAGGAGAGGACACGGACAGGCCGTACTACCTGGAGGACGGAGAACAGTATATAGGGGAAGGGTATAAATGTAACTGGTGTCCACTGGTGTGGCCTACAGAAGGTGGCAGGAGAGAACACTTCGAGATAATACACCAACCCAGAACGATACGATGTAGCATATGCAAGGGAATGTATGCATCGCGACACAGACTAAAAAGGCACATCAAGAGAATCCATTATAAGAAGACAGAAGAGGGAAAAGAGGATGAGTAGAGAAACAGCTAGAACACAATGGAAGGAATCATCCAAGGGGAGAAAGGCAGAAAAAAGGAATAGGGAATATGACAAAATGTTGGTAACAGCAGGAAAGTACAAAGGACAAAGGAGAGGTGATGTGGCCGATGTCATGTGGACCCCAGGATACTACCTGCCACCATTGTTTAAGAAAGAGAGAGCCTCCCTTTTCCAGCTATGCATGCAGAAAATATCGCAGAGTAGAATCAACATCGACGCATTACCAACGGTATTAAGATGGCAGGTCAATAAACACCATATGAAATTTGGGGTAAGGATGATAACAGACAGTAGATACTATACCCCAGTGTGTTATGTACATGCTACACTGGAGGTCAGGATGAAGTGTAGACAGTGCATCAGAAGAAGGGACGCATGGGATATGCTAATGCTAAGGATACAGAAGTTACATATCACCGAAGGAATACTGATCAGCGAAGGGAAGAGAATGGCAATCAAAGCCGAGGAGAGGGTAGAACAGAGAAGATTGGCAGTGGAGAGGCCAGTAAAGACAAAATCACAGGATGGCCATAAGACCATATAAAAATTCGGAAAAAGGGGGGGGTTGGACGTCCAAGTCCAAAGGATAGAAATAGGGAGGTGGAAAAAAGGGGGGTGGGGGGATGGGAGGGGAAGGGGGAGCCAAGATATAAAAGGCAAAGAAGAAAAAGAGAAAAAGGGGGGGGGGGGGGGAGGGAGAACGGGGACCAGACAGCAGAAGGATAAGAGGACCAGCAGAAGGAGCAGGCGGACCAGTTGGAGCCGAGGAGCCAACGAGGCAGGAGGTAGAGGCAAGCCACCCACTACCATGAGACACAGTGCGGGCCCATAACACCACAAGCCATGTACCACAGTTGATGGTTGGGGTAGTGAGCAGCTAGGAGAAGCTCAGGGCGTGGAGACTGCACAGCTACAGCTACTCACCGGGGAGTCCCTGGAGGAGGGTTGCTACAAGCAATAATAATACAGAACAACACGAGATCAGCACTACAGGGCTACAAGCAAAGAAGGGAGAGGAGTACAGACTAAACAACATAACGGAGCCCTGCAGGGTAACCTGCAGGGGGAAGAGAGGAAACAGAGACAGACAACAGAAACAGGGGAAATGGCAGGGCGAATGATGAGAACATTTATATGTGATAAGGAAACTCAACAACGGGTAGACGGCCAAACAGTACCCATACAGACAATTGTAGAAAAACAACAACCTTTATATTTAACTAAGGAAGGAGCTGTGATTGACATGATACAAGTCAATTTGAATGGACCAGGGAGACTAGAATGGAGACTACTAACAACAGAGGGAATAACAGCCGGATGTAAGTCAGTGGCTGAACATGGGAGAATAGTAATGGCAATCAACACACCACTCAACATGCCCGAACTACAGCTGTTTGTAGAAAGGAATGAAGAAGGGGAAGAAGTCATGATAGGGAAGAGAGCAGAATGAACGGCGACCAGAGGAAAAGAGGGGGAGTGCTATTTGAAGCACTAGAACGTATAAGGCAACAAACAAAGGTAGTAGCAGATTTCAGAAAGCTACAACTGAGGGAGGACGATCTAGTAGAGGACGAATGGAGTAGTACGGACAATACAGAACAATATGTACAACATAAAACAATGTCAACACCAAAAGGGCATATAGTGACATGTTCTACAAACATAACATACAGCAGAGTAGACGATGAAACAGCAGTGGTATATATACCAATCAGCACAGAGAGACAGGAAGGAGAGGTAGGAGACAGTTATAGAGCGTTTGGATTGAAAATAACACCATTCCAAATGATGGGAGAGGGACAAACATGCCTGACAATACCCGTGTACAATGACAAGATAAAAGGAATGAGCCAAATGATAGGACTTACCGGTAACTGTGTATGCCTGGTGTGTGTAGCTACTCTTGTGAAGGAGGCTAAAATGAAAGGAAAACATATATCAGAATATGTGCACAGAGCGACCACAGTACCATATTATTTAGAAATGAGACAAATGCACACACCTGGATGGGTAGAGGGAATGAATCGACTGTAAAATAAAAAAAGGCAGACGACATGGGCCAAATAATACAGTGCATGGGACTACAACCCAACGCGCCATTTGACCCCGAGCCATACAAAATAAAGAAAATGACACCAGTGAGACAAAGTGCTATCAGAAGGAAACCCCGAGGTAAACAATATATAGGGCCTAGGACGGGGGAAAGATACGACATTGTAAATAACAGAAGTACAGGCGAGCCAATGTATATTACAGCTGAGACACACCACAGCCAGGTACAAAGAATATAAAAGGAACCGAGGATAATCAAAGGAACGTACCGAGTGTGGGGCAGAAACGGCGGGAGAATCAGGTGGAGTCCGGGAAGCAGGGGAAACCCCATAGGGAGCAGTAGAGGCAGAGCTGTTAGAGGCAGTACGGCGACGAAGGCGGAGACGATGGCTCCGGCGGGGCGCCACACCGGATAAGGCAGGACTAGGTGATCCCACGGAAGAGCCTGAAGATATATCCAAGCACACAGGTAGATACGGCGGCCCACGACACATGGAGACAGGGGTGGGGTCCGGCACCACCACCTCCAGGCCAGAGGTCAACGGTATCAGGAGCCCTGAAGAAGAAGGGACAGAAGAGACAGAAGAGGCTGAAGTCACAGTAGTCACAGGAACAGTGGCAGGAAGAGAAATAGAAGTAACAGAGACAGGGTCATGGGAAATAGAAGCACAGGTGGAATGGGTAGTAGGGAGACTCATCACCAATGAGGGTGTGTTGGAATTGGTGGCAAAAGGAGAACTAAGGTGGGAAGTGACAGTGTTGACAGTAGAATGGACAGAAGTAGAAGAATGGGAGGTAGAGATAACAGAAGAAGTAGTCTGGGAAAGAATAGAAGAAGAAGCAGGAGATGAGAACCAGGAAGAAAAAGGAGACATGTACTCAGAGATAGAGGACCAAAGAGCAGTGGGGGTGGCCTGTTGAACAGAAGAAAGAAGGGCATCATAACGAGTGGCAGAGTCCACACGAACAAAGAAGTCATGAATGGAATCAGAGGAAGATAGATCCAACGGAAGAGAAGAAGAAGCGGAAGCAGGCATAGGAAGAGGCAAAGAAGAAGGGAGAGACAGAGGAGGTAAAGGGAATGGAGAAGGGGCGCTACCCACATCAACGACACAAGGAGTCAGGAGAAGGGGATCAGAGGTAGGAACGGCATCAAGGGAAGGAGGAGATATAGAAAGAGAGATAGGAGCGGAGAGAGGAAGAGTTGGCAAGAGCAGGGGAGGAGAAGAGATAGTCACAGCAGTGACATCATCAGAAGGAACAGACACAGGAGGAACGGAAACAGGAGGGTCGACGACTGAAACGGTTCCAGAAGAGGGAGTAGGAACAGAAACCACTGAAAGAAGAGGAGAAGCCACAGGAACAGAAGCCACTGCAAGGGGAGAAAGAGAATAGGCGGGAGTGCAGGTCGCTGGTATAGGGACAGAAGGAAGGGAAGAAGGCTCGGTCATATTAAGAGCCAAAGGCGTAGGAGGAGGCATAGGAGTGTCAGTTCGAGGAAGGGAAGGCACAGAGGAAAAGGAGGGAGAAATAGCAGGGGGAGAAGAAATAGAAGAAGTAATAGGCACTTGAAAGGGAGAGGGAGATGCAGGGCAAGTAGCGAAGGTAGAAGGGAGAGCGGGAGGCATGGAATAAACAGGAACAGGGAGAGAAGAAACAGGGGTAGAAAGGGAGGAGGTTCCGAATAGGGATGCCAATTGGATCCATAGGGAGCGCTAGGAGGAGGATACCAGGGATGAGCCGGGACCTGACCGTCTATCCTCCAGGCACGCACAGCGGCAGGAGGCATGGAGGTAGCCACCTGGGCTAAGGCGCGAATCACATCAGAAGTGGGCGGATTGGTCACATCCCCGGGTAACATGGTGATAAACCCAGGTAGGGCTGAGCCAGGAGCGGACATATAAGCCTGACGGGTGGAGACAATAAATACCCGGCCTATGGGCATCAGATCCAGAGGAAGATAGACCAGTCGTCCATGGAATAGACAGGAATAATAGTCCGACATGATGTGCAGTGTAGCTAATCCCGGGGGGAAATGAGATGGGGGAAACAGGGGAAGACTGGAAGGGGCCTGGGAAAGAAAAAGGCCAACAGGGACAGATAAGGGTAACTAGGGAGAAGCAGAACTGAAAATGAACCCATCTACTTATAAGAAATTAAAATAAGAATACCACATAAAGAGGGAGAAAACTAGAAGGGTACAAAATGGAGGGAAGAAAGAAGGCGCTGTGGATAGCCTATATTGTACTGGGGGGTATAATTTTGACACCAGAAGGAGGCAACATATGTCCTATTATACAAAGGATAGAATTAGGTGTCATAATGCAAAGTGGGAAGATCATAACTACCAGTGATGAATCCCACGTCACACAAGTATTCGTGGTGGAGATACCAGAAATGAGACCACCAATGAATATAAGTAGCATATATGAACAGTGTAAAGAAAACTTGGAAGGGTTATGTAACAATGCGAGCCAAAATAGGACATTGATATACGAAGACAGTTGTGATAATCTAAAAACAACAGAAACATGGATGGACGCTGCCACTCAGGAGCTGATAAATACAAGAAGGTCACTGGTAAGAAGGGTAATGAAAGGAATAAGAAAAGAAGGAGAAGATATAACCAGAGACAAGAGAAATATCATAGCTGATGGATTCTACTGGATATTCGGATTCGGCAGGGCCGAGGACACGGCCAGAAATGAAAAGAAAATAGAGGTGTTGGAACAAGACACCAGGAGAATTAGTAATACACTAAGAAAGTTAGTGACCACAACAGACAAAACCTTCCAGGATATGCACGGAAAGATAGGAGAAATGAGTGACAGACAGAAGCAACTCAGAGACATGGTAATGAGTATAGACAGAAAAACTAGATATCTGTCTCATAAGCTCGGTATGCTGTCACTAGCACTATATCAGAAATCGATAGCGGATACCCATGAAAGCCTATTAATAAGGGTAAAGTGGGGATACATGCTACATCTATTGTATGAGATGATTAGGGTGGTGGAGCTGACCAGCGACCTGGAGGCCGCCAAAAACCACCACTTACCTGTGAGACTGATAGCCACTGAGGCGGTACAAGAGGCCATAAGGAATACTAACAATTACCTGAAGGAAAACTATCCACGCTTTAGAGTGGCATTCACCAACCCCAACTATTACTATGAGAACAGCTTTGTCGATACGTATAGGGAAGGGGGCAGAGTGATGATCACGCTGGGTATACCGGTGATCTCGGAACAGCACCTATATTGCACCTATCAGGTAAGGGCGATACCGCTACCAGTGAGGCTGGAAGGAAAGGAGGCGGATGGCGCCATTATGACAGGATTACCAAAGGAGATAGCCCTATCCATGAACGGACGATATTACATCACTGAGCCGGTGGTAAACTGGGCGAGGTGTCACGGGAACACCATTACGATCTGTCCAGACATCCCACATATGCGCAAAGTATCAGAGACAGGGTGCATTGCAGCACTCATTAGAAACGATAAAACGGGGGTGGAGGAGAGCTGCGATGTGGACTATATAATCAAACCACGCTTCCCGGCTCTGGCCATCCCCTTACAGGGAGGAAAGACATTAGTGTCAGGGCCGGAGATAGAAGGACAACTACTATGCGGCTCTAGCCCGCCCGTGGTAATAGTGATTCACTACTTCGCAGTGATCAATATAGGCTGTGATTGCGCATTTATGACGGCTGGGGCATGGATGCCCTACAGCCTTAGGGGATGCCACCGAGTTCAAATGGTGAATAACATATCATATATTATAAACGATTTGCTGAAAACAAAAACATTCAAAAGGATAGGCTATAGAAAGACAACGTATGATGGGCACGAGATACAAGCACTACCGGAAGACCCGCTACCGCCTATGATTAGATCACAACTAGAGCATAGGGCAGCATATACACGAGCTCCTGCCCATATCGCCCTAAATCAGCTAGAAGAAGCTGTAATAGAGGGAAGATTGGGTATGGATGAAGGATTCGAGACTAAGATAGACGACGGAATACATCAACTAGCCGGATATGGATCCTCCGGTATACTATTGGCGGTGATAGCAGTTATAATAGTATGCTGTTGTTGTAACTATAAGAGGGTAATGACGGGGATGATGCTATCTACAGCAGGGTCGCAAGGGGTCCAAGCCGAGAAGCAATGGGGCAATCAGGATATGGACGATACTCAAATGGATTGCCCGGAAACGACAGACGAGTCATACTCCCAACTCACCTCAATGATAGTGATGCTAATATTGGCAATCATAGTAGCAGTATGGGCAATCAGAAAATGGAGGCAGGAAAAGAACAAGAAGCCGGCGGATGGGTTATACATACAAATGGCCTCCAAGAGACTAGTAGAGACAATACCGCTAGGGGAGAGTATTATGCCATTGGACCAAATATTCCAAAAGCCGGGAACAGCCCCATTAATCAAAGACGCCAATGTCAGTTATGCCTGTAAAGGACATGTTGCTAGATTACATTGGGGTAGAGTGGTGTATGCGACGGAGATGGCATCAGGGGAGAGCGCCATACCACTACCACTACCGACCACCATCAAGGTGAGTAAGACATTAGCCAGAGTGCTCGAAGGGGATCACACTGAGGCGGTCATGGCGCGACTGCTGAGGTTTAGCGGCGGAGTGTCGTCGGCGGTCCCTGTAGATATGCCGATGATATCAATGGCAGGGTGGTCACCTTTGGGAAACCGCAGTATGGAAGTGCATAGTTTCAGAGGAGACGAACATAGAAGAGCAATACAACAACTGAACATTAATGCCGCGACCAGGGAATTACCAAGAACCCCTATACAACAAGCGAAAAGAACAGGAGAAATAAGACTAAACCCCACGGGGGCAGCCAATAGGGATCCAATAGAGATATACCAGGAAGTACACGAGTAGCGTTGCCGTGGGAACGAAAGAGACCAGGGAACCGAATAGACATCGGATTAACCTGGGTCCCTCTTAACAAAACTGACGATAGAACATTATTAATCCTTCTACCATGTTGAATAAATGTATATAGATTCTCAGCGCTCACATAGGCAGCAAGGCGATTAATATGCCACGAATGGAATCTAACTATGATTACTTGGATGCAGTGGCATACGGACAAAGACTTACGAAGAAGCCATACTTCGGCTTGCCACTATCCTATAAGCACCACTAGTAATCTGCCTTGCGTCACGGCCCCATGTTGATGCAGAGGATTATACTGTAAGGGGTCGACACAGGTCAGGAATCTCGGAAACAGACTATGAAAGGCCAGAGAGCAGGACTATCCTAGCTCGAGCCTAATTTGCATCTATATCCACATCTTTATCCAACAGACTATGAAAGGCCAGAGAGCAGGACTATCCTAGCTCGAGCCTAATTTGCATCTATATCCACATATTTATCCAACAGACTACGAAAGGCCAGAGAGCAGGACTATCCTAGCTCGAGCCTAATTTGCATCTATATCCACATATTTATCCAACAGACTACGAAAGGCCAGAGAGCAGGACTATCCTAGCTCGAGCCTAATTTGCATCTATATCCACATATTTATCCAACAGACTATGAAAGGCCAGAGAGCAGGACTATCCTAGCTCGAGCCCAATGTGCATTTATACCTACATCTTCAGCCAACAGACTATGAAAGGCCAGAGAGCAGGATTATCCTAGCTCGAGCCTAATTAGCATCTCTACCCAATTCGTTTCATCCATGAACTATGAAAGGCCAGAGAGCAGGACTATCCTAGCTCGAGCCTAATTGATCATTAAGTATTCAAGTCTTACCCAACAAACTATGAAAGGCCAGAGAGCAGGGCTCACCCCGCTCGAGCCTAATCACCGTACATAAAATACATGTTAAGCATATAAATAGGTCATACTAAGAGGGGGTTAAGGTAAAAGCTTACTAGAGCATAGAAAAGGGCAATAAGGGGATAAATAGACGTCAAAAGAAAGTAAAAGGTGTGAAAGAGTAGGGATAGTGCAGACATAGTAAAAGTGGAGAAACGGGGCACAAAAAGAAAACAAGACAAGAAGCCTGCAGAACAGCCCAGAAACTAGAAATCAAAATAAAAAGCAAAACATAAGCAACAAAAACATAGATTAGGAGAGAAAAGAGAAACGAGAAAAAAGAAACAAGAAATAAAATAAGAAAAGTAAAGAAGACCTTTCAGAAACCAAAGGAGAGAAAGAAAAGTAAAAGTAGAAGTAGAATAGAGGCAAAATAGAAGCAAAGTCAAAGAAAAGGTGAGATCCAGAAAGGACGATTCGTATATAACACGAATCTACGGGGGACCCCCCTGTCCTGGGTTATAGTGGAAAACTAAAGAAGAGCAAAAATGTTTGGAGGATATATTTATTGATTGATAAATAATGTATAAGATAACATAAGGGAATGGGCGAAACTGTATATATATATGCACGAATATGTATGGGTATAGTAGATATACATTGAATAAATGGGGGGAAGTAGTACACTTTAAGATACAGTACAGTGAGACTAATATAATAAGAGAAAAGAATGTCGTCGCATACATTAGGTCACATGCAAATCGGGCAAGTCCAGAACGCGGGCCACGCAGTAAATAACGAATATAAAGAATATACATGAATAATGTCATAAGGTCCTATAATGGTAGACTTGGTCACAATAAGAGTCAAAGTTATTTGGATTGAATATATTCGGCTCGTGGTCAGGGCCTAGAACCGAACAGGAAAGCAACAGATAAACTAGGATCCGGGCTGAGACAGCTGGTGGGAAAGATAACAGCGGGATAAATCCAGGTCAGGAGATAGGCTAGGATCGGGAAGACGAACGGCGAGTGGGGGACGCGGCCTCAGCGATGGGAGCGAGTAGTACAGTCAGATGGGGCTATGCGTCAGGGTTAAAATCCATATGGCCGGGACGTCCGTGACCAGGGCCTCCGGGAACAGCAGGTGGGGTAAGTGGTGAAGGAGGCGGTTACCAGGGCCTCGAGAGCAGCATGGGGGGTAGGCGACGACACAGGCTGAAGGCCAGCCCCGAACACAACATGGCCACGACCATCCCCTGCCTAATTTATTCAGGATAGTCTTGAGTAGGGCTGCCTAATTGCCAATCAATAAAGGATGAGGCATGGTAACGACGGGTGGTCGATATGAGCCGGGTGTAGCCATGGGAGGGGGCAACCTAGGAACCGACTGATGGGAAGCTGGAATGAAGGAAAAACACAGTATATACAGAAAGGCATGGGTTGCGCAGTCAGTTATCAGTGAGCGTTTGGAGAGTACGATCGAGAAGGCCAGATGGCACTGTGTAACTCCTGAGGAGTATGTGTGTGGTTCTAAAGGTTTAACATCGGTTTAGCATTGACTAACAACAGTTTCCTGTGATTTAAACATTGGAAAAGATGGATCGTTGGAATCCATGCATTGAGATGTAACGTTTCAATTGGAGATATTATGTAACAACGCTGCCACCGGAGTTGTATATTGGGTATTTGATCCATGTGTTGATCTGGAGCCCTGTATTCCGGAGAGAACCATGGAGCTAGTGATACAGTATACTGGCTTTATCAGCATGGAATTGGAAAGCCAATTATTTAAACTAGCCGACCTGATGAATTGGAAACTGATTGTATGTGTATATCCCGGATCCATAATGGTGACCGGAGAGTAACCAAATAGATTGCACCTGTGTTCTCGTTGGACAGATATCAGATCGTCCGGTATTGTAGAGAAGCGTATAAGATCGGCCTCGGGGCATGTTGATGAGTATGATATGGACATGTAATGACATAACTAAGATTAGGTCTAAGGTATTTATTAGTCGAATGAACGGAGACTTATACATTCCGGATTCCCTAGAGGATTCCTGCTGGATATTTATATGTATACTTCGCCTTGACTAAGGCCGTCGCGTATAATTATCAATGCAAGCCCTGGAGCTAAATGACAAAACGAGGTACATATCTCTATATATATGGAGGGAAGGCTGTGATTATAATATAACCTGTGAAAGTGCTCTATATATACTATAACATCCATAACATCAAATAAAGCTGGATCTCACTACCCTTGCGTTATCTTTGGGCGGAAGCCTGCCTCTGACTAGTTCACCCCACAGAGTAGGAACGTAGAAGGCGAATGTTGGACCCCATTTAGGTATACTAAAACGCTATATTTATATGGGACATTAACTATAGCCCATCACATCCTACATTCCATTCTTGTTTACGAAGAAAGTGAGAAGAGTACCTATACTAAAACCTCATTTCAATTTTTGATATTTATATTTTTTTCAAATTTTTGGCAAAATTACAGAGAAATCTGGCGGTGGGAGGGTTAAAGGAAATGTTACCATCATATTTTGTGCTAAGGTCTACCGACCACATACCTTTTTGTCTGTTGGCAACATGTACATCCTGTGTCACCATGTGGATATTGAGTGTCTCCATAGCAATATTTTCTGACTCAAATTCATACTCTCCACCCCCCACTGCTCCATACTCCTCATATTCATAACCTTGACCGCCATACTCATATGCCGCATAATGCACAGATCTCTGAGAATAGCAACGCGGGGCAAAATGACCAACTCTGTGGCAGTAATTGCAAGACTGGTTGTACGCTGGGCACTGTCTTGGTCTATGCATATAACAACAGTTCCCACATGATTGTCCACTCTCCGCATAACCTTGACCTCCACGACCTCTGTAACCGCCGCGTCCACCGCGACCTCGGAAGCTATCCTGATGATCCTGAACTTGTTCCTGACCATGACCCTGGTGACGATCTTGATCTGGATACTGACCTTGACCCCGACCACGTGCACTGAAACCCCCTCGCCCCCGACCATAGCCTTGGCCTTGGGGGGGATACCTGTCGACCAGATCCACCCGGGACTCCTGACTGTCATGAGCACCTACGGTGATCTTCCTGGTCATCAACTTCTGCTCGTGGAAATTACATGCTTTAATCAGCTGATCAAGTGTCAAGTCATCTTCTCATAATTTGTCCTTTAACTTCTTATCACTGACACCATTTGAGATCTGGACACAGACTTGCTGCTCCTCGGATGCCCCAAACTCACACTGCGACGTTAACTCCCTCACAGCTGCCATATACTCTGCGACCGTCTCATTTTTCTGCACCCGCTGCTGGAATCGTGTGATGTAGCCTTTCAACAACTTCTTTGGCTCAAAATGAGCATCAAATTTAAGCAGCACAGGGTCTAATTTCTTCTCGTCCCCAGCAGGAAAGGTGAACTTGTCAAACAGCTTGATCCACTGGGACCCCATACTACACAACGACATGGCCACTTCTGTCTCCCCAGATACATCTGTCTTTTCTGCTGCCACTAAATACAACCTGAACTCCATTTGCCAGTCCTTCCATGCCTGGGCAATATTCTCCGGAGCCTGAGGGCTGAACTTGGCAGGGGGCTTGAAGGTAGCCATGCTGCTTCACTATAGGCCTATCACACCCAGATACAGTACAGTCAGTAACACTTCCACAGACTCAGCTAGTGAGTCCCACAACTTGATATTCAGATGGCTGGCATCCACACAACAGTCAAGCTCTACTCACAGTTCAGGACTTCCACTTCCCCTATTCCACTGACACACCATCAAGTTCATTTCACCACACACTTCTGACGCCATGTTATGTCTGTGCCTATCCTGGTATTTCCTATTTAACTTAATTAATAGGAATCTAATCAGAGAACAACCAAACACGTGCGTTATGGTAGTTCCCGCCGGAAGTTGTAAATTCAGAACGTTGCAACGGGTATACAACATCCATGGCCATTACCATCATCTTGCCAACCATTTCAGACTTTCGTGCTAAGGACTTGTCTGCATCCTTTGACTTCGCCAATACCTTGAGATCATCAAGGATGGTGGCTTGTCTAGCCACAGCGGTCATAGGAGCTGTCATGTTAGACAACCGGCCATTTTGAGTGGTGACCCACCTCGAGGCGTTATTCAGCTCTGGAGGTTTCAGCGTTAGAACATTGCCTGGGCATGGAAACAGATCTCTCTTCTCTGCAACAAATCTCTTCTCACACTCAAAGGCCTGACCAGTGGTTTGCGAGGAAGCTCTTCACTAGTCTTTCCTCCAAGACTTCCTCCAGGGTATTATAGTTCTCCCGGAGAGGGTCCTCAGCGTCAGAGATGGCATTTTGACCGCGGTCAGTGCCGTGACCTAGTTGGCCAGTGCAACGGCATTCTCCTCCATCGTGGTCAGCATGGCCACCATTATCCGCCCCACTGCCTTCATCATCCGTGATGATTGAGGCCTTTCTATCGGTGGCCCTTAATTTTAGGACTAGAGAATCTTTCATGGCCGTGGGCTGATCTTTGATGGCTTCTTTGATCATATTGCTCAGGTCAACATGATGGGCCCTTTCAGCGTGGTCAATAAACCCACTGTCAGCAGTGTCAGCATTGCAGGCCAAGCGTGTACAGGGCGCCATGTTGGTCAACTGATCAACTACTTAAATGTGCTCAGGGAGCTGGTCTCATACCTACTAGCCACTTTTGGGTCTGAGTTTGCCAAAAATACTATTGTCAATGGCTATCGGTCCACGAGCAGTATTATAGTTCACTCTTTATGGTAGAACGGGTGTTGTTTAGGGTAAATCCGATTTTTAGAAGCAGTGCTGTGAAATGAAACATGTGTCTGCGGCGCGAGTTCATGCGCTACGGCTTAATGCACATATCTCTGTTGATACTACTTTCATAGCCGGCAACCAGAAATAAACTCTAGGTGCACTATTAGGTCCACCTAGCATAGGCCCACAGTAAACTAAACCTACTTTACAGCACCTTTACGACACAAACCCTTGGATGCATCCTAATTGGCTTTACGCTTTCTGTCTGGAGATGGGGAAATGAGACAATTGATTTTCATAGAAACTTTATTTTGTTAGTCCAGCTTGCCAGTCCAGTTTGCCAAAAACAAAGTGCTTACCAAACCACTCCGTGGCAGCTAGGATACATAAATGGTAATAACTATATACATGTACATAACAAAATATGAATTTGTATACTTGCGTTACAGCTATATGTATTTGAACATCGAGCGTTTTGGAAGAATATGACAATAAATTATCCCTACAATGTCACTGTAAGGGGTAGAGTAATTGTGATCCATTAAACCACTATTAGGCCACAATAACACATTCCCCATTGTCTTACTTTAGCAGATTACACAAGCAACATTCATCACAAAGAGAAGGTATTGTGAGTGGGGTAGTTTAGCAAAATCCAGTGACAATTATTTTCTCTCTTTTTCTTTACAAAAGAATATGGAATTTACATTTCTGAACATAAATGGTGAAGAAAATCCACAGCTGTTTATTTTGCGAGTGTTATCTTACAATGTGGCACTGCTTACTCTACCACCTACAGTGAAATTACCGACATCCTCTCATACAGCCTCAATACGAATTGCGTCTCTCCACAAACATGGCCCACTCGAAAAGCTTTATCCTGTCTCAACATACCAAATTACAGCCAGTCTGGGTATTTTATTATGTAAATGCAATACAAGAACAGCATGATTGTATACTGCATATATAGCGAGTTTTCTAAGCATGTATATAATGCAGTTGTGCAGTTTGTAATACACATAGCTTCTGGAGTAGTCTTCCGTTAACGACGGGAGAAGTAGGGGGTGCACGACAAAACCCCTTACCATGTTATTACAGAAATTACTCCTCTTTCAGCTCAGAATGCCTATTTCTACAACTCTTTGTGTGTAGGGCACAGGGGTTCATAATAACAATGGAGTAATGATCGAGGTGTGATGTCATTGGGAGCTAAGCACAGATTGTATTCCAGTATAGAATAAGGTGGCATGTGGCATGCTGTTTAACGTGCCACTTCTCAGGGAGAGGGGCTCTTTAACCATTCACATTAATCTAGCAATTTGAAAGTTGATTTGGGATACAACTTACATGTCACTAAGGTTACCATGATCCAATAATCATTGCAGTATCAAGTCCCACTTTGGGAACATGGCGGTTTATAGAAACTTTTCCTCGTAAACATGGACTGGTATTTAACATCCAATGTAAAATGGACATTAAATTGAAACCACACAATCGGAACAATTTTATATTCAGGAAAGCCTTCATCAAATTGACAGGAACAGAATTGATCACTTTAGAACATATTTGTGTTTATAATGAACATGTTATTAAGTAGTTATACAAAGAACACACTGAGAATATAAAGCCCGGGTTTACCAGGATCAACACTACATTATAGTCTTAGAGGTAACAGATTATACACAAACCAAGCAGGACACACTACACAGAAATAACAAACCCATGCGCCGCACATACACCCTTGTTAAGGGAGTGGTCATTTTCTAAGAACATGAGGGTTGATGAATTTAAATTACCCACCTTCTATCTGCCCCCTTCGTAAGGTTCTAATATATTATTGCCTCCCTGTATTATATTGTAATGAGCAGGTTTGATACTAGAAAGGGAAAACACTTCTGTTGTATTTCTTTTTAGCTCATCCCTTTCCCCAGCCTCTCTAAAAGATGACCACTCCCTAAGTGGCTTAAATAAAAGCATGATTATTGCAATTAAACACCTCAGACAAAGAATAGCTGTAGACAGGATTCGAGGCGCATAGCCCAAACTATATTAATGAAGCTAGGTGCATTAATATCCCCCCAATCACTTGTCTTGATTCTGAAGTAACATGTCCTGCTTTAAAATAGAACATCTCCAATTTGTACTATTGGCTGTAAACATGGTGCTTTGATACACACTGTTGGTATATGTGGTATATAACATATATACATCAGCTATATTGGACTGACCACCTGTGTCTGTCATGTTTAAATATTATAAGCATAACAAAGATAGATAAACTTTCGGTTAAATAAGAAACAAAAAGTAAGGCGCGTTTCAGGTTATAAGGTCAGAAAATCCACGTTACTGTAAGACCTCATGTAGAACCCATACATAAATTTTGAGCAAATCCTATAATCCGCACCAGGGAGCAAAGCCTAATCAGTCCTGGGGTTCTGATTTGCATATAACCATCAGGTTATACGCAAGGTTTTACCGCAATAGGCAGTTGGGTTTAAATTGTCTGCTTTTTAAACTTTACAGTATGGGAACTGTTGCCAGACCTTCACATTGTTTCCAAAATGCTTTTTGGTCTTCCTACCCTATTTTTGGATGGCATATTAAAGAAGCAGGCTGTGATTGCTTTCAATTCAAATCTCCACACAAACATGAATTTTATGTCCCATTATACATGTAGCAATTTGAAGTGAGGAGAGAAGATACCTTAAGATACAGTCGTAGTAAGAAAGGGAAATACCCTCAACATCCCATATCCCATATAGTATGATGACAAACTGGGTGAAATACCTGTGACCACACAAAGAGGATACACCATGAGCTACGTTCTAATCTGAATGATCAGGTTAACCTGCTTTCCGGGAAATATATTAGAAATCAGTAACTTAGTGGGCCACGCATATCTCCTTCTTCCATGAGGGATTTTCCTTTTGCACAAGGCAATATAACTTCTCACCCCAGTTTCAATTTGTGTAAATTTGACAATAGTAGAGTAAGAACAGCATTCTGTTAACTTTCTACATTATTATACCATCTTTACACAGGTTCCTGGTAGAAAAGCCACACAGCAGTAAGATACAAACTACCCCAACACTGCTATACAGGAAAAACACTTCGCAGAGGTAAGCTAAACAAGACCCAGTTTTAAGTTAGCTCTAATATGGCCATTTATTCTTAATGATATCTCTGCCTTTTTAAAAGCCTTAAAAGTGAGATCTGACACAATCGAACATAGCAATATTATATACATTTATTGTGGGTCATGCCGCCTACATCTTACTGTTACCGAATATGAGTCAAGCTGATCTGTTCTAAACCCATCCTTGTGACTCATCACTGATAATCAGCGCTTCAGGGCCGGATGCTCTGTAACTTTTTTCTGCAATACCAACAGGGCAATCCAATAACAGTTCAGACACTCTGTGTGACCTGAAGTGATTCCAAAGAAACACCTTTAATAAACTGTCTGCACCAATATTTAGCTCTATAATCAGCTCCTTGTTTGGTACCGGTACTGACATTTTCAACCCATTATGTCCTTTAATGAATCTACAATTTTACTATCAACCTTTCAGGCACTTCTCCCTAACAAACCCTGTTTGTTTTGACAACTTCCATTCTCAAGTATACAATTTAAAGCATATCTATCACTGATGGCATTATATCTACAATACATACATAATTCTACAGGTGAAGAAAATACCTTATTTCTGTCATGAAACATCAAGTGTGTGTCTTTATGCTTTACTGCTAATTGAAACAACTGGTGACATTCTTTGGGCTGGCCGCACCATACATCGAATAGGTGGGTAAAATAGTGTAAGACCAGTGAATGAATCAGAATTGTGCACAAAGTGGGGATCTAATCAGGTCTAATGTTTATCATAAGAAGCACATCCCTGGCTTCTAAGGTTTCTTTTTACATAGTGTTAGTAGAAGCATATCATGTTGAAATTAGATTACCCAGGGAGGTTATGTGAACAGTGCTCTTTCCATAAACTAAGATTTTACGTGAAGTTTACGTGAAGTTGTCTTGGATAAGTCAACTCATGAATGAGTTCCTAGATGACTGGACGCGCTGAATTTATTCCTCCTTGAGCCACAAAGCTGTCCTTGAAGAGGTTAGGGACACAAATCCTAGCTCTTTAGGGAAGTAACAAGGTGCCAGTCCAAAGACAGTTAGCAATGATGCCAGTCCAAAGACAGTTAGTAATGATGATGAGCATGATGATGATGATGAAGAATGATATGACGCTGTAATCCCTGCCCGGCCTCAGTCTACCTCCTCCGTGGATGTGGTGGTTGAGGCACTGGGGTCCATGAGTCGTGGCCCGGTCATGTCGCTGATATTGGGCGTGTTTAGGGTGCTCGCCTGGTTGTCGTCATCGTCAAGGGGGGTGCTTTGTGACAGGTCACCAAGGTCGAACAAGGTCATTAAGTCGTCTGGCGGATTGTATTGCACTACCTCATTACCTGTTGAAGACAAGAGTGCAGATGACAGTAATACATATATACAAGGATTCTTTAAAATTAGTGCTTCTTGAATAATTTTGATACTGTGAAAGTACTTAATTTCGCTGGGTATATATTTTCGCCGAAATGAAAAGTCTGCGAAATTTGTATATGCTTAAGTATGGAATAAATACCCGCGAAATTGCCGATTTTCACTCTTCCGCGAAAATTTACACCCGTGAAAATAAGTACTTTCACAGAAATAGATACCTTTTGTTTTTTGAACAATTTAGCAAAAATGGGTTCAACAAGAAAACATTCCACAAATAGCCAAGTATATGTAGTTATATAATTCATTTAATATATCTAACATTGAATATCACAAAGATTATCATAATATTTGTAGTATAGGAGTGAGTCCATTTGAGACGTACCAGTGATGTAGTCCGCACTGGATGTTGACGGCTGCTGATCCGGATAAAGACCTGACAATCCACCCAACTCAAACATCTGTACGAATAAGATACCATCCACATTAATTCACAGTGACGCTAGGAAAGCATCTTAAGACTACTGATTAAAATTATCTAGAAATTAAACTACCCCAACTACACCATGATGTGGTAAATATTAACTGAAAATAAATTGAATGTTACGAATAAACAATTAATAAAAAATAAATAAAAAATCATGTATGAAATATTTGCGTAAGTGCCAGTTCAGTTAGATGTACCAGTTATGTTTTAAATGAGTCGTTCCGAGCATGGTACATGGCCAGGATAAGAGGAGTATATGTACAGCTGTTAAAACTGACATTAACATTAACCCTGGTAGAAACAGACAAAGCGGCACAGGGAGGGGAAGCATAATCTTGAGACGGCTGAGTCAAATCCTTCGCTCTAAATATTTAGATAACCCAATAACCCTGAATCTGAGCATGTCAATGCACAATGGATTGGAGCATTACGGAAAGACCTCATGGTATTAAGACTGATAATTGCCCATAGTTTACGACACCTAGAAGTTAGTTTTTTTTTAAACTTTCATACACTTTCTACTTTCTGGATTTATTTTCTCTATTTTTCTACCATCAGATCTTTGAGTGCTTACATGCAGCATAAGGAAACTATCATGGTGCGGATAACAAACACCTAAAAGATTTATTTTATTTTAAACAGAAACACTGGGCAGGGATTTAGTTTTGGCATTAGTGTAGTAAACGCGCTTGTGGTGAAGAGCACATTAGACTTACATTGTCATTGCCACTGACCGAACCACCGACTCCAGAGGTCAGATTGAACAGCTGCCAACAAACACAACCCCAGCGTTAATACGTTATCTTTAGCCCTGTAAGGGCCACATAGTGTTTAATGCATTATGCCCCTTATCGCCATGATGCATGCATTCTACTGGGGCGAGTAACTCGCCAGTACTGCATTCAAGCCTCGTACCGACCCTCAGCATTGCTCCATTCCTGCATCATGACAACCAAGGGTATAATGCATTAGAGCACTATGCGGCCCTTAAAGGGCTAACTTAGTGGCTGTGCTAGGTCAACCTGCTACAATCATTGGTGATCATTTGGTAGGACTTTTATTGGGCCTTATTGAATGCTACACACTGATAAGTCTTGAAAACATTATTTTTAATGCCTTTGGCAAATGTTCCGACCTTTACATCCATAACCTAAAGGTATTTAGGCGACTACTTGTCATGGACAGTTCCTTTTGATGTACTTCATTTCCTTTTACGCTGTCCTTTAAACCCTCAGGTGATTACCACCCATGCTTGACATATAGCAAGCTATTTAACATCTTTATACATCTAACTGAACACCTTGGAGTTTATGGTTAAATATCTTCTTCACATCTCCCACTATCAACTATCATGTGTAATTGTAAGAGAAAATACTTTTTAACATTAGAATTTCTCTGACAGAAATTCAGTTTCTGGAGATCCAGAAAAAGTAATATAACGTTCAAGATAATGGAGAAAGTATACATTACCCCCATGATGGTGCTGGGTTCAAACGTATACTGTCCGCCCGATAGAATATCTTTCAACGAGTCAAGATCATTCTGAAGGGTGTCAAGGTGCTCCGACATTTCTCTGAAAACAAAGCCAGACATGAAACATTCTACCCCTGTTACACTGTAATTTAGTATGATGAATCTATTGGTAAGGCTTAAAATGAACAGCCTTACATAATGAACAGGGCCGATTCTAACACCAAATGGATAATTTCCAGGTGATAAAAGCTTTTCTCATAAAAGTGTTTTTGGGAAAATTAACTCTTTTTTTTTAACTTAATTTACTTGATTGTGTACATATGTGGGAACAATGAGACATAAGGGGGTATGCTCTTTTGTCGGCTTGATGTAAGAATGCACCACATGCTGACACTACGGGGCCGATATACTCCTGTAGGATCAGCATGATGCACCAATGTAATGCTAATACACTGGTGGATCGTGGCCTTGAAGTAGGTTGCATGCCGTCCATAAATCTCTAAATACTCTACATCGTCTGAGAACAGACCTGTGCAGCCCTACTAATGGCTCATATCCTTTCCATAACCTCTTCTTTTTTACCCCATCTTGAAACTTGCTATGAAGTAACAAACTACCCCAAAATTGCACTATACGATGCAGTAACTACACACAAGATACCGTAAAACCTCGGGTACAAGCCTAAATCACGTATAAACGGCACGCTGGCTTTAGGCCGATCCTATAAGCCGCACTGGCGATCTGATTATGGTGACTTTAGTACTGTACCATAGTAGCAAAAACTTGCGTATAAGCTACACCCCGACCCTGGGCCAATCATTTAAGCCGCACCGCTGATCTGACTCGCATACTAGCCGGGGCCTCTACGCGAGGTTTTACGGTGACCATTTGTTAACAGGTAAGCCGGTTACTGTGGGAGAACACCTTCTGTGACATCACTAGTGACGTAACAAGACTGCTGCACGCCTTCCTTACCGTCGGCCTCGTCTTCTTGCACGGTATATATATTGTAGGACAAAAAGAGTTGTAGGACAAAAGAGTACCTTAATGCTATTCTAGGGAGTGATCATTGGTGCTTTTTTTTCATACTTTGAGAAAAAATAGGCCTGAAATGGCCGCATCTAAAAAAAATTCTGAATAAAAGATGCTAAATTATCAATATCTCAGCCGATAATAGAGGTAGAAACTTAATTTAAAAGGCATTTTAGACCGTATCTCCAATTGCAGACCATCAATCTTCTAGAAAAAAAGAAAAATGCCCTCCCGCCCCCCCCCCCCAGAAAAAAGTGAAACAAAATAAAATAAAAAGCGCCCTCCCGCACCTTTTTTTTTCTAAAAATTGTCCGCAAAGCTGGTAATTGATTTTAAGTGGCCTAACCCGTACTTTTACTGACCTATAAATGGGACGGGAACATTCACAACTGAAATATTATAGATCTTGGTACATTTTCACACACCCCTCCCATGTACTGGGTACCAATATATGCCCCTTAAATGTGTCACAGAGTCACTAAAACAGAAGACGGTGGCCTGCCTGGTAGACCGTGACCGCTGTCATCAATTGTGAATGTTCTCCAAGGATCGGCCACACCGGGTCGCGTCAGAACAAACTGTTCAGATGTAACCCAGACTCTCCTTATTTCTCCTTCTTTAAATAATCTAAGAGAGTCTAGATATCTATTTGGATGAAATTTGTTGTTAGTTCACAAAAGACTTCACTCTTACAAATACCTTGCTTCTTGATACTTACACTGCATGCTGACTTGTCGATCTACGATGTTAAAGGAGAATGGAAACTGTACACGGAGTTCAACTGTCAACATGTACATTTACTACGTGCACAACTGAACTAAAATGTCACTACAAAGAAGTGACTGCAGTCCTCTAATAATTCAACACTATATTGAAACTAAAAAATGTCAATTTATTCTAATATACCGAATACTGTAAATTTTCGTGTAAAAGCCGCGGCTTGTATGCGAGTCAGACTCAGCTTTAATTTGTTAGCAAACATGCCTATTAGGATATATGGTGCGGCTTTATACAAGAAGTGTTTTTATAAGTACACTAAAATACTTAGTTAGTAATTTTCAGATTTCTCAAAGACAGGAGTGCGGCTAATACGCGAGAATTAACAGTAATATTTCCATATCCATAATATGATACAAGTCTCCATTTAGAGTAAGTTAGTTGGTGGGCTAACCTGTTCAACACTTTAGCGCCGGCAGGTCTGGTGGCGGGTACCATAGCGCCGGCACCCAGTACGGCGTCTGTTACACGTGGTGCGCCGGAAGAGGTGCTGCTCTGACCCTGCGCACCCTCAGGCACGAGACTACTGGTCGTAGCCTGCAACAAAACGCTCCCATATATTACAAATTTTTAATTTTTTAAAAATAATTTCATTATTTCATATTTAAAAAGAAACGTAATAATATTACAATATTATAAACCAAAGGCCGCATTAGATCTTATCATTCTGAGAAATAGAAAAAAATTCAAGTGGACCACCTTCTCCTCACTGTTTATTTGTTCTTATATTTACCCTTCGACCAACTAAAACGGCTGTTTTAAAATATCTTCCCTTGGAAAAAGCGGCTTACCTGTAAGATGTTGGGGAAGGCTGTGGTGTCCAGTGGCAGTTCTTCTGCACTCAGTGTCAGGAGGGGCTCTTCGTGACCATTTGGCGGCACCTAGTTAGCAATACATATTACATTCTCTTTATCTTTTTTTCCTTTCTTTTTTTTTTAAACCAGTTTTGGTATTTTGTCCTTTTAAAGTTGTTATCCCAACTGGGCTGGCTATAACTGGCCTCTCTCAATAATTACCTGAAAGTCCTGAATATATACACATGTATGTACTTTTCTTCGGAAAAAACATTTATAAATTGACGAAAAAACAAATGAGATGGCTGAAAATTATTGAAGACAAATTTCCTTAACTTCTGCTTGTAACACTGAAATACATGAAAGCTGTTGAAAATAAGATGTCTATACTTACATTACTTCCTTCGACCAGGGCCCGCAAAATGTCATCATTTTCATCTTCCTCAACATCTTCAATGAGTGGCGGCTTCTAAAAGACAACACCTATTTTAGACTACCTTATACTTTTATACCATGTGACAGTCTATACGAAAAGTTTTTCACCTTGCAGGACATTCGGACCGGTTAAATGTTTGCAGGCCCAGATACCCATGGGGAAATGATTGTAACTAGAAATGAAGTAAAAAGCAAGAATGGACATAGGAAATGATGTTTGATAGAGGTTGCTGGTGTATTTTGATCATTTTGATAGTCATAATTTGTAAACTTTTGTGGTTTTTTTACATAATATTCAGGCTGTCTAGTTAACTCTCTAGAAACCTTAATAATGGTCCGATTTACACGCCGTAAAAACTGGCATGTAGCCCAGGATCACAGCCAATCATTGTGACCGGCAGACACATACTTTCTCCCGGTCCAGCAGGCTTTTAGCTGGCTATAGCCGGTGTCCGGCACTTTTCGTATAGACTGATATTGTGATACGGGTATATAAGACTAGAATCGTTTCATTGGGAGCCTGACATGATACATAATGGAATTCAACGAAACCCTAAGGGATTTTGTGTGCCTCTACATGGTTAAAATCGGCACGTGCGACACAGCAACACAGGGGTTTTAAAATTCGCTTACGGTCCACGCCTCGGTTTCCAGCCAGCGACATCAGGAACTGAAGCAGTCATTGCCCACAGACATTTAGAGAGAAGCCTTTTTTAAGACAACAGGGGTTGGGCGAGTTTTGGCATCCACTGACACACTTCTGTTCCCAATCACTCTCTCTCTATGCCTCACAAAGCATGGAAGCAAACCATAGACTTACTACATCGGCTGGGAAGGAGATGTTGGTAGCGGTGCTCGGTGCGGTCTTGGCCAGTGTTTCCTTCAGTATGGCCGGCATCTGGTCGGTCACCTCGTGGATGGACAGCGTGTGGGTGGGACTCTGTCCCTCATCTAACCCAGCTGTAAGGGACTCGGGCTGAAACAATGAGAGACCCGCGTACAGTTCTATGACTGTAGGAAACTGGATGGGCACTGCGTATCTCGGCACCACAACCCTGAGTAGGCAGCGGTGAGAGGAACATGAGGGGTGCATTGACTGGTCGAGTAAATTTTTTGTCTTTTGTGAGCATGCATTATTACATGTACATGTACTCTATTCAACGTAACAAGCGCCCTCCCCCGAATAACTGTCCCCGCCTCGCTTTTGGGGCATCGGTTGGCCCAGAATTATTTTTTTCAGGATTTTGAAAACAATTAAACTCTTAAATGCCATTAATATAATTCTAAGAGTGCACAAGGCGCTTATCACGTCGGATACAGAATACACATTTTCAGAGGTAGGTTACCACAAAACACCCTTATATACTAACCGAGGACACTTGATACCCTTTGCCAAAAGAGTCGATGGAGAGTTGCTGCCCTCCGTACTTGGCCATCTTGGCTGCCTCCAGCTGTTTTACGTCGTTCAGCATGAGCGGCATCTTCCGCTTACGGTCCACGCCTCGGTTTCCAACCAGCGACATCAAGAACTGAATCAGCTACAATATACATGTGTTTTTTTTTATTAGATGTGTAATGAAGAGGTGATCGGTTGATTGCTTACTTTGAATTTGAATTGAATTTGAATTTGTCCTTATTTCAGGAAGTTATCACAGTTACAATCATTAGTTTTTTAGACGGGTCGCTTCTTAGACTTTTCAGACTAATATTTAAAGAATAAGACTTGATTAAATAATCTATAACTAGATGGCATTAAAGTAGCCCAAAGACCGAAAACAGAGTTGATTGAGTGCTGGCCAATGGAAAGAGGGTTGTCCCCTTATTAATTCAATCAAGTCCAAAGTTTAATGTCTAAAATTCAAACCACCACCCCCATAAATGTTTAGAATCCTGGTGGTGGGCAGGGAATCATATTCCCTCTGTGCACTATTGGAGCGACTTTCCATCACTACTGTACATCTTTCTCAATCTGACCACTGGTTTAGAGACGTTAAGCCTATATACAGCAGATAATCCAATGTTTTAGTACAAACAAAGACATGGGACTGACCTTGTTGACGATCTGTTGCTGCTTCATGTGCTTCTGTCTCAGGGAGGCAATCTCCAGCCACAGCAGCTCATTCTCCCTATTGTGAATAGTTCACACAAACATGCTTTTAACAATGTTGATGAACATAACCCCACTCAAACTGAATATATGGCTATGACAAATTTCAGATTTGGACTAAGATTTATAGCATATGCTGCTAGTACTACTCCCATTCCTTTTGGATATTGACGCTACTAACTAAACTATACCCTTCTCTTGATTTGTAACAGACATTCCTATGCTATGGCGGGTGTTTTTCTCCGACCATATTATATCCTTGGTATCGAGGATTGAATGTTGTTGCATTTTTCAATGGTAAATAGCCTCACATAACTTAGTACTGTACCTCTTGACAGATTCCAGTTTGTTGTTGACTGTCTCTTGTTTCCCCTTCATGGCGCGGACATCGTGAAGGACCCGCTGCACATCATCCGGCCGAACCTTCATCTCGTCTGACTTGACGTTGGGAACCTGAGAAGACATGCCACGCTATGATAGCGGCCAGGCAACGTTTAAAGGTTTCAGTGACTTTACGCAGCGTCAGAAATTTACTGCGGCAACCCAAGATGGCGCTGCGTGAAAAACCCTCAGATAAGCCTCGGTGCCCATTCTATAAAATAGGTCTTTGTAAATTTCCAGAGCTGTGATATGATCAAAGTATTTTCTCTAGATTTTAGTAAGTATTTTTCAGAAATCCAACAAATGATGACAGAGTTACATGAACTATGGCTGTTTACCTTCCGCTTGATATGCTCTAGTAGGTTCTCGTTGTCCCGCTGGAAGTATTGATGCGCAAACTCCATATCGTCCTTTTCCACTTTCAGCCCGCCCGACTCCACACCGACCACCTTACGGAACCCATCTGTCACCAAAATAAACTTCGGGTCATACATCAGGGTTCACACACAATGTGAGCATCAAACTAAGAAACTTCTACATGTTTTTCAACTCGGTAAAATTTAACAGTTAGATCTCTTAACCTATTGTTACCTTATGTGTAACTCAATAAACTCTCCACACCAACCTTACTGCTATCAGAGTATTTGGATATAAATTCATGATGTGATCAATACATACTGTGATATCATGTGCTATATTTACTATCCATGGCACATACCAGAGAAAAGTCGTATAATGTACAAACTGTCACAACTTACACATATTGAGCTGCCGGATGAAGCTGGCGATGTTGCTGTGCTTGAAGTAGAGGGGTAACACCTCCTTGGAGAAGCGGCCCTGGTCAAACACATGGAAACTCTTCCCGGACTGAAAGGAACATATTTCAAGGGTAAGTTTCTGTTTATGCCTAATAGAATACTTCAATAGCAGATTGACATTGCTAACAGTATTGAACTGGTGAACATTATTCCCATGTATTGTGTTTTGGTTTCAGCAGACTACATGGCCTTTGTGGAACTCTAAACCCCGCACCAAATCTAGGATGATGTAGTCTAGCCTAGACTATCATCATAGGCTACTAGCGGAATACATTTCAGAACAATCAATTTCTCAGGGTGCAACTGGTACTCGTGTGACAGCTGTTAGCAGTGCTTATCCTGGGTACCATCTTAAGTAATGTCCGCGCCTATAAAGACAATAGGCTACACCCCTATAGGGCTGTAGACTCTTACCCAGCGGGTCCGCCATTTAAAATTTCGCTGGGTGCGGTTATCATCACTGATAAGACACACCCTAACTGGTACTTTGTCCGTGGGTAACAATCACTTCCAGGGACACACTTGTACCCAGCATATCAGCTCTTATCAGTGCAGGCCGCCGCAACCAGCCCCAGTCCCGACTAGGCCCTATATAGTGGTCTGAAGATAGTACAAATGTATCCTGCTGCATCTCTGGTGCAAGGGTTCTTTAACCTCCCACAGTGTCACACCACATACCGGGTAGGCATGGCATGGGATTTACAGGATACATTTGTTTGTATTATCATTTTGGTTCATTAGTGCCATACAACAGTGATTGAAATGATAAAGGGGCGGCCATAGAGGGGCAGAAACGAATACCATGAGAGAGGGTGTGGGGTGTGGTGTGGTGTGGTGGGAAGCTTACATGCATTCACTCAATAAGTCAGCTGCGGATCCAGGGGTGGGGCGCAGGAGGTGTGTGCCCCAAGCTATTTTGATGCACATGTATTAGATACCCTTCTACACCTAGACAGAGTTATGCCATATTTACACCACTTCCCATAAGGTCGAGACGAGTTGTGATAATACCCAGTCGATGACCAGTGGCAGAGTTGCCACCTACAAGGTAGTTTTAAATTCCCTGATATTTCCCTGACGTTACCGGTACACATGTACCGTATTCGACGTAATAAGCGCACACCCCCTAATAAGCGCACACCCCCTGTTTTGGGGCGATTTTTAAACTAGAAATAACCAAAAATATCTCAATTTTTTACCCCAATTAAACTCTTAACTACTAAAAGGTGTCCAGAATAAGTTTTTAAGCGCTCTGTGCGCTTATTACGTCGAATACGGTATATCAAATTTCCCTAACAATCGCGCCATAAACCCAATGTTTTTAAATGCCCTCCAACTATGAATATGCACTCTTTTTAAAGCTATCCTTTATTTAGTGAGCGGTCATTATTTAAGAACAGAGTTTTGTGCATTGCGTGTGCCCCCTCCTTGAGGATTAAGATCTTTTTCTCCCTTACAATTATAGTAAAATACAGGCTTTTTCAAAGAAAACAGGACTGCTTTGGTATTTCAAAGGTTTTCCCTGACAAAATGTTATTATATACCCAAGGTGTGAAGTCCTTTGTACGTGTATTACCAGTAGCCCTCCACCGGGGGTTAAGTTAATGTACCGGTACATTGTTTCAATGCATTCAGTACATTACCAATGCCAATGGTGCTATCAGGCTAGATCGTAGAGGCTTGAACTGTCTTTGGGGAACGGAGGGAAGAGGTGGGTTTCTCGACCTATATCAGGCCCCCTTTCTCAAATTCCACAAAATTTTTAATTGTCAATAGGGCCTGGTATTGTGTAAACCCTACCGGTATGTCATTTCTATTTCCTTCTCTATTTCCGCATTTGAACTGGGACATGCACATTATCTGTATAAAGCATAGAAAGCCTCACAGTTGCTTAGTCAAGTGAAGATGCAGATATATCAGTAGGATTGATGTGGACCTACATTTAATACACCATGAGTCATGGCCATGCATCCAGGGTACCGGGTAGATCTTCTGTCAGAGCAGTGCAAACAAACATGATATTTCAAGTGATGACTCATATCATAACACTATTAACAGCACTGTAGGGCCTATCCTGTAGGCATACGATGCTTTCGTAAGACTAGACTCTACTCTCTAAATTGCAGATCTTTTTAATCATTGCAACTGTTTAGTTGTAGGATGAGGTGTCCAACATCTAATGTTTTCTGTCTAGATTATCATATCAACATTTAAAAAGTTTGGATTAGAGCAGAAGGCCTATGGCTATGCCAGAATTGGCAATTGCCACTGCTGCTGGATTTATATTTTGACATTCAATAATAAGACTAGACCCCTGTTTCTGGTATCACTGACACTGCCATATCGATATCGATATCTGGACGTAAAAGATGAGGAAGACGTAGTTTTGTCTTTAGATCCTGTTTTATCTATGCGAATGACACATAAACACTGCTACACTCCCCTACAGCAGACTCGCACTTCCAGTCTCCAACTCCGCTACCCTACGTAGGGACTGGTCCCACTTGGATACATGGCCGTTCCAACAGAAAACCAATGCACTCGCCGGGCGGAATTTGGTGACGTTGTTTGGGATAGCTGAATTACGATTGGCGAGTGTAAATGTGCGCGCGCATATCGAATGTTGACGTTCCAAGTGCGGCCAGTCCCTACGGAGGTACGGAGTTCGGGACTGGGAGTGCGAGTCTGCCCCTACAGTAGATCTACACAATAACTTCACTCAAAACCGCCTATTTTCGCCCACGCATTTCATTCCAGTTTCTGACTCCGGTGACAGTCACGTTCGCAGCAACACACACACGCTCCCTCTACACTTACAACTATGTCAACTGTCAGAATACACATTTTACTGAAGATAAATGATACATGGGACTGGAAATTGGAACAATCAACATTTTAATGGCATCTAAAAGTCGCTGTCAACCAAGCATCGGTGTCAAAAATGAACGAGCCAATGACGAAAAGCCAACTCACAACATCCCAGCATATAAACTCGTCCGTAGAAGAGTCTTCCACTAGTGTCCACAATTTCGTCAAAAATGCAGGGACTGGGGTGACCCCTGTATCTCCAACGGCGTGCATTTTGAGCTGTTAATACTTTTCAAAATGGTTAGATTAGTCAATTTTCCTCCTGCAGAAATCATAAAAATTGCACTCGCTGTGCGATTCGCAGACTGCGCGTGCGCCGGGCGATGCGTTCCGCTCGCAATTTACTACAACACGACAGAGTCGAGTGACCAATAGATCCTATGACCAAGCTTCTGTCATTATAGGCACAGCATTGGTGAGGCCGAAAATGCGTTTCTGTAAAAAACGCATCCGGCTACAATGGCCGCCATTAAAAGGAGGGGCATGTTGCATGTGTCTTCACACCTACACCAACAAACAAAAAGTGACACCTCGAAGCTTGCTTTCACCACAAAGTGGCATCTCTGAGCACCTATACCTTTAATCTGGCACTGGGCCAACATATCAAAGTGAAATAGTCCACTAATCCTTTACTTAAATCTGTGCTGTCAGTGTCAAGCTGCCCCACCTAAAGATGGCGGCCCTCTGCTTCGCGGAGGTGACTGCAGCGCACCTACAAAATGGCCGACTTTTCGGCCCCACGAATAGATTACCGTACAACATTCCTGTAAGGGATAAATTACTCTGTGGGCGCAGATAAATAATAATAGCTTTTATTGACAACAAAGGGGAGGTCATTACTGACCTATGTGTCATACAAGAAGTTCACTACAGTACACTACAAAACTATGTTCTACAATACTACAGAGTATATGCGATCTACAGATAATGATGTTTAGCACACAGAGACAAATTCACACATACACATACACACACACACGCACACACATACGGGCAGACATACTTACAGGGTTAACTAAGATATAGATCTACACACATGGCATACACAACCAAGGCGGGTCGCTCACATCTCTAATACATACATTTAAATACAGGCTATGTACAGCATGTGTCTCAAAATAATGATAAAACTGTATATGTTATATTTGTTGCCATAAGTTAAAGCTGCTGCTGCCTTTGTTTGAAGGCAAAGTATACAAATTTGGCAAGAGCATTCATAATGCCATGGTCAGTTTCCTTCATAACTACAGTGAATTTGTCCAATGCTGTCTTGTCCTGGTAATTTACAATTTTTCCATCTAGATATTTTTCAAAAGTTGTTCGAAGTGTATTGTGCATTTCACACATTGTTAGAAAATGTATTTCATCATCTACAGCACCAGTAGAGCAATATAGGCAGATTCTGTCACACTCAGGTTTTGGGGGTCTACAGTGCCTCCCAGTCTCTATGCCAAGGTTATGGGAACTTAGTCTAAACTGTGTTAATGCAGTCCTGTAGTTTTGATTAGTTATATTAAACAGATAGTGTTCGAGCCGAAACTCTGTTTTAAATTTATTATATGTTCTTAGTTTCTTACCCTCCCCAGCCAGTGTAATCTCATTCATAATGTGTTCCCTATATTTAGTATGAATAGGTTCTATTGCACTAGATACAATTTTCTGGTCTTTGGAGGTTGACTGATGTGCCCAGAGTTGGCTATATTTCGCACCTAGTGAGTGTAGTAAATCTTTAATACTTTTACACCAGTTATCCTGGCCATCAGTTTCAAGGTTGTATAGCTTCAGATAACATTTATGTAAAATATGTGAATCTTTCAAGTTGAGTACCCTATCCCAATATTTAATCGCCCGTGTCTCCCATTGAGCTTTTAGAGGCACTCTCCCAGTATCTGCATAGACTGCAGCTGAGGTAGTCTGCTTTCTTACACCAAGCATTGATTTTAAGTATCTTAGATGTATCAACTCAAATTTATCAACCTTTCTGCCCTTGTTCATGCCCCATATTTCACATCCATAGTCAAGACAGGGTCTTATTTGCGTGTCAAACAGCTTAAGAGCTAGTCTAGGCTTTGGTTTCCCAATGTGCTGGTAGCAACATGAATATGACTGGTAAATTGCTTTCCTTCCTTTATCACAAAGTTGGTTATAGGTTTCATGAAATATATCTTTGTGACTAGCATTTAGTATGAAACCTAGGTATTTATATGAGTCTACCCTTACCAAGACTTCATCACCATATGTAAAATCCACTATGTTGTCATGTTTTTTGTCATTAAACACCACAATATTTGACTTGATCATGTTAACTATTAAATGCCAACTTTTACAGTATTGAAATAGCCTGTCAAGTTGTTTCTGAAGGTCTTCTGGTGAGGTAGCAAGTAAAACCAGGTCATCTGCATACAGAAGATATGCAACATCCATTCCATATATATTCACTCCGCTGCCAGAGTCTAGGTATTGATTAATATCTGCTAGATAGGTGTTGAATAGTTTTGGGCTTAACACTCCTCCCTGTAATACGCCATATGTACTATCTATATCCTCACTTAAGACTGAGTTTATACGTACTTTTGAATGGGATTTCTTATATAGATCAATAAGAATTTGTAAAGATTTCCCTTTAACATTGTTACACATTAGTTTATAGAATAGTGCTCTCCTATTTATATAGTCAAATGCCTTTGTAAAGTCAATAAAGCAACAGTAGAGGGTTTTACGTTCAGCTTGCACCATCTTTACAGCAGTATATAATATAAAAACATTATCGGATGTTCTGCTGTTCTCAACAAAACCGTTCTGTAGAGGGTCGTTCTGATTTAGCATATCGTTGTTGAACTTAAGTCTATTATTTATGATGATTTCAAAAAGTTTACATGTGCTATTCATTATAGTAATTTTCCTGTAGTTGTCAGGATTGGCCCTATCACCTTTCTTGTGTAAAGGACTGATGATGCCTTCTACCCATTTTGCAGGAAATTCACCTGTTTCCCACACACAGTTAAAGACAATATATAGGATATCTGTGAAAATTCTCCCTCCTTCTTTTAAGAATTCAGCTGGAATGCCATCAGTTCCTGTGGCCTTGTTTGTCTTAAGGGTTTTTAGAGCATATTCAATTTCACACATTGTGATTGGAGAGTCAAGGAGTGACTCTATAGACTTTTCGGTGGTGGTTGTCTGATAGCCAAATTCGGATTGTTCGACAAACTCCTCTATATGTTTCATGTTATCATGGTCAAAATATTCAATATGAGGAGGGGTCTGCTGTTTCTTAAAGTATTGAACAAATGTGTCAATTGGAATCTCACATTGGTTTGGTTTACTTTGTAACTTTTGCCATGATTTCCAGAACCTTTCATTGTTTTCTATTTCTAGCATATTCTCAATCTCTTGGCCTTTACTTCTTTTATCAGCCCTCCTGGATTTTTGTGTTATTCTATTATATTCCCTTTTAAGTTCAGTGTATCTATTTCTATGAACCTCATGTTCAATGTTGTGCATTTTACTATATTCATGTGCCTTTTTTCTAGCTACCTTACATTCTTCATCATACCATGCGTTTCGAGGGAAACATGACTTTGTTACCCGGGAGCATTTATCCCCGGGAATAGCTACCGCAAGAAGAGTATAATATGCTTGGACTATTTCATCCATGTTGGCTTGTGCATCCGCCGCTAATGTTATTATATGGTTTTTAAGTTGTTTGCACTTATTACTTGCAATATTGTCTTTATACATTTCTTTTTGAGAACGGTCCCACTTGTAGGCTTTATATGTAGCCCCTTTTACCTGACTAGTTTCACAATTTTGTATAGCACCACTCAGACTGAAACTAATAGGTTTATGGTCTGATTCGGGAATTAGCTCCAGTATTTCCTGTGTTATAGGGGAATCACTTTATTTGTAGTGTTTCCGCGCGACTATTTACACACAAAAAAATGCGCTAACAAAACTTAGTCAAGGGTTAGCCGAAACGCCTAACTTGCCAACCCATGTTGGGGATTTTGCCGTGCCCAAACCCCCCAACCTTTCTTGGAAGTTCATGCCTAACGGTTAGGTAAATTGCCAACTTGCCTTGGCTTGCCTGATTATAGCTAACTTTCCTTAGACATTTTCACTGACTATGTTATTTGGTATTTTGGTTGGAATAAGGGCTGTAATTAGAATTTCATGTAAGCAGATTACTAATTTACTGTAAATTCCATCATATGGAGTCTAACTTTGGGTGGCTAAGTTTGGTTCCATAAATACCTCACCTATTTCTGTCGCCAAATTGATCATTTTCCCGAAAATCAAAAATTTTCAGGTTTTGACCCTTTTTCTCGACAAATTGATCATTTTCCTGAAAATCTAATTTTTCCTGATTTTTGAAAAAAAATATTAAAAAAATATTAAATTTTTTTGAGCCTCCTGGGCCACCATACAGGGTGGGTGATAATAGAGTAAGTTGTGATTTTACTAGAAAATAAAGCTAAATAAAGTACCTTAGATATGAATTATAGTATAATTTGAATCACAAACATCCAGACATCAATCCTACATGAAAGACAATAGTGGATGTCAAACCATATCATAGATTAGATTGGATATAAATTCAGTACCTATCTCATTTCTATCTTGTCTGCCATGCTTGCCAGGAAGTTGCTGGTTCCTCTGTGGGGTACCAGCAAAATTGACATTGCCTTGCTGTGGTCTAAGGGTTAGACTTTCTGTCTAACACATTAGCCAATTTCTGACTAACCATTAGCCAAAAGCACTAACTAATAAAAACTAGCCATTTCTTCCAAGATAGATTAGAAATACCGACTTGGATTTTTTTCTGTGTAGGTCTACTGTGACAGTGGGTTGGGGTTGGGGGTTAGGGTAATTACCGGGGGTAATTCAGACTCGCGCATCCAGTCTCCAACTCCGCTACCCTACGGAGGGTAGCGGAGTTGGAGACTGGTGGTACGAGTCTGGGGGTAATTATGATTCAGTCAGTGCACGCTGCGCTACTAACGCCTAGACTCGGAGCGAGATTGGCATTAGCCTCATACAGATAATGTTAATGAGGTCATGGAGCGAAAGCGGATCCATTTCTTATTGGCTGGCTATATAGACTGTTAAGGGTAGGGGCTGTCCAATACACATTCAATTACTGTAAACGTAGATATTTTCGCGCAGCTAAATTTTCGCGCAGCTGGCACATAAAGGCATTTTCGCGCAATCATATTTTCGCGCAGCTGCAATCAGGGGCTCCTTAGCTACATGTCAGTTTTTACGGTTTTTCAATCGGACAATTATTAAGGGTTTTAGAGACAAAATTATTGTTCAAATATTTTTCCCCCATGCCCCTTCCAAGACAAAAAAAGTTTTGCAGCAAAACATTTGTCTTGACTCCCCACAACAATAGGGCCCCATAAGGTAAATTTGACAATTCGACATGACCGTAGTGACATGGGACAAGACCTATTCATTAGAATCGACAAATGACATAGGCATTCCTTAAATCCACTAGTGACATGCTTGTCATGAGGGCTAGTGATAATTTTACAGTGTCAGTGACAAAGGACAAGCCCCCTTTCTTAAAATCGACAAGTGACACAGCACCCCCTGTCTGGGGCCCTAACAATTGTCTTAATTTGGCATTATTAAACATTTGTTTTTAGATTTTCACGACCAGTGTCACCGGGCTTTAATTATAGTCTATGGTCACAATGGGGCCACATAAGATCCACGTTATCATATAGGCATCATATAGGCCTACTAGGGTTTTCCAACAAGTTAGAGTTGGTATTTGAGTCTCTTCTGCAGTGCAATATAGAATGCCAGATAATACAGGGGTGGGCAGCTGTCGCCATGTCGCCAAAAAGTGGCGAAACTGGACTTGAAATTGGCGACAATACCCTCCTGACCCTAAGCTTTCCAAAACTGAAAGAATTTTGTAAATTGTCCAACTAGAACCAAAGTTATGATACATTTTTAAATTGCACTAAAATAGATTATTTGACTTCAATATTTCTAAAATCTTCCAATTTTTTGAATCTGAAATAGCTTGTTCATTGTGATTGTTTTTTTGAGGTCTAGGCATTTTTATGAAAACCCTTGCCAGGTCCATATCCTAGCTGTATCAGCTATCAACAATAGTTTTCATTGGTCTCCATTCATCTCCCTCCTTAAGTAATTTCCACCCTCAATACTAGAGGAGGAATACAGATCTCAGCCATAGAATTATGTGCCAAAATGCATCAGAGTGCACCATTTGAGTAAAGATTTTCAAAAAATGGCCAAACCATTTCCCTCCAAAAACAATGTTCCAGTCCCAATAAAAAGAGGGCAATTACAGAATGAAGCAGTATTACATTTTGTGCCAAAATGCACCGTAACACACCATTTTAAGTCTAGACTTCTGAAATTTTCTTGTGGGGTAGGAGGGGAGGGGGGTTAGGGGCATATCCCCTGCTGCGCTTTGTGAAAAATGCCCACGAGGTCACATCCTTCCAATTCTTGTCTTGGCTACAATCAGTCCTGTATTGGCTCCAGGGTTTTTAGATATGCCCACCCCTGAGATATCATTGGAAAGCTATTTCTTTGTGCAATATTTTCGCGCACATCATATTTTCGCGCACATCCCTATGTGCGCGAAATGCGCGAAAATATGTACTGAGCGAAAATTAATACGTTTACAGTAAGGGATTAAAAGCCTGCCGTCACCTTGTGTATTCGGAAAATACACATCCAACTTCAAAGGGATCTCACAGAATACACATAATTATTTTGTGTATTCCCCTCTTATAGTGTCAAGGGCGGATTATATGATACCTACGCTATATCTGCAAGTAGCGTAGGTGTCCAAGTTAGGGTAATTAGTGTTAGGTTAGGGTTAGGGTTAGGTTCCCCCTATGACAACGATCTGTCATAGGGTACATTGGTCACACGACTTGGCAGTGTTGTTTGCGCAAGCCTCCGTTCAAGAAGAGTTCGACGGGTGTGTAAGCATGCGGAACGCTCCTCTCGGCGCTAGCCTATTCGCTATTCCTATCTTGCAGGTGCGCGCTTAGCCCGGGCGCGTTCAGAGAGGTCCAGCAAATTAGCGTGAGGTGTGGGAAATACGAGTGAGCGTCATTGGGGCCGAGTCATTTCTTGCCAACTGGGACTGGGGGCTATACAGGGGCGGTGGAACCATTTAAATGTTGGGGGGAGGAGGTCTGACAATATGGATGGCAGGGGGGGGGGGGGGATAAAATAAACCTGGTCAAAAAAAATTGATTATGTGCTACAGGGACAAAATATGGGGCCGTCCATAAATGACGTCATGCTTATTTGGACCATTTTTGACCCCCCCCCCCCTCCCCCCTCGTCATGTTTCGTCATGCAACCCTTGACCCCCCCTAAAAATATGACGTCATGCTGAGAGTACCCCCCCCCCCCCAAACATGGTAGCTATAAGCATAGAAACAGTGTGTCAACGATAGCTTTTAATACTGCTCGCCATAGGGTATAAAGGGATAAATATTTTTATAGCACTAGCTAGCTGGGGTGAAGGGAGACGGTTGGTGGATTTCCCCCCACCTGTAATGGATCGAGTTTGTCTCACCCCCACCCTCCCCCCGCCCCAGCTTAGATCTGCCTTTCAAAAATGGCCTGTGAGTAATTAGATGGACCATATTTGATATAATTGTCACACTTGCCCAGCATGGAGGCTTTTGACCACCCCCCCCCCCTCCCCCATAGCCTACTGATGGCTGGTTATTTATTATGACCTCCCCCCATATATCCACCAGGCACCCCCCCCCCCCCCCCCCACTTCCCCAGCCAGCCATAAATGACTTAGCGCTAACATTAATTTATACTCAAGTTGATGTTGAAGGGAACAGACTTGAGTCGATTTATGATTTCTTTTATTTAGCCATCATTATCATACAGCATGGTTGGCATCTTGATTTATTTTATGGTCATTGGTTTAACTAAAGAATGCCATATTACACATACACCCCTGCAATATGAAACCCTCGGCCATGTTTCACAGCATGTCAAATCATCAAAATTGATGATCTAGCCATTACAAAATAGCTTTTCAGCTTGATCAAGTGACAATTATGGTTAATAATTAAAACAAAGACAAAGATGTCCACTTTTTGATAATTTTAAGAAGAGGGGGTGATGAATTTTCAATTTGATATTATTTGATATATTTCCTACCTCCCTAAGGCATAAATGTGTCAAAAAGAAATCTCCCACTCTTGTGCCCCAACCTTCAAGATCCCCCAAAACTTCCTAATGGACCACTTGTGGAACCTGAGATGAATGTACTTAGTTTTCCCAGCTACTTTGGCGAGATTTCCCCCCCCCCCCCCCCATAAAAGTGTAGGGGCTTGGTAATTCCCGCACCTGAGAGGTAGGCCCGCAGGGGTGGCCAGCTGAGGTAATCACTGCGCCCCTCCCATACCGATCCAGTAACGTGAGACACAGTCTTTCTGATAGGACATCTCCGAAAACGTGTCCCTCACACAATCCTGATATGCTACAGAATCCATCCCCCCTACCTTGGCCAACGCCTACTGGCCATGAGAAGATAGGGGAATGAAATGCAGGAGGGGGGGGGGGGGGGATTATTGGGAAGGGGGAACGCGAGCAGGGTAGGATTTACCCCTGACTGGTGGCAGCAAATTGACGGTAAAGTCTAGGTGGATCTCTAGATTATGGATTTATATTTTCTAATTCTCCTTACATTTTCTTCTCTTTAATATATTGCCCATAAAGGAAATTGTATTGCTGAAAATTCTGAAATTTAGGAAGTAACTCTAAATGGTGCCCACCACCCCCTGCTGCAGACAATTTTGAAAAATCTATAATGCCAAATTCTTCACTGATATATTTTCTGTTTCTCCATGACTTTCTTTTCTTTCCGTCCTATTCTCTGCAATCACTTTTTTTTCAAACATGACATCATGCACCACATGACCCCCCTCCCCCCCTTGTCATGTTTCGTCATGGTACATGGTCCCCCCCCTCCCCCCCTCCAGCATGACGTCATTTATGGACAGTCCCATGTGACAAAATGAGGCAATTTTGTTTCATTTTAACATAGATAAATCAGGAATATGTTATTCATATATAATTTTCCCCATGAAAAAAAAGTAAAACTTGTTCCCTGGCCCACGGCTTTGAGTGTTTCCAACCAATATTTTGGCTTATTTTTAGAGTTAGATGTGCGATATTGCCACATAATCCATTTTACCAATTAAGCGGGAAATGTTATATCCACATCATAACAACGTTACTGGGTAACGGGGTTTATGCAACATAACATTTTTCATTTTTCATTTCATTTGCTTCATGCCCATTTTATCGTCTGTAGGTGGAATTGTAAAAAAAATAAAAAAATTTAAAGTCACGGCACCAGGTACTTATATGTTTGGTTGGGCCCCCCTTAAGGACATGCAGAGGATTATTTTTTGGTTTTCTTGCTACATGCCAGTGTTTATGTTTCATAAATCAGACAATTATTAAAGATTCTAGAGCAATATTGTAAAATAATAATATCCTATACGTAAAACCTTGCACACAAGCGATAATCAAATCGCCATTGCGGCTTATAGGATCGACCCGAACTCTTTCAAAACCCCCCTTTTCAAATTCCGATTATTGAGCCAAAGATAAGGTAGGCCTACTTAAAAAAAATTATACATATATATATTTAAAAAAAAAAAATTTCATCGCCTTTCTAGGGGGATGTTTTTAAATTTAAAAAAATTAAATCGCCCTTCACGAGAGCTACTTACAGGCCTTCCCGGGAAAGTGTGTGGGAAAAAAAATCCGACTGGCCTGGTCTATGCTCTGGGGGCATGTTACTGGAAACAAACCGTGTTTTTTTCCCTTAACGTTTTATAACGTGTTTTTTTTTTGTTTACTGGGGGGGGGGGGGGGGGGGGGCGGGGGGTAGCTGAGAAAATTAGTGTCGCTGATCATATGCTCACCATATATCACCGATAAGGCCACTCAAAAAAAAAAGTTGTTTCTCATCACCGTGCATCATTAAAATCTTTTTTTCTTTTTTTTTACATTTTGATGAAAAATATGCTAAAATTGCCAAAATTCTGGCAAATTTGGTATCAAATTAAAGCTTATGCTGTCAGAAAAGCAATTAGCTAGGTGTAACTTGCATTGTTACAACTTTTGCTGATCAATAAACTCCAAATTACTAAAATGTGAAAATTGATCGCGAAATGTCCAAATTTCCCTATGTAAATTGCCCCGAGTAAAACAAAAAAAAAAAGATTAAATAAAAAACGCCCTCGTCATATTTTTCCTTGCTTGGTGATGAGAAACATTTTATTTTTTTGAGTGGCCTAATGACGCAGAGTCGCGTCATTTTGCTAGGCATTCATTGACGCTGATATAGGCCTGCAAATTGCCATTTCGGAGAAACATAGGCCCACGATCTCACGCATACATAAGCTTACTTTAATTTAGCTACATTAGGATGAAGGGGCAGCGTGCTGAGAACATCTGTCACCAAGCGGGGAACGGACTGCCCTCACATGTGCACACCTTGAAATCTGCCGCGCCAAAGTGCCAGGTGCGTCCCCTGCGCGTCCCCCCAGCGTTGACCTCCTTGACCTCCACCTGCACCAATCAGAATCATTCATGTAAATTTACCTGCCCAAATCTATCCAACGGCCACCCTCGTCTCATCGTTGCCAAGGCATACCGGCCACAGCCAATCAGCGACGCTGTTCTGGCGTCGTCACGCATGAGTCCGTACGCCGTCCGCGAGTGATCTCACTGGGAATGTACACAAAGACACCGTGATCTGAGGCGATTTCTCCGTCCATCTCAGGTAAAGCACCCTGAGAAAGTGTGAGATGGCCGACAGGCTGTATTCCCCGGCCAGGGCATCGCCCCCACGCCGGAGGCTGATAGACAGCCGTGACAGTTATGTCGAGAAACCAAGCAAGGGTGGACAGATGCAGGGACTTTTGAAAGAGTTCCGGGGAGTCTACGAGAGCCGATTAAAACGTCTTGATGAAGCAGAAAAGGCTGGGGAAAACACAGAAAAGGTAAATCTTATTAACTTAATATTGAATTAGTTTGATTTCATACTGATTGGGCTACTTTAGGCCCCTCATTTTCGCTATTATGTACACGGATGTAGACTAGCTGTCAGGATGCCATTTGTAAACACTCGTCAGCTCAGTGCCACACGGGACATGTTGGGGCGTGTGTTTTTGCCGGCCGCGCCAATCACGGGTTACCCACCGGACTGCAGGCACGGGCCGTCCACCTGTGCTACAATGCAGCCAACATGTCTAGGCGATAATCTTTCAGCTTATAGCTGCCACCTGAAATACGCTTGTCCAAACATTGACGTCTATTTAGTGCATGTGAACGAAAGGCCTACAGTTTTTTAACAATGATGTTTTTCAACCAAGTATGCATCAAAAAAAAATAAAATAAAAAAATCAAATGAAATGAACAATTTAATAAGGGCAATAAGAGTAGGCCTATTTATTGGTACCCAGGAGTTGTACAACTTAAAATTTAAATAGGCCTACAACTCTAAAAAAACTAAACTAAAAATGATAAAAAATATTCTAGCTATAGGCTAGTAGTGGGGGTCTAGATGGGGGGTCCCCATGTCGCCTGTCGATTTTAAGAAATGCTCATGTCATTTGTCAGTATCTTTGTATTTCTTCTGTCATTTGTCACTAGGCTCCATGTCGCCTGTCGATTTTAAGAAAAGGCCATGTCCCTTGTCAATATCTTTTAATTTCTCCTGTCATTTGTCACTAGGCCCCATGTCGTCTGTCGATTTTAAGAAAAGGCCATGTCGTGTCGATTTTAGGGGTCTACACCCATAGTAGTACTGGTACACGGAATTTAGGCACCCGGTCTTTAGGCACCCTGTCTTCAGGCCCCCCTGACCACAGGCACCCTGCCCTTAGGCCCTCCGGATGTCAGGCCCCCGGCCTTTTGGCACCCTGGCCATAGGCCCCCTGTCTATAGGCCAAACCTACCATACGTCCACAACCCTGTCATACGTCCACAACCCTGTCATACGTCCACAACCTTTCATATGTCCGTTTCAGTGTCTCTAACAAATGATTGACCACCCCTCCTCACGTCCACTACCATCTCCTCACGTCCACTACCACTTCCTCACGTCCACTACTACTTCCTCACGTCCACTACCATTTCCTCACGTCCACTACCATTTCCTCACGTCCACTACCATCGCCTCACCTCCACTACCTTCTCCTCACCTCCACTACCATCTCCTCACGTCCATTACCTTCTCCTCACGTCCACTACCACTTCCTCATCTCCTCAACTCCCTCCCTCACATCCAACCCCATTCCCTCACATCCAACCCCTTTTTTCACGTCCAACCCCATTTCCTCACGTCCAACCCCCTCCCTCACATCCAACCCCTTTTCTCACATCCAACCCAATTTCCTCACGTCCAACCCCTCCTTATCTCCAATGTGAGGAAGTGGTAGTGGAGGTGAGGAGGTGGTAGTGGAGGTGAGGAAGTGGTAGTGGACGTGAGGAAGTGGTAGTGGACGTGAGGAGGTGGTAGTGGACGTGAGGAAGTGGTAGTGGACGTGAGGAAGTGGTAGTGGACGTAAGGAGGTGGTAGTGGACGTGAGGAAGTGGTAGTGGACGTGAGGAAGTGGTAGTGGACGTGAGGAAGTGGTAGTGGACGTGAGGAGGTGGTAGTGGACGTGAGGAGTTTGTAGTGGACGTGAGGAAGTGGTAGTGGACGTGGGGAAGTGGTAGTGGACGTGAGGAGGTGGTAGTGGACGTGAGGAAGTGGTAGTGGACGTGAGGAAGTGGTAGTGGACGTGAGGAGAAGGGGGTTGGACGTTAGAGAAGGGGTTGGATGTGAGGGAGAGGGTTGGACGTGAGAGAAGAGAGTTGGATGTGAGGGAAGGGGTTGGACGTGAGGAAATGGGGTTGGACGTGAGGAAGTGGTAGTGGACGTGAGGAGATGGTAGTGGACGTGAGGAGGGGGTTGGACGTGAGAGAAGGGGTTGGATGTGAGGGAGGGGGTTGGATGTGAGGGAATTGGGCTGGATGTGAGACAGGTTGGATGTGAGTGAGGGGTTGGACGTGAGGTAAGGGGTTGGATGTGAGGGAGGGGGTTGGATGTGAGGAAGGGGTTGGACGTGAGAGGAAGGGGTTGGACATTATGATTTGTAAGAGATAGTGCTGGACGTGATGAATTTGAATGAGATAATCGGGTGTGGATGTATGAAATGGACGTGAGATTTGTGCCTACAGGCCGGGGGCCTGTAGTCAGGGTGGCCTACAGGCAGGGGGCCTCAGATCCGGAGGGCCTGTGGGCTGGGGGCCTGTGTTCCGGGGGCCTGTGGGCCGGGGGCCTACAGTCAGGAGGGCCTGTATTCCGGATACCAGTAGGGCTAGTAAAGTATACCAGTGTGGTATCAAACCTATGCAGTAGACTCCACGGCATGAATAAAATTAAGGGAAATCAAAAGTGCCACTCCCCCTTTTCAAGTTCAAGGAGAAAACACCTGGAAGTGAAATGGACAGGGTGACATAGGCCTATGGCCAATTCTAATAAATCGACAGACAACATGGGACATAATCATAATTGGCCGGCGACGGAGTCCCCGGCCATGGTTAATGAGTTCACTTTTCCGTAAGGTTTCAACAGGAATTGCGCGTCCATAGGATTAGCATTGGGCCGTTTGCTTTTTGCACCCTACAGGCACAAGCTCTATACTCTCCCACCCTTCAGCACTGGGCTCAGCCAGAGTGATCCTAACCCTGCGCCGTCCGCGCGTTCCTCTTACGCAGTACACCTGCTCTATGGTCTCCCACCCTTCAGCACTGCACCCCACCAGAGTGATCGTAACCCTGCGCCGTCCGCGCGTTCCTCTTACGCATTAGCCCTTACCTGCAACCAATCTATATGTTGATCACACGTCTCCCACCCAGAATGCACTGCTCATTCCGGTCTGCTGAACTTCCAATGAGCTCTATGTTGTTCACACCCCCCCCCCCCCCCTCCACATACTTACAGTACAGACCGCGGCAGGCTAGTCCTACTCACAAGCCGTCATATACACGTAATATCGGTGCGTTGGTCACAAGTTTCTTTGCCCCCCCCCCCCCCCCCCCACGTCCAGTCCATTGTTAGACGTAAGGGGTGAAAGGTCTGCGTACCTAAATTCACTTAGGCTACTCAAGCCTATGCGTATAGCAGCCCCAATCCGCAAATTGCGCATTTATTCAACTGGAAGGGTTCATTATTAAACCAAAGGGGTGGAAGACTCTTATGGCACCCATATATATATATATATAAATAACCCTTTTAGGGCAGCATGGTGCTTCGGGTGAACTGCAATGCATGAATTTATGCATCATGACCTCTCCACACTAACCCTTTAAAGACAGCATATTGCTTCATGTGAACAGTGGTGCAATCATGCATCATTAGTGCATTAATTATAATTATAGACCAATGTATGTGATCAAGAATCCTTGATGGAAGCCGGCCACCACCCCTATGGGGTGGATTTCCTCGATCATATACCTTTAAATCCTAGTGGCTATTGTAGGAGAAATAAAAGGAAACTTAAAATCTGGACCCTTGACCAGGGGGGTCGAAAAAATTTAACCTGTTTTGAGCCAAAAAGCCCGCACATGACTATGTCACTACTATGCCTCAAACTTCAAAGGGCCCACTCGCGTGCTGATTTTCGACCCGTAAGGGGCGGGGGTAAAAGTGTTGACCCCCTTGACAGGGGGGAGTAAAAAATTTCGCACGTTCCATGTGTAAACCCACCTACCCCGATGTTGGAGTGGTCATTTTTTAACAACAGGGGGGGGGGGGGGGTTGGTGGATATTCAGGCGAGCAGGTCGACAATTTTTTGGTCCCCCCCCCCCCCCTCATGTGACGGGTCGACAGTTTTTTGTCCCCTCCTCAGGCAAGTTGAAATTGAGCATGGGCAACCCCTTTGAGCTATAGTAATGCGCGGGCTTTTTCACTAAAAAGGGGTGCAATTATTTTGGTCCCCCCTCCTACAAGAGGTCCAAATTTTTTTTGGTCCCCCCCCCCCCCACATATCCACCAACCCCCACTGTTGTTAAAAAATGACCACTCCCTTAGGCCTAAATACTCTAAAATACTATGTTTACGGTATCATGCCCACCCTACCCTCTTAGTGGAAATGCTTGATGAAAACAGTATAAAATTATATCTGCTATAGCAACATACATACTGGTAGGCCTACCGTATCGTCGCGATATAGCACCGGGTATCAAAAGTACTGAAATAAGATATTGAATAAGCGCCTGTCTTGTACAATAAGTGCTGCCGAATTAAAGAGTGCCCTGGCACGTATCGCTCGACAGTATGGTACTTATGCCAGGTTCTCCAAATAACATAATTATGATCCCTGAAGGATCAATACAGTCATACACAGGCGTTACATGTCAAGACTAATCAGAGACTTTGATCGTTTTTGACTACTTATCAGATCAATTGGTAAAATATGGAACTTAAGACCACTAAGCAAGTATGATATACATGCCATAGGTCTATACCAAGCTATACCAAACCTTTCGTCGGTGAAATTCGACACGGGCGATACAGAGGTTTTGAAAATCGACAGTGGCGATACAGAGATTTTTAAAATCGATGGACACAGAGAAATTTGGAATAAAAGCTGACTCAAAGGTATTTTTGTATGAGTTCCTACCTAGATAAAAAGTGACGCACAGACAAGCTGTTTCCACATGTCTGCATTTTCTTGCCACACAATATTAGATTGGTCGCGTCTGTGTCGACCCAATGGGCAGCCAACGTTGGTCCGATGTGATTGAGCTACCTGGGTATCAGGCTGAGCATATTAGATATATACCCTCTCTGCATGTGTGTTAACGTAGGCTTATATGTTTAGCATTCTTTATAGAGGTAATACAGAAGGTGGTGGTCCTAGCTCATGACTTAAGTGCTCAGTAATGACTCAGTATTTAGCTGTAACATGCAAACAGACATCCACACATGATGCCTATTACCGGGTATAATTGTTTATAATTGTTGGCTCACAGTTAATAGGGGAGGTCATTCTCATGGCCTAGATTTCTATAAATCGATATAGGTGTCTATGATTGCTATTCATGGCTCTCTTTAAAAGCTGTGTATTATTCAATAGAAATATGCTTCAACATGCCCACTGGGATCGGAATTTCATGCGAGGCGATTATTACAAGCTCACTTGGAACTTGCAGTGTCACTAAAATAGGTGAATGAAAAGTCTATTTTAGGTTGAGATCTACATATTTAGACCGACAGTTCTCGTTATACCAACTTAGAAATATGAATTTATACTAAAAGGGGTTATCAAGAAGGGTTGATTAAGTCGGGTTTACTGACCATAAATTACGCAAGCCAAACCTCCAGTGCCGGTTATACAATATTCTCAAATGCTAGGTTTGGGTAAGATAAGAGGTTTTGGAAGTACATGTATATGTATAGTACATGTACATTCAAAACTAACATAACAATTTTCAGCGCTCCAGTGCGGGTTTTAGGTGTATCTCAAAGGCTAGATTCCGGCAGTATTCGAGAGGTTACGGTACATGACCTTTATGAAGGCCTATACATAACCGTTTTGTGGCCTGTGTATGGTTTCATAGCTGAATGAACATGGCGTCAAATTGTAAATATGTTATTACTACACCATTTGAATATTTTAGTTTAGTTACTTACTAATGGATGCAATGAAGACTACGTATACCGTAATCCTACACTTGTAATGACATACACATTATGTTTAATCTCGGGTTGGAACCACCCACTTTATGAACTAATCGGGCATATATTCAACCCAAACATTGTTCACGGTTGAATAGATCCTGGTTTAGTCTAGCCTCCACCAAGTCTGACCACCAGGGCACACTGGACTGTTGAACTGCACAATACTATAATGTACCATTAACGTGTCTGGTCTAAGTTAGCGGAGAGAGATATTAATAGGATTGATATGCCAAAGGGGCGTCACAAGGAACATTTTTTATTGACTCGGGGTAAACTGAGTTATACCTAATGACTGAAACATGTTTTAATACGTTTTTGTTACATAGGAGAATGCATCATTCAGCCTGTGTTATAGATAGACATCAGATGACCAAAGGGATAGATGAGCAAGATCGGGGGACAAATCTTTCCTTCAAAAAGAAATCAAATATCTCTTTTTTTCAATATGATATTGAACTGCGATCATTCAACATGAATTTCTCTCTTTCGCATAAACTCTTTAACTACTGTTGAATTGCTACCCTCTAAATGAAAGCCACATAGGGTTCAATGTTAAACCAAAGATAGAAATCACATTTTCAGCCACACTGCCCCATATTTCTCTCTTTACATGCAGAAATGCCATCTTGTACACTAGAAATACCCTCGAACACACAGTAAAGAATCATCTAGCTACTTTAATTTAAATTTAGATTAAAGACACGAATACAGAGCAACAGTAGACAAATATTATAGTTCCTGTTGCAACTGTCATGCAGAGGGTGGCGCCACTGCGACTTCTCTTGCACTCCGAGAACTGCGCGAGATGTCAACGTGTGCAGACGAAATTCTACCGCCCGTATCTCTGCCGTTTATCATCTGATCGACTCGCTTTTTGATAGGGACAATAGGCGGTACATGCCCGCAGCCTTCAACTGTCGCCCACACCCACCTGCACACCCACACCCACCAGCTCTCCCACACCCACCTGCTCAACCACACCCACCTGCTGGCCTGAAATGGAATACCATACATGTATGACACATGACTTGAGGGTACTTTTTAACAAGGAATTAATTTCTGATGCCAGAATTGACTAATGAATGATTATAAGGGAGGACTATATCTAAGTACATGATAAGCTCCAGCTCCAGCTTACCCTGAGTCATCTGTGAGGCCACTCACACGCTCAATCTTTTCCATTCTATTGTAATACCCATCGTTTGATTTATCATGCATTGAAATACCCATCGCCTCACGTAAAGTATAATCTTTCTTTTTGAAACCAGAACCAGAACACTTTCCACAATGATTCTAAAATTGGGGTGGTCTTGACTGCACGACAGAAATATTGTTCTACACTCATTTTCAGCGGTCATTGAAGCTCCATTGAATTTGGTTATGAAGTTTATTGTCTGGCAAAAAAATTGCTAAATGCAATGTAGCAAATCTTAGTTCATGTGAGGCAGTGTTAAAACGTACCCCCATTACCGTCTCCAGGGTCTATTTGAGGCAGACTGCCAAATCAAATACCACCACCCTACAGAGCCGACATGCATAATCTCAAACCTAAAGTTGTCATTCCATTCTCCACAAAAGAGGGCCGTCATTGGCAGCAGGTATTGCCTGTGGCGGGTCTTGACCTCGCATATTACTGCCTTAGCCCTTTATCGACCGCATATTGCTTTAAATCCAATGTCCTTAGTCGTCACGATGCATTGATGCATCATGCCGACCCTTTGGAAGTGTATCCTGACCATAGGGGCGACGCGACATGATGCATTAATGTAGCCCTGGCGAATTACTTGCCAGGGTTGCATTCATGTATCATAACAACCAGAGACATACTGCATTAATGCACTATGTAGCCCTTAAAGGGTTAGTCCTGGTAAAGGTGGCGGGGATAGAGCAGGGGTCTCCAATGCACAGGCCACCAGCGACTGATGATATTTACCTTGGGGTTCAGATGGGAATAATGCTTTGATTGGCTTAGAGTATGCTGGCTTGGCGGTTAAGAGGTCTGGAGTGGATGGGACTCCGTTGATTAGTGTGCTTAGATGAGAAGATTATTGGATGAACGCCTGTGATCATTATTATTATTTTGGTTCTTGGTCATCCCCCTAAAACCTATTATTATTTTTATGATGGGATATCAAAGCGTCATTGTTGGTCATAAATAGAACTTATAATATGGCCAGGGTTCATTCAATAGCATCCACTAAAGGTACTTGCGCATGCAGTATATTTACTAGTCATATGCATGTACCTGGTCATAGAATATGTAATATCTGACCACCTTCTTTAAATGGCTTTTCGATTTTTAAGCTGAGACTCAGTGGATCAATAGAGATCGTGTCCTGTATAGACTTTCCCTGATCTCTGATTATACAAGAGTGACTGAAAAGTACAAAACCACAGTGTGTGGAACAATAATCAATGAGAACTGGGAGGGGCAACGCAGGTACTGCAAACGTAATTTGATGTGCATTTACACTGACGACTACTAAACCTTCAACCATACAACAATTCCTATCTTTATACAATACAATTTAGTCGGCATCTCTCCGAACCTCACAATACATCCGGCGGTACACTCCCATGTAACAAAGTACATGTAAAACTCCCGACAATGACAGGTTGTGTTTCTTAATACGCCATATATACAGCTATACTGGGAACTATTCCTAGAAATATTGTCCATCGAGTCTTTAAATAGTTGCCGCTGCTGCCCAGTGTTAAAGGGGCATTCTCACCACTCGCACTTACCACATAGCAGACTAGCACAGTACTAGAATTGTGAGCGGGAAACGCTCGGTGAGAATGCCACTTTAACACCTGCAGGCTGCACACCTGATGCTGCACCAGGTGTGCAGCCTCCTCCAGGTCAGCACCTCACCACCCTACCTAGCCTACTCCCCACCTGCAGACAGATCACCTTCCCGCTTTTGATGGGGTCTTTGCTTCTTTTGCGGTACATTCACCTATGTATTTTGCTCAGTTATGAAATAATTACAATAAGAGTTCAATGCGAAGGCTAATGGTAGCGTACAATGATGCCCTCCGTATGTTACTTGACTTCCCAAGATATGCTAGTGCCGGTGAGACTTTTGCTGTTTGTGCTCTTCCGATATGTGGTGATACTATTAGACGACTAGTATACAGTTTTATATGTCAAGTGACGGGGTCAAAAAATCCAAAGCTTGGTGGATGCAAGAATTGATACCCAGTACACTTCCCATACCTGGACATGCTGGTATCAAGATTTGAACATACACTTTAATATCCCTTAACTGTATTCTTATATCTGTATTTCTATATGTAAGTGTGTTTTATAGCCTATGGACCTTTTGTATTACAATTGAGTCTGAAATAAAGATTTGAATTGAATTGAATTGAACACTATTTCCAGAATTCAATTTAGAAAATTTAGCCCACAATCAGGGTCTGAATCTAAATAGTCACTTTTCTGGGATTTTAAGATGCTCTGAATAATAACTTTGAGCAGATGGACAGATTAAAGCAGGTCAAATTGACCCAAACCAATGCTGAAAGACCTGCATCAATATTTCAATCATGTTGATGACACGAGTCCTGAACTATTTTCGTTAAAGTGTGACTATGCTTAAAGATACCACAATAGAAAAGCACTGTTTTGAACTATTTTGTCCACAGGTGAGGGCATGGGTGTCCCTGGGGTTTTCCTACACCCTGTGTATAATGATACTCATGTTGTGTGGACTGTGGATATATATATCTGTAGGGGTTGGGACGGGTGTGAATGATGGGTGTGCATGTATCATGTATCATGGTTGGGAAGGGTGTGAAAGATGGGTTAGCACATATCATGTATCATGGTTGGGAGGGTTCTGAATGATGGGGGTGCATGTATCATGGGTGGGAGGGGTGTGTATGATGGGGGTGCATGTATCATGGTTGGGAGGGGTGTGAATGATGGGGGTGCATGTATCATGGTTGGGAGGGGTGTGTATGATGGGGGTGCATGTATCATGGTTGGGAGGGGTGTGTATGATGGGGTGCATGTATCATGTATCATGGTTGGGAGGGGTGTGAATGATGGGGGTGCATGTATCATGTATCATGGTTGGGAGGGGTGTGAATGATGGGGGTGCATGTATCATGTATCATGGTTGGGAGGGGTGTGTATGATGGGGATGCATGTATCATGTATCATGGTTGGGAGGGGTGTGTATGATGGGGGTGCATGTATCATGGTTGGGAGGGGTGTGAATGATGGGTGTGCATATATCATGTATCATAGTTGGGAGGAGTGTGAATGATGGGGGTACATGTATCATGCATCATGGTTGGGACAGGTGTGAATGATGGGGGTGCATGTATCATGTATCATGGTTAGGAGGGGTGTGAATGATGGGGTGCATGTATCATGTATCATGGTTGGGACGGGTGTGAATGATGGGGGTGCATGTATCATGTATCATGGTTGGGAGGGGTGTGAATGATGGGGGTGCACGTATCATGTATCATGGTTGGGAGGGGTGTGAATGATGGGGGTGCATGTATCATGGTTGGGAGGGGTGTGAATGATGGGGGTGCATGTATCATGTATCATGTTTGGGAGGGGTGTAAATGATGGGGGTGCATGTATCATGTATTATGGTTGGGAAGGGTGTGAATTATGGGGGTGCATGTATCATGTATCATGGTTGGGAGGGGTGTGAATGGTGGGGTATATAGCATGTATCATGGTCGGGACAGGTGTGAATGATGGGGGTGCATGTATCATGTATCATGTTTGGGAGGGGTGTAAATGATGGGGGTGCATGTATCATGTATTATGGTTGGGAGGGGTGTGAATGATGGGGGTGCATGTATCATGTATCATGGTTGGGAGGGGTGTGAATGATGGGGGTGCATGTATCATGTATCATGGTTAGGAGGGGTGTGAATTATGGGGGTGCATGTATCATGTATCATGGTTGGGAGGGGTGTGAATGATAGGGGTGCATGTATCATGTATCATGGTTGGGACGGGTGTGAATGATGGGGGTGCATGTATCATGTATCATGGTTGGGAGGGGTGTGAATGATGGGGGTGCATGTATCATGTATCATGGTTGGGACGGGTGTGAATGATGGGGGTGCATGTATCATGTATCATGGTTGGGAGGGGTGTGAATGATGGGGGCACAGCAGCAGAGTCGGGTTGTAGGTGTTACCCACAAACTACTGTAGTGCGTGTTAACCAGGTCTGTTGGCCACATGACAAAGCCTGCCTCAGTTTTAACATTAAATATGGATAGAACCTGGTGTGTGTGTGGTTGGGGGGAGGGGGGCTGTGCCCCGACCTGGTTCCCAGCATGTAACAGGTAACGCCTCATGCACAGGCCGGTAACAGGCCTCCTCCCACCCACAACTCCTCCAGGGCAGGCTTATAAGCGCCTTACCTCTGCTACCCGGGGTTTATGCAATATAAGTGCATAGGTCCTAAAGAATGAAGATGTTTGACGTAACTTTGTCAAAAAAATTGAGAGTATGATTAAGAATAGTTATTCAAGCAGGAATACCTGTACATGTACTTGGGGACTGATAAAAACACCATTGAAAATATTTAAAGAAAGCCAGAATCGGCCCCGTCTAGCTAGGTAGAGTAGGGGTTACCTGAAACAAACGTCCTGTTTGCTGCCCTACGAACAGGCCTCCTGCTGACGTGCGGCCCAACGTGCTTTATAATAAGTCGACATGAAGCACAACCAGAGTGAACCTGTAAAAGTACAATCTAGTGCGTGTGTGTGTGAAATGTACGTTTTGGACGGGTCATATGCACGGGTTGAGATCGAAATTAAGACATTTTTTTGTCGCATTTTAAATTGGATACCTTAGGCAGTAAATATATTACATAATTATATGGAATTTGCATCCTGCAAGTAGAGATAGGCGGACAAACTATGCCGTCAAAACCAAACACAAAAAAAACATACCCAAAATATGAATATTTTGCAGCCCAACACCACCCTTTTCACTCCCATCGAGATCAATGCTAAATCAAAACTGGAGCCTTTTCCCAGCCATGTCCGATCCCATAGGCTGCAAGGTTAAAACAGGAAAGTGAGACGCTTTTTACACTGTTCTAGATCTATGCGAGATGTCCACTCTCACTGCACTGGCACAAGAACCCAGGCACCCCTACCTTTGTACATGATACTCCTTTAATATATCCCGGTAGATAACTTTTAAAGGGTAGCTAGGTAACCATTAGTATGTCTAACTACATGTACCATTAAAATATGATGGTATTTACATCTACGACTGGAGAGATGGAGAATGGTGGTGAAACAGGCTGTGCAGAATCCTGGTGGAAAAACACCACCAGGATATTATTCTACTTATATCTACTTATACACACATGTGTCACACATTCCCTGTCGTTGGTACTAAACTACTTCCGGATGCTCTCAATCATTGACCCAGGGTACCTGGGTCTCTGTGAGACGGTTTTCCAGCCAAAAATGCAGATTGGTCAGCTGAGTTAAACAGGCCCTGCTGCCTTCCTTATCTCATATATCTGATTTAAATAAAGACATGGCGATAGATTGGAACAAAGTGTATCTCCCCCTTATATTTATTTTGTAAAGAAAATAATATTTGTAGCAGAAAAACGCTCTTGAAAAAAAGTCAAAAATACCCCTGAAATCAAGTCTGTGTGAACTAATGCTGAAGATAGGCCAGTGACCTTGAATCCTGTCTTTAAAAGAGTCACGTTCACACAGACACCCATAGAGCTCAATGCTAAATAGGAGGTGAGACGTTTTTATGAGACGATTTTGGTATCATTTCAACCCTAAAGAAAGGTCAGTGGGGACCATGTGATCTGTAAAGGCCAAATTAGCTGTATAGACATGCATTGCTTAGGACAACTAAAGTGTGTGATGGAGGTCCGTGATGGAGGTCTGTGATGGAGGTCCGTGATGGAGGTCCGTGATGGAGGTCCATGATGGAGGTCCATGATGGAGGTCTACCAACTAGTAGGATTATATTAGTTGTTATTAGAGCCCTGGGTCACATGTGATGTCGATCACACAATTAATCTTTGCATCGTGTTTCTTTTTTCCCCTACACAATTGAATTTGTTGTATTTAATTAACCACCTGCAATAATATAAATGACTGAAACTCAACAGCTTCTGCGAATCAAGGGTTCAGTATCAGTCTGATATCAGCAGATCATGGTTTGATATGAGGTAGAACATGTACATGACTGTACAATGCACTTGTTGCCCTGATTAAACGCTGGGGAGGGATGACTTCCAGTCTGGACGTAGACCGCTTCATCCCCCCCCCCCCCCCCCCACCCACATCCCGCCCAACAAGATTTCAGGGTGAATAGGCCAACCCCTTTTAGCATTTAAATGCAGTGATTACCACGGAGATTTACCCATCTGCCAAACCTCCTTCAGCTGAGACAGTCTTAGTGAAAATGACTTCATTTTATCCAATTAGTCTGTTCAAAAAAAAAGAAGAAAAAGAAGTCTATTCAATAACCCTGACCCTGAGTCAATAATGATGTAAATCACACATTCAACCCGTTTATTGCAGCATTCTACAAACCCATAATATATTGTATTACATTAACACTATCAGGTGCATTAAACTGATTCTAACCTGTTCCTCCTGCAGCTGCGGCAGCGCATCCTCCAGTCGTACGTGAACGACCTACTGGAGCAGAACGAGGTTCTGGTACAGGAGGTGGAGGAGCTGGAGCGGGAGGCCAACGAGCGGGTCGCGCTCCTCGAGTCGAAGCTGCAGCGCTCGCAGGGTTCAGTAAAGGTAGGTGTTATATTGCGGTGGATAAGACCAGAGATGCCATTTTTCTACTCTTGTAGAAACTCCTACCTTTTCTTTTGCTAGAATTTTTATAGTAAATTATGATTGTTTTCTTCAAAGAATTGACCAATTTCCTACCTTTTAGGATAGGGAGTGGCATCTTTCATGAGAATATTGTAAGGTCGTTGACGCATGTGGATTAAAGGTTATATCTAAAGTTGCTAATAATATTTCCTAACTTTGATCCAAAGACTATATCATCCATGTACATGTTTAATAGAGAAAGCACGTAGCATTCCTCACGGCCGTCTATTTCTCTCAAATGATTCTGTGTATAAAATCATTAATGTGTGCAAATAAATTCGTCACCAGAGGACGTGATTGAAGTGCACTGCAGAAGGGTCTCCTATGGAACAAAACTATTTCTATATGATGAGGCTCAGTACATGTTTTTTTTCCTGGCCTACGTGTGTATCAATGTTAACACCAGGTCTATATCATTGAACACCCGAACAACATACTTTAGTAGATAACAACAGTGAAGAGCCTCTTGTGTACATTATCAGTGTCGTCTGCATGTTCTATAGTGTGTCCAGCTGACACTAGGGGGAGACACATGAGTGGCGACAGGGCGACGCATGAATTGGGTTAGGAACCAGTCCGGGCACGTTTTCCTTGGCTCCCTATGTGCCTAAATATATGCTACACTTCCAGCTTTAATGCACGTACATGATCAAGCATATGAATAGATGTATATACATAAATGAAAATTAAATTTAGATGAATTAGAAAAAAAGGTTAACTAGTACTCAAATATGGTACATGCATGATACTACGAAATGATCTTACAGCTCTCTCTATAAGGTATAGCTACTTTTGTACATCTATCGAAACTCTGAATAAGAAATAGTAGATAGCCAGATTGGCTTACAGGTAACCCAGTGGTAATTAACCAAAAAATATTTTAATTTTATTTTATTTAACTGATCATCACATACAACAAGTGATACATGAAGGTCTTCCCGGTTAATTTTGCGGGGGTAATCCATCCAGTAAAGTAGATACCGGTACTCATAGTTTAACATGTGGTTTATCAATTTTAGATAAATTAAGAGTTTGCAACATTCCTTAAAGCAGTGAATCGTCATAGATTATTGTCGACGTGTAGTAACTTATTAAAGCAGAGACTACCTCCTTATGCGTCTATACCTTGACCAGTGTATGGTACAAAAGCCATGTATACAAATACCTAGTGGTTGTACTGTTAGTCAGTGATAACAATCACAACTATATACAGTCCCTGATCACTCACGACCACGGTATGCATGGTCTCCAATGTAATGGGAGAACCTTACAAAAACACATTGTCCACTGCTATATCCTATCACCTAGCGAGATCATGAGTATGGCCACATACCTAACTACTTAGATGGCTATCGATAGCTCGGTTTGATTAATGTGTAAGATAATAGCCATTAACTATAGACCAACTAGCACAGGTAGACCAGCTGCTAACCCCATATGGACTGAGTAATGTTAGAGGGTTAGACACATGTACAATCTCGTTGGTTACTATCAGAAATAACGCCAGGTGGCGTGACAAGCTTTTTCATGTGCCCTGTAAGATGAATGATACATGTATATGCCTAAATATATGTTTGCTGTCACCAGCTTTCCAGATATAGACGTGCATACATGCACGGTGATAGATATATATGTTGTCAGGTCGAACTGCACTAACAGTGGTAGACGTCCCACCTGATTTCATGAGAAAATTCAGCTATTTATATAAGTGACACAATTTTAACCATTACTGAATTTCAGAAAGTATGTTCATTTTCCATTCTTGTATTCCACTATTAAATCCCTTATATTTAATCCTGGTGCAAAGTATGCTATAAGGTAGAAATGATAAATATGTGAGTTGTATTAGGGAACTATGGAGATAGTCCTGTATAGATGAGATTTCAGTTCATTCCCGGGTAGGCCTATACACACAACACTGTCTATATGGCTGAGAAGTTCACCTGATTTAACTAAGTACAATCTACTTATTCAAAAATCTCATGACTAACAGTCAACACAAACAATATGGCCACCGTCCAGGAAATGGTAGCTCATCAGCGGCTTTCAGGGATTGTTGGCAGAGCATGATTTGAGTTGATTATTTTTCCTTCACTGCTTCTAGTTTTATGGATTTCTATTGTGGTTTTCTTTTCACTTGAGAGGATTTGCAAACGTATATAAGAAACATAGCGCATGTTACTATCGTGTGGGTGGAGTGTGGGGGCTTAAGTAAAATGACAGCTTGCATTAATCAATTTGAATTAGTGCATGTAAATTGGGAGAGTGCAACCTTAGGTCAAGACAGATTACTTAGTATGGTTATCTGCATTGACAAAAAATGATTGCCTTGCGATATGTGTACAGGCAAGGGAAAAGGGTACTCCAAAGAGAAAGCCAACTTTAAAATTGCTGAGGGGGTTTATGTGTGTGTTGTGAGTCTGTGATAGCCCACAGGTTCTCAGTGTTGCCGAAATGACGCCGGCACGCCGGCTTTTGCCGGCGTAGAATCTTAATGGCCGGCGTATGGCCTTAGGACGCAGGCCACAATGGCCTGTCCTAATCTCAGCTTCCTAAAGGCGAAAGAATTTTTCAAATCGACCAATTAGAAGCGAAGATAGGGCCATATTTGTAAAATTGGTTTAAAGCAAATATTTTCCATTTCTTTTAAGGTTTTGCATATTATAAAACAAGTTATAATGATGATTATAGCAGTACCTTGAAATATCAAAATTGATATGGCCTGCGTGAGATGGAAATGGCCTGCGTAAGATGACAAGACGCAGGCCAAGGTGGCCTGCGTCGAGAAAAAGTTTTCGACAACACTGGGTTCTACTCGATTAACCAGTCAACACTTCCTCCCCTGATATTGACCCCCTTTCCGTCACCTTACATGACCATTGCCCCTGGGCTGCCCCTTTGCGCCATTCTCCTGTATCGATCGCTGCCCACCACTCACCTGTAATTAGCAGTAATTAGTCCATTAAACCCACATGTACTCTGCACTATTGTTAACCCTTTAAGGGTGGCATGACGCTTAAAGAGTCCCATTTGTCGTCGTGATGCACCAATGCAGCCCCGGCGAGTAACTCGCTGGTGCTGCATTGGTACATCATAACGACCCTTCGGGAGTGTCTCAACCTCATAAGGTCGTCATGATGCTTGAATACAGCACTGGCGAATTACTCGCCAGGACTGCATTCATGGCGACCAAGGGCATGGTGCATTGATGCATCATGCCGTCCTTAAAGTGTTAATGTGCAAGTACTGCTAACTCCTCCAGGCGAGATACCATCAAGATCTCTCGAAAAACCTAAGACAGTTAAAAGTCATATTTGATCTGAAATAGCCCCGATACGTTTTTTGTAGTGACAATTCTTCTGTACAAAATACATGTATCCTTTTGGTGTACATTTTTATTCGGTTTCCCCCTCATCCATTTCCCCTCCGAGGCCATTGATCGCCTATTGAAAAGCCATTAGGAAATCCATACCTAATTGGGTTACCTTCCCTCTGTGGGGAGGTGGGAAGGGGGAGGGGGGCAGAACCCGGTCACGTGAACAAAATAGGTCAGTCCATGTTGGGGGGGGGGGGTGTAGCCTGCATGTATTGTGTTGGTTTCTAGCAATAACTTATTGAAGCATGATGACTACATGATAGGGAGAAAAGGCATGAAATATTAAAAAAGTGGCCTTTTCTGGTTTAGTATGGAGGTTAGAAATCGTAGAAGATGAACCGTATCGTAATAAATTTTGACCCCTTTAATGGACTACTCTTGATGGGGGTAGGGGGGGGGGGAGAATCACCCCTTTTTTTCATTGAAGAAGCCCGCACGTTAGTTACAACAGGTCGGCTGTGGTTGAACCATTTAATGAGGGGGTTAAAAAATGTTGGTGTACCCGTGCAAAATGCTACCTGATCTCTGATACTGGTAGTAGCTGCAGTCCTTACCTGTAGCAGGGTTGCCACTGTCAGGGAAAATGTCAGGGAAAACATTTTTCCATCCAGGTCAGGGAAATGTAAGGGAATTTCAGATTTTTGGGCAAAATGTCAGGGAAAATGATATTTTCTGAAAATGTCAGGATAAACAATATTTTGTCAGGGAAAATCTTTGAAATACCAAGAAAAGTCACCAGTTTTCTCTGAAAAAGTCTGTATTTTACTATGATTTTAAAGGGAAAAAGATATCTAAATCCTCAAAAAGGAGGTAGAATTTTTGCGTACACACAATACACAAAACCCCTGTTGTTAAATAATGACCACTCACTAAGTAGGAGATAACTTTAAAAAGAGTGCATACTGTAAACGTATTAATTTTCGCTCAGCACATATTTTCGCGCATTTCGCGCACATACCTAGGTGCATGAAAATATGATGTGCGCGAAAATATTGCACAAAAAAATAGCTTTCCAATGATATCTGGCATTACTATATTGCAATGCAGAAGAGATTCAAATACCAAATCTAACATGCTGGAGAAATTACATCCTGAAACTTAGTAGGCTTATATGATGTCTAAATGATAACGTGGATGTTATGTGGCTCCTGATGTGACCAGAGACTATAAAGTCTGTGTTGGGAGGGGCATGGGGGGCAAAACATTTTGAGCAATAATTTTTGGGCTGTAAAACCCTTAATAATTGTCCGATTGAAAAACCGTAAAAACTGGCATGTAGCTAAGGATCCCCTGATTGCAGCTGCGCGAAAATATGATTGCGCGAAAATGCCCTTAGGTGCTAAGTGCGCGAAAATTTAGCTGCGCGAAAATATCTACGTTTACAGTATTCATAGTTGGAGGGCATTTAAAAACATAGCGTTTTAAATATGTTGCAATTGTCAGGGAAATTTGATATAACGTCAGGGAAATGTCAGGGAAAAGACAGGGAATTAAAATGTTCCTTGTCTCTGGCAACCCTGTGTAGGCGAAGTGCCTTGCACTCAGTTCCGCTGGATATCTCACAAAACCTGGGGACACAACTCTCCTCTTTTTGTAACCCAAACCCCACCTTTTTCTATTGGGGGGAGGGGGCGGGAGGATGAGCAAGTCCATGCGTTTGAGTGGCACCTTTCCAATTAGCTCTGTCATATATCTCATATACATATGAGGTATATATGAGCCTACACACTTATTACAAGTGTAGCTCTTTACAAGTAGACGACAGAAGGTGATAAAAAGTTTAAATTAGCAGCTCATTTTGTTGTTAACCAGTTCATTGTACTGTAAGGGGTTTATAATAGAGCAGTAGTACTAACCATGTATTGGTATTTTACTGATTTAATGCGCCCTTTGGTCATCATGATGCATGACCCAATTTTTCCTATGGCATTGATTGCACTCCCAATGGGTCAGCATGATGCACAAATGCAGCGCTGACAGGGTTGCGGGTGGTGGATTGGTGCATCATGACGACACATAAACATGAAGCACTGAGGCAGCATGTCGCATTTAAAGGGTTCATACATATCCTACCTGTGCTCCTGAAGTTCACCTGTATGTGTGTGTATATACCTGTTTATTTGTGAAGTGGTAGCTTCTACCTGTTGAACATAAGTGTTAAAAGGTTTGCAAGCAATGTGGATTAGGTGAGTAGGATCCCCGATAGACACTGTAATGTACAATGTAATGGCTATCAAGCTTTCTTCCAAGATGCCATGTACATTTGTATATAAATTTGGGGATTCAATGTCTTATTTCAGCATGTTAACCACAGAGGGAAGCAGTTCCTGGCACTACAGAAGCCCCCTTTGAAATGGTGTGGTATTATATAATGGAGACCCGCCTGGGCGTAGAGACTCCCAGTGCTATAGTGGTTTCTGCCAATGGCTCCTCAGCACATGGGAGATCCAATAAGAACTCACTGCAGAGATGCAGAGATGCCACTTACTTTTATATTGAATTCCTGCAGGCTGGACTCTCCCCATATTATACTCAGTCAATGGCAGAACTCTTGGAAGGGGGTGTGAGATTTCTTTTGTAAGACCTTTCTGCTACTCCAGCTCCTATCGGTGGACGATAAATCTTTTTGAATCTTGCCTTAATTAAACGGAGTGGAGATAGGTAGAACCTTTATATACATCATGCAAATGAGATGAGTTTGGCGGCACAGAACTAGCTGGATGGGGGGGGGGGGAATTGAATCCTGCGTCCAGGGCCTGCATCCAACTGACGTTGATCAGTCACCATGTGCGTCTATCAGTCATCATGTGTGTTGATCAGTCACTGTGTGTTGATCAGTCATCATGTGTGTTGATCAGTCACTGCGTGTTGATCAGTTGTTTAGTCACCTTGTGTGTTGATCAGTCACTGTGTGAGTTGATCAGTCACTGTGTGAGTTGATCAGTCACTGTGCGAGTTGATCAGTCACTGTGTGTGTTGATCAGTCACTGTGTGTGTTGATCAGTATTTGTTCAGTCACTGTGTGTGTTGATCAGTCACTGTGTGAGTTGATCACTCACTGTGTGTGTTGATCAGTATTTGTTCAGTCACCTTGTGTGTTGATCAGTCACTGTGTGAGTTGATCAGTCACTGTGTGTGTTGATCAGTATTTGTTCAGTCACTGTGTGTGTTGATCAGTCACTGTGTGTGTTGATCAGTCACTGTGTGAGTTGATCAGTTGTTCAGTCACTGTGTGTGTTGCTCAGTCATGGTGTGTGTTGATCAGTCACTGTGTGTGTTGATCAGTATTTTTTCAGTCACTGTTTGTGTTGATCAGTCACTGTGTATGTTGATCAGTCACTGTGTGTTGCTCAGTCATGGTGTGTGTTGATCAGTCACTGTGTGTGCAGACTCGCTCAACCAGTACCTTTTTCCGCTACAAGGGCTGCAAATCGGACTGGTGGAACTGTTATATTTAGATTGTTTCTTCCTGTCAGGCTGTGCACATGAATTGGTGTACAGGATTTGATTTGCCAACTCCTGAGGACAAGTTAGGGAAACAAGTTTTTCATATGAGTTTGCCTAGACTCTACTATTATAGAGTGGGGGCCTGAGACTGTGTGTGTGTCGATCAGTCACTGTATGTGTTCATTACATTCCAACCAATTCAATCACTTAATCACCCTGACACTGAGTTAATTGTGATGTAGAGCACACCTTCTACTTTGCATGGCATTCAGATTACCTCGTAATTGCGCAGCATTTCTGCTATTTCATAGATTTGGCATCAGGTATTATGCTGTAAAAGAACCAATGGAACCATATCCAATGGCTGGTCCTTTCTTGGCAAGTCTTTTATTGACCATTCACTTAACCTAAAAGAACTGAGTTTGAGTTGAGTAGCAGCAAAATTTATATATGTACCAGGGGTAAATACTTATGACTATGACAGCCTCCAGAGTATGGTTGGGGTGATTGCATTTACAGTTCCGCATTTAGTTTTTATCTGGAACTAGCAGCTCCTCTGCCGGCGATAGTGGCACGAGAAACTGTCGTCGTGTACTCCAGATAATTGCATTGTGGGAACGCCTTAGCATATCGCAAATAGTATCGTAGTGTCGTAACATTTTCAATATCCAACTCTGAGTCCAAGGTAGAAGTTATGATGCGGCCTGCATGGGGCGCATTGTATCGCTGGGTAGCGACTGTTTTATTAGTAGTTGTAACAATCACCTATAGCTTCTGTTGATATGCCTACTAGAGCTCAGGGATTGGTAATTATTTAAACAACGAGGAGGGATGGAGGTGGGCAGGTTGTTTAGTTTCTGTAAAACCGTGTCGTCATACTCGGGGAGGTCTAATCTTTAGTGCCCTGGCAGTTACATTTTCAAGGCCTCCAACGCAGATATAAAACGGGCACTTATTTGAGACCAGAGTTGAGTGCATATTGGACGCTAATTTGTTTAAATTGGCTGGTAATGTCTGGACGGGTGGTTTCCTCGAGGCGCCAAAATCCAAGGACGCTCCAACAGCGCCACCTATACTCATCTACACATAGACTCGTGACGTCACAGCCAGCGTCCACTTCTTCGTCGGACATTTCTCTACCTGGGATAATTTTGTTTTCTCCTGTCTTTATTTGCCTCTACATTTGGCATCCCCCTACAAAATGCCTGGAACTAGGGGATCGACGACTGGTAAGACTCCCAAGCCGACTAGGGCGTCTTCTAGGCCGAAAAAACCCACGGAGAAGGCTGCGGCGGCGAAAAAGAACCCAGTCACTGCTCCCACCGGCGAGCAACCCATCTCACCTTTAATGGACGCCCGCGTACTTGCCCTTGAGACTAACTTCGGTGAGTTAAATAAACGTGTGGGAACGGTGGAGGATTTATCTACGGCGATGCTGTCAAAACTCACTGTTCTTGTCCCAGACAAGACGCCTGCTGTAGTAACGACTGCTCCCGTCATTGTATCCATGGCCCCGGCAATTCCTGTCACAGCGGTCAACACTGGCGTGCCCGCAGCGGTCACCACTGTCACTGCTGTCGGCGGCCCGGCTGTCACCGCTGTCACTACCGCCAACAACATTGACTCCCGCCCTGCGGCCGGGGGAAAGGTCGTGTCGGCGGCTGTCGGCGCACCAACAGCATCTGCACGGTATGCCCCATACCAGGTCCCGGGCTACCCTCTGCACAACAATGTGCCCCAGTATGCCCAGTTCATGCCCCAGCCTGCTCCCCAGCTCCAGTCATCGACAGAGGATGACCTGAGCGCCCTTCTACAGGCTGCGGCCCCGCCTATGGCTGAGTATGGAGTCCTGCCACTCAACAACCTGCAGGCCACGACGCCTGCGGTCAACCAACAAGTCCAGGTCCTGCTCTCCAATACGGCCCACCAGCTTTCAGCCATCAAAGGTAGGCATACTCATGCCCATGACTACATAACTAGGGGCCCTCAGTGCACCAAGACCACAATTAATTCCCTCACAGTTGCAGAATATTTGTTTGGTTTGTTCTGCTACATGCGTGACCCCCAGACCCCTGCTCAGATCAAGCCTAAGATCGCCAACCACATCTACCAGGTGGTTGAGGACGCCTCTGAGTATGCCTGGGGCCAGGTCCGGCAGTGGTCGGAGGAGGTGTTCACCAGGGTTGCAAATGGTAGGATCAGCTGGATCTCGGGGGCTTCAGCTATACATGACCTCAGGTGTCAAGGATCCCAGTTCAAGGCTGGTAAATTGCACCAAGCCTCTGACCCCGCTGTTACCTCTGCGCAACCCAGGTCAAACCAATCCTCCAGTTACTCCCACGCCCAGTCATCCAGTACAAGACGCCCCCCTCGTCAGGCTGCTGGACGTACGGATACTCCATGTCCGGATTACAACAAGGCCGCAGGTTGCTCCAAACCTGATGGTCACACAGAAGGCGGTACCCAACAGGGCCATCACTGTAAGCATTGCAGGAAGCATCTGTCTGTCCTGTACTCTCACCCTAAGTGGGACTGCAGGAATAGGTCACGTGTAGGTCACCAATATGGTGGTCAGTTCTTTCGGCACCAGGCCGGACAGGACCGGCCAAACTACTAACTCAGAGATCATTCCACCCCCTGGCCCACAGTGGCTCGGGGACATGACCTCCACATCTGAAAACAGGACTGCCCATGGACAGACTGGTGTCTCAAACACCCGTCACCCCGATCATAAACAATCAACCTTAGACCCTATGGCAATGACTTTCATTCCAAACTACCTTGGTGGAAAAGTTCCATCCGGGGATACCCTGCCTGCCCCAAGAGCGCCGGCAGTCTCAAGTGTCTCCAAATTAAAGGCAGTGCCTCTCGTCCAGGTGCAGACCCGGCACAGTGTCCCCAACATGGTCTGCCCTGAAGTGAAGAGTGCAAAGAAGCCTGTCTCACAGCGTCTCCAGGACCTGGCTCATGGCCCGGTTACCACCTCAGACCTGTCCACTACTGACAATTGTGACACCCAAACTGACGAACCCCCATCCTTTGTGTGTCATCTACCATGTGATCATAATGATGACCTAACAGTTCATGCTGATGTTGACGGCACGGGTGTGACCTTGGCTGAGGAATTCATACCAACCTCTACGGGTCCCACACCTGAGCAGTTTGCACCAACAAAAAGGGCTTTCTGGCCCACCCTAACTGATGGTGTGTGGGGTGAATTTTCTGAATATAAGAAGATCTATACAGCGGTAACAGCGACTTGCCTCCCTAACAGAATGGGGGCTCGCATATCACTCCCCTCAGGTCTCAACCTCAAAGCCTGGGAGACCGAACTAGCTGACTACCATGACAAGGAGGTGTGTGAATTCCTGCGCTATGGATGGCCGGTGGGGTACACAGCTGACCACCCCCCTACCCCCTCTGAGTCCAATCATGCCTCCGCAACCCCCTATGTTGCTCAGATCCAGAGCTTCATAGATAAGGAGTTAGCCCTTGGGGGACTGGCTGGCCCTTTCACCAAGTCACCCTTCACCCCTTGGACTCACCTGGCTCCTATAATAACTCAACCCAAGAAGGACAGTAATGACAGACGAGTCATACTCGATTTGTCATACCCAGAGGGCGCCAGCGTTAACTCTGGCATTACTAAGAACTGCTTTGAAGGGTGTCACCGTCCCTACACCCTCCCCTCCATAGAGGACCTAGCCACACGAGTCAAGACACTCGGCCCGGCCTCGTTTATATGGAAGGCGGACATGTCACGTGCCTACAGGCAGCTCCGGGTGGACCCAGGAGACACTCCTCTCCTCGGTTTCCAGGTAAACAATCTCATATATGTGGACTTATGCCCCTCCTTTGGGTGCAGACTCAGTAGTATGGCGTGTCAGAGGACCACCACTGCCATCACCTACCTCATGGGAAAAATGCAGTACTGGTCACTGGCATACCTGGACGATTTTGTGGGGTGTGAGCCTACTTATGACCTGGCCCTGAAGGCCTACAATGCATTCCTATTGCTGACTCATCGCCTTGGAATTCAGTTGGCCCCCCACAAGTGTCATCCCCCAGCTACCAGTATGGAGTGGCTCGGCTTTTACATCGACACCGTCCCAATGATAGTCTCAGTCCCAGACTCTAAACTCAAGGATATACTGTGTGAGTGCTCAGCATGGATGTCCAAAAAGCAGGCCACAAAGAAACAAATACAATCGCTGGCTGGAAAACTGGTCCACGTATCGAAATGTGTCCGCCACGCCAGACGTTTCATATGTCGCATACTGGACACCCTACGACTGGCTCCAGACTCTGGAATGACCAACCTCTCCGTCTCCTTTAGGGCAGATATAAAATGGTTCTTGCTCTATGCTGACCTCTCCAATGGCGTCCACCTGCTCCAGCCTGACCAAAAAGAATTCCATGTAGAATGTGATTCCTCTCTAAAGGCTGGTGGAGGAAACACAGACGTCAACTACTACACTCTCCCCTACGATGCCCCCCACTGTAGCAGGTACACGAACATAACACAGCTGGAGGCTGTAAACCTGCTCACAGCATACAGGACCCTCAAGCCTGAGTCCTCGGCTGGCATGGTGATAGTGATACACACGGACAACATGGCCTCAGCCTCTGCCCTCAAGTCAGGCCGCACAAAAGACTTTGCACTGGCTGCCTGCTCAAGGCAGTTGTGGCTTGAGGCTGCGGTGGCTGACCACACTGTTTCAATTAGACATAAGCCCGGTGACCAGATCCCCCTGGCTGATGCTCTAAGTCGGTACCATGAGCCAAACAAGAAGGTCTATGCAGACCAGCAGATTGCCCGCAGGGGCCTAGTCAAGAGAGAACCATCTCTCCCTCACCCCTTTTTCACTAGTATATGAACATGCAATCCTGCTCTCACTATAAAACTCTTATCTCTGCTGTTACAGGCACCCCCCTGGGCGACCAGACAGTGATATCCTACAATGCGGCTATCTCTGAGGCAACTCACCACAACAGGATGACACATGCCACTACATACCTCAACTTCGCTCTTCACTATGGTGTCGAAATTCTCCACCCAACGCTGCTGGATGCATGCTTATTCCAGCAGTATCTGGCAAACTCAATGAAGAGCCAAAACACGAGGAAATGCTACAACTCTGGTGCTGCTATATGGATCCGTGAAAGGGGCGGTGATCCAACACACCTGTATTCGCAAGAAGCTAAGACTGTAGCAAAGGGAGCTTATAGACTAGCCCCGTCTCTCCCTAACCCAGCACCACCGTTGACCCCCCATGACCTAAATACCATAGCTTTGTATCTGGGTCATGACTACATCTCACTACCGGTAAAAGCTGCTATATGCCTGGGTTTTTTCTCTTTCTTGAGAGCCTCCAATCTCCTATCACCATCTGCAATATTGTGGAATGGTCCACACACCCTCACTAGAGGTGACATCGTGAGTACCCAATCTGGATTACAGGTCATTGTGAGGTCGTCAAAAACAATTCTGCCTGGATCATCCCCGGTAGTCCTAGACCTCCCAAGGATCCCAGGATCCCCGGCATGCCCGGCGTCCGCCTGGGACATGTATGTGTCTGCGTACCCTTCTCACTCAGCCCTGCCTGCCTTCATCCTGTCTAATGGTGCTCCCCTCACCCCTCCGGTCCTAGTGGCGGTCATGAAGCAAGCTCTAAAGGCTTCAGGCTGCCCATATGCCGACAGGATCAGATCGCATTCTTTGCGCAGGGGTGGGGCCCAGGCTGCCCAGCAGGCAGGCTGCCAAAGGTCTGATATTGCCCACCACGGTACATGGAAGTCTGAGTCAGGTCTAAGACCTTATGTGCCTACGTCAGCCTCACAGTCAGTCTCCAACAAGTTGGCTACTTTATTTGCCCACTAAACAAACACTGACTATGCACATGTTCAACATATATCAATATACCCACTTGTTCAGGGTACATGTTTACTACCGTATACATCTATGTCATTGTCTTTAATACATGTAACTGTTTTAACATGTCGTCAAAAGTATATAAAGCCAAATATATACCAAACAACTCGTCCTTGTCATTGGACGCTAATTTGTTTAAATTGGCTGGTAATGTCTGGACGGGTGGTTTCCTCGAGGCGCCAAAATCCAAGGACGCTCCAACAGCGCCACCTATACTCATCTACACATAGACTCGTGACGTCACAGCCAGCGTCCACTTCTTCGTCGGACATTTCTCTACCTGGGATAATTTTGTTCCCACCCACCCACACCTTAAAAAGGTTTAATCAATAATTGAATTTAAAATTCAATCTTATCTTTAAATACTCTACAAGAGTATTGTGGTCTCCACTACCACTAAACAAACACTGACTATGCACATGTTCAACATATATCAATATACCCACTTGTTCAGGGTACATGTTTACTACCGTATACATCTATGTCATTGTCTTTAATACATGTAACTGTTTTAACATGTCGTCAAAAGTATATAAAGCCAAATATATACCAAACAACTCGTCCTTGTCATTAAGAAATAATGGAAGTCTCATCTATCTCTGAATTTGTATGGCGAGATGAGTACACTGCATTACCCCAGTGCATATAGGTCATTCCTCACAATTTATTCTAGGAATCCTACTAAGATAAAGATGTATCAGTGCAGTCATACACCGTGCCAGAGGTCTACTCTGGCAGACTCTAGGACATTAACAGTTAACATAATTATTAACAGTTTTGCAAAAGAAATTTCAACTATTTAGCTGACCACTCAAAAATTGAGGTATTTCATGTAACATGACCAGAACATCCAGAGTAATTGGGGTCGACCCTAAAATCGACACGGCGACATGGCCATTTCTTAAAATCGACATGGCGACATGGTCATTTATTAAAATCGACATGTGACATGGCAACCTAAGCGACATATGACATGGCCATTTCTTAAAATCGACATGTGACATGGCAACCTAAGCGACATAGCGACATGGGACAGGGGGTCTGGGGGTTAAAACCAGGGTAAGAAATATCAATGGCCTAAATAGCACCAGAATGGACCAATCCATTAGGCTTCTAGATTTTCAAAATTCTCCAGAGGGTCAAGAATAATCCCATTTCAACAAAATGCATTAGTGACGCTAGCGACAGGGCTTATTTCTTAGTGACATGGGACATGTGCTTTTCTTAAAATCGACATGCGACATGGGGACCCCCCCCCCCCCATCTATACCCCCAGAGTAGGGTCTGACTTCCCCTTATTCTATTCTTTTCGCCCCATGGCAGTACATGTACATAATTACATATCTATTAAATGAGAAAAATTTGCCTCCGATTCACAAATTATTGTTCTGAATATTTGCCAATTTTTTGGGAGGGGGGGGGGGGGAGAGTTATGTGAAACAACTATTTTCATTTCCCTCTATAGTAAACATAAAGGGCTATAGTAGGCGATAGTGTGAGTAAATTTGCTCCAGGTGCAGGGTGGGCAGGCATTAAGGCTCCTTACTAGGAGTAGGACCTCTCCCTTCACACTACCTGCACAGTCTCTGTTTAATCAGCCAGTTACAGGCCCGCACAGGACACCGTGAGACCGCGCCTTCATGTCCCCCTCTCACATTGCCCCCCCCCCCCCCACCACCAACACACCCACTCACTCACTCCCACCTCTCAACCACTCACACACACACCCACCCCTAGGAGTAGTAGCCACTGTGCCTCACTCAGCAGGCCGGCTACCTGCGAAAGGCTCATCACTCACCTGAGGGACTCTCCAGGAGGTAGCGGCCACCATTACTACAGGCTTCTATCAGAACCCATAATGTAGGGGGCGCTGGTAGTACTACTGAGGACATTAATCGTGTTAATGCCCAGACTGGAGATTCCCATATTGGAGGATACACACATAACCAGGAGTGTGGTGTGTGGGGGCCACGCCTACATTATGCAGCTTTAATACCTGAGAATTAAGCAGCAGGAGGAGCACCCACCCCCTACTTACTCCCCTGGAGGAGGAGCAGGAGGAAAGGTGGGAGAGACCCTGGAGACACACCCACATGATGATCAGTATTAAGGCTGCCACAGTGATCTCACACTTAGGTCCTGGAGTAGTCAGTGTTTCTGTGTGATTTTTATGAGTTGTGACCGTATCACCAGAGAACATGGAGTTATCTAGGAACATAGCGTTATTATGACACCCTGTGGTGGATATCACAGATTATAGCATATAGCCCCATAGGTGCTTGGTGCAGTGTTATCAGGAAGCAAGTAGGATATATACATACACTTACCAGGATTATGTAGGCCTCTGTTTCTGCATGGAATTCATGGTTATCAAGTTGTTATGTAGTATTAATTGAATATTGGAAATAACCCCCAATTGAGACGCATTGCTACATACTTTGAATCAACACAAGGAATAGCATTTACTCAACACGATTATGGATTACACATCTTTTCTCCCATGGAGGTCGGAGGAAAACAATTATCACTTCCAATGAATGGTACTGGTAACTCTTAGGTATTCAATACCTGGTGAACTATGATGGGCATCTTTGGAGATCACCTAAATCACAGTAAAGTCAGTATAGAATCTCCATGCTGATAATTGACAAACAGATACGCTGTGCAACCCACCTTAACTATGACTGAGGATCTGTACAGGAGGGACAGGAGGGGTGGTGACAGGGCAGTGAGGGCCCCACCCCTGGGCACCACCCTACCCCTCTCCAGGGGGGGTCAGCAGGGTGCTGGCCGGACTCCCTCACTCAGGAGGCCGGCTAAGATGGTCAGGTGGAAGCTTCCCCTGGAGGACTCTACTGAGACGGGGGAGAAGCCTGTGCCGTGTACCCAGAGGGAGGACAAGGCCCCTCATGGATACCTACCTCAGAAGGAGAAACTACCTGAACAAGTAATGCTTGCCGCCTTTCTTTTTTATATGATAGGGGTACTCACAGGTTAAAACACTGGTCAGGGAGGTGGGGGACTGTATTAGTTATTTCGTGTAGATGGAAGTTTAAAAAAAATTGATACTGGGTATATGGATATTTGTTGTTGGTTGACTTCAGAACAGGTACCCCCAAAAAATATATGGAGTTTTATGTGAAAATATTCAAGATAACATTTCCATATCACTTTTCCAAGATTGTGGACTATACAGAGGAAGAAACATTAGAAATGTTGCCAACTACTGAGTCTAATAGTCTAAAGGTTTGCTCTCCTCTGCCATTTGAATTTTTTTTTCTCTTAATATGCTCTACCTGAATTATTTCCCTGCATATACATGATAACCTTTGTTTTACACAGATCCCACACCACACACCTCCTATGACTATTTCTCTCAGTCTCACCGTCTATATCTGCTCACCGTGTAAAGACGATTAATGCCCCAGCTGTAGTTGTTATAGGGACTGTAATCCCTATTGTAGCAGCTATATAGGAACAAAGCCCACCATACACTAACCATACACAGGCTTATAGTGTAGCACATTAGGATGGTTCACTTGGCAGGCCTGAGTCTGCCTTGGGCTCGGTGGGTAAGATGTGGGAGGTGTGATGGGGCTCTGAGTTGAGGCTGCCAATCTGATAACATTATTATACTGTATCTTGTGAGCTAAATTCCACATAGTTGCCAATCTAATTTACACAAAAATGTAACCTGTCAGAAGGAGGTGGACTTGGATGGAATAGAGAGAGGGCACCGTCAAATCCAGAACTTAAAAAAAAGGCCAGTGGCGGACCCAGGAATTAAAAAAAGAGATCCACCAAACACCAAAGTACTGAAAAGGGGCGCGCCTTGACTCGCGGCAGATCAAAATATCATTAAAGCTATCTAAAAAAAGGTTCAAACAGGTTCCAGACCCCCGTTGATCATGTTTGGCCTTATGGGGCGTGTAGAAGTTACGTGGGCTGTTTACCTAAGGGTTAGGATAGCCAGCAGCATATTTAGATAGGCCCCTTTTTAAGCCTGTAAACTACACCATAAAACATGGCCTCTGACTTGCCGTCTAAGTCACGTCTTACGGTAACTTAGGTTCCCATATAACGCAATTGGAGCTCAATATTAATGCCATGGTCAAAAGAATCGTTTACAATCAGGTGATATGAATATATGAAGTGCTGCTGAGGCTTCAATAACCAGGCTATTTCCGATTTGGCAAGTGGATCAGCATAGACATTTTCCCATTTGTTCTTCAAGGAAATCTTCTTAAAGGAAAACTTATCTGTATGAACTAATGAATGACTGTATGGGATTTCAATCTTTGTGAGATAGATATTATCCAGTATTTGATGTAATCATTGTGGGAACCCTCAAGCCATAGATGTGTTTGTGGATCAATTACATTAACTGGTTGTTAATCTATGTATGCCCAACAGACAGGGAATACATTTGTAGCACTACAAGACCAACAAGCAGGTCAAGTGACCATACTTACCTTAAATACGCATGTAAATAATTAACAGTCCAACAGCAAATAACATAATGGGTACATGTGTTTAGGCTTGGAGGCACACATGCACGTATATATCTACACGTATAAGGTTTCAAACACCATTCGCTAACCAATCAATATATTCGGGTACCCGTATGTATGAGACTTTTCTAGACTGAGGAAGGAATACGGTACCCTCCCATTAGTATAAAAATAAAAGCGATTCTGAACGATGGAGGGGGAGGGGGGTCAATACATTAAGATAAGTGCAGACTACTCTTTTTTTCATGCAGGAGAAAACAGCAAAACTACAAGAAACCAATTTATCTTTGTGAACATAGTACAGTGAATTGGGCATAATTCTATAGACGGTTGATTGGACTGATTATCCCTGAAAGGGGAATATATGTAGACTTATAGCTAACAGCATTGTAGATACTAATCCTAGCTGCCCAAATATTGTGGGCATGAGCTATGCCTTGTGCCAACCATAGAAGGGTTGGGAACACCCCCTGTCTGGTTTAGTTGAAGGGCCCAATAGCTAGTATGATGCTTCACATGCCCTACTCGGGTCGCCACTTCAACAGCGATGGGCATAAAGGCCTAGAAGATGTTGAAATCCATATAGTGGGCTTTATATTCCAAAGTCCACATAGCACTTATGCAGCAAACTTGCGAAATAAAATCGAACGGAACTGGATGTTGAAACTCCGCACCCAAGTACCGTATGTATACTCTGCACCACTAGTGGTGCCCTCGGCAAAATCATAATCAAATATCACCTTACCCTGGTAAGTCTCATTTAATTCTACAATTTAATTGACGCACCGAACTTTTAAATTTATAACTTATGTCCAAAAACCCATATATGTATGAAAACCCCAACCCCAGATCCCCGTAAATTCACATGCCCTACTGCTACTCGGTACTGCCAAACCTCTTGTGAAAATACTGTGGTGCAGCGTGGTTAAATCCGGACATTCACCCACATCACCCACCAGGAATCTAAAAAGTATGAATTTAAAATTTGGAATATCTTGATCAAAATAAATCAACATCCATCTAGAAACTGACAGTGACAGAACACCCCAGGTGTCAGTGGTAATCTTTAAAAGGTGGACAGTATTGTCTCTATACATAAACAGAGTCATACTGGTCGGCTACCACCATGTAATCCGATAAGATTAACCACGATTAACCTGGATCACCTTAAGGTGATAACTGGCAGGTATGGGCACCAACAGATAACTGGAGTCTGCTATCTGATCACTATATGGGTAATACCTGTCTCAGCATGTTGACCTTTGTGTCATGGCTTAGTTTGCATATTATATATTAGAGATACCCCTGTTCCTACTTTAAAAAGAAAAAGGAATTCCTACTTTTTCACTGTGACTTTTGCATTAAATCGTTATTGTTTCCTGGAGAAAATTGAACAAAGTCAAAAGATTTCGTCCTTTCTGTAAAGCAGGAAGTGGCATCTCTTGTATATCAATTTATATGTATCTCATTATCAACCCAATGAGATATACTTTCTACATCATGGCAACTAAGCTTTGCCATGTTAGCAGCCAACAAAACTTAATCCACCTGGATGTTCATTTCTTCCTCATCATGTATTGAAGGAAGTAGTCCCAGCTAAAAGCCCCATATATGCCCACTTTAGCTCCATGTATTGGCCTGCTACATGAACTGAATAGAAATAAATTGTCATATTTGAGTTACCCTTTTCCCCTCATTGCCTTGAAACCCCTCAATATTCATGTTTCAACAGTCTCCTACTTGTCATAAGATCGTTGAGTAATCATGCTTTAATGCTGGGTAAACACGATAAACCCCACATTGATGACAAGCAAATACTTAACTGCCTTTAACTTTGGTTTGTACCCTAGTGCAGGGTTAATGTAGACTTAGGGTCATGTGTAGGGCATATAGAGGTTGTTATTTGTGTATAGAGTGGTCATTGTTCCCGGCTATTCCCCGTGTAAATAACTAGAAGGCCTGGTCCTTGTTAGTTACACCTGATCAACTGCAGCCTTTGTCAGGCTGATTGGTTTAAGACCTAACACATGTACACTTGTGGGCAGCTCATTTATATTCTGTATGTTCAGGGATATTGATAGGGCCGCGCCCTGCGCCATAGGCGCATTAAAATCCTGAATGGCGCATTGAAAACCCTATAGGTGCGCCCTATGGCGCAGTGGCTTTCCAACAGTGAAAGAATTTCTTTAAAATTCCAACTAGAACCGGAGTTTTGATGTATTCTCAAAAAGCATCAGAATACACTATTTGGCTTCAATATTTTCAAAATTTGTCGTCATTATGATGGCAAAGCATACATGCAAACTCCTAAGATATTTCCTATCTTTCAAATTCGTCATCCTTGTCATTAGGCAAAAAAAAAGTGTTTCAGTCAACCCAACACTAGATTCAAGATAGGGTTGACCGCAGCATTTTTCCCCTTTTTTTTAATTATTATTATTTATATATATATTTTTTTTTTTACTTTTTTTTCTAGATTTCAGCAGATTTTTCGTTATGATTTCAGTGGCCTATAAAACTGTCTTACCTCAGGAAATTGTTCTTAATAAGTATATATTCAACAATTTTGTGATATTTATATTCCTACTTACTGTAGGAATATGTGAGTCATACTGGCAATTCCAACAGTAAAAATGTTCCAAACCATGTTGCCTGAAACACACTTATTTTGCCCTTAGTCCAGATCCACTGATAAATTGGTTGCATTACATGTTGGGGTGGGTCGTGGGAGGGGGGGGGCTTCAACATTTTCTTGGGAGGGCTTTCAGTGACAGCGACAGAAAATAGAGGAGAAAAATGCTGACCCTTACTGTGGGTCTAGATGGGTGAAAAGCGACCTGGCGACCTGGGCTATTTGCCGGGCGACCTGGTGATCTGGTACAATAAGTTAAGGGACCTGGCGACCTTTGGACAACTTTGGCTAGTTATAAATGGCCTAAAAAGCAACCTGGAGCCCTTAATTTCCGACCTGAGGGGGGCCCCTCACTGATGCAGGGCCCATTGATTTACAAAATGGCACATTGTTCTCTCTCAGAGTGCGCCCATTGGCCCATTAAAGAAAATCCTATCAATATCCCTGTATGTTCTGTACTGTGTGTTCAAGTTGATCAATCATTAGAGGCTGTGTCAATATACATATACCAAGCTTGTTGTAGATCCAGCCTTACCTCCCTACTTGTTTGCATGCCTGCCTGCCTAGTATAGGGTCATTTTGCCTGGCTGTTCCTATTTCTGCATGTCTGCTTTTGCATGAATTCTGGCGTTTTCACGGGAATTTCTGTATTAATTAAGTAATATTTGGCTGGGGAGTGGCATTACTGTTATCTCTTTTCTCTATTTCTTCGCACCTTCGACTCCCTGTCTCCCTCATTGCCTCCCTCCAAGTCGTCCCCCCTGCTCTCCCCCCACCCCTCCCCCACCACCACTGTTCCTCCAGGTAGTGGCAGGGATATTAACAATACCTCCTCCTGCTCTGTATTGCTCCTCCCCTACACCTAGCCGCGTGTTATCTGGGTTAGTACACGTGTGATGTGGGTTAGGGCGTGCACTGGTTGCATGGTAAGGGATCCTGCCCCGCGCCAAGTGGGCTATGCCCGGGCGGAGCGCCTACAACACTAGTCCTATGGCGCTGAGCCAGAGCCAGGTACTTCTACCTAGGTTTGATCTCCAGACTGATTCTAAGATGATTCTAAGATGATCAGAGTGATTGTTGTCCCCTGAGCCTTCCATGAGTCCGCCCCCATAACCTCACTGCACCCCAAGATGCTCGTAACTACAAAATGAACTAGTACCGGTGGGAGGATACTACAGGGACCGCAGTTCAGGAACTAGTACAGTACTAAAGCGGCATTCTCACCAAGGGTCTACATGCGGTTTTTCTAGTACCGGGTACTATTCTAGTAAAGAACCAGTGGCATGTTAGTGGCGCGAGTTAAAGGGATTGCTGGTGGGATTTCAATTACCAATCAAACCCCTAAGCAATTCCCAGAGGATCTCAGACCAACCCAAAAAGGTAAAGTAGACAAGGGGTGAAAAACAGGCAGAAACCCCCTTTGCCCCCCTCCCTACTTCTTGCTTGCCACCCCTTGAAACCTTACTCAAATGATGAAAAGATAGCACTAGCCATTGGATTATGCCATTAATCGGTCTATCTGCCTTCCACCTGCTTGCTATCCCATAAGGCACCGACCAAAAGCAGCTCTGTTGGAACTTGTCAGATGCAGCAACCAATTCCTGTGAGAGAATTCACCAGGGAAACCCCGCAAAACAATGTCCATTCTTATCTGTCCAATCTTAGCATTGTTTTCACCCATGGAGGTGTAAAGAGGAAAGGCCTGTTTGACTTGTCCCTCCTACTTGGTGCTAAATAATGAAGAGGAAATAAAAGACAGCAGGGTGAGTGTTACCATGGTGGCACCCAGTGTTGTGGGATGCAGACAGGGGTGGGGTCACCGGAGCGTGGCCCCGATCCTCTTTTAATAAGCCGCCCGAATTAAAGCCTTAATTATGCAGGATTAGCGGGCCCGCGCCTACCCCTAACCCGGCCGGGGGATCCTGGTGCGCTGTTGTTGTTTACGACGCGGACCGATGCTTCATACCCTGTGACATGGAAGCAATGAATCTGCTAATGAAAAGTTTATGTACATGACGGAAGTAGGGGAAATGTGATATAGTTCAATAAATAGGGGTAAAGATCCTCCTAGTTTTAGGTCCGGGAAATGCCTAGAATTCCCCATACGGGACATGTAATTTTCAACGATGAAAGTCTTCAAGTTTTTCCCTGATTTCAAGTTTCTTTTTAATGTCGCAAAGACCTTTACTGAACTATACAGGACCCTTATTCATGGGCCTCAGTTCGAACATTTCAAGTTTTTTTCAGCTTGGCCACTTTCATCCTTGAATTTTGGAGTCTCCATACTACATAAGCTGTGATTGGGCTGAGATGTCATTAGACTCTGTGGTCAATCACTCACTGACTCCTGTAGGTGGGGGAGGTTCAAGGCGCCAACGCACAATGTCTGGGGGGTTGTCCATCAGGTGTAGCGTTACGTGTTAACGCGTCTTGCCGCATGAATTAACCACCACTCTGCCCACCTGCAGTGTCAGGGGCATCGATTCTCTACCTCTTCACATCAATTCACACCAGTCCATGTGCCAGCAGCGATGGTTTAATTGGACCAATGAGTTGTTATCTGGTAAACCATCTGAATTTATAATTGTCTCTATTTAAAATAATTATTGAGAACCGCTTCCGATGGCATTGTTCTCTGGTAAACTTTCAGAGGTATTTATCGATTCATTATAAATTCACCTAGAACAGTTGCCAACGATGATAAAAACATACACCCAGGGGCATGTGGAACTTTTTATTGGGGGTGGTGGGATCGCACAGAACTCATAGTAAAAGTATTGATCACCAGAGTGGGCCATTACGTACAAACTTGTATAGACATAGCGTATAGAAGATTATTGACTCAGGGTTTAAATTAACCCTGAGTAATATACACCTACTAATTTTGCATTTTAAGACAATTTTGTGACATAGGAGAATCGTTGTATTTCGGTTATCATTCGAGATAGACAAAAGCGGGAAAAAACATGAGATAGGCAAGGTCGGGGGACAGCATTTTCCGCAAATTGTTTTCTAAAAATCTCAATTTTTCTTGAAGAAATTGAACTGCGATCTTCACGAATTTATTTCTCTCTTTCACTATTATGGAAATGTAGTAAAAAAAAAGCTACCACCTCCATGGGCCTCCATAGGCTGCAAGGCATTAAGTTTTTGGGTGCAAGATAGAAATGACATTTTGAGTGAATTTGCCCGTATTTCTCTCTTTCTACCCCCAAAGCGGGCAAAAACTGGGCACATTCTACCGCCAGGACCTATGCAACAAGTCACATCCACTCTATATCTATATGTTAACAGATAGCGGTTATGATACAGATAGCTAATGTACACCAGGGGCGGGGGGACAGGGGATGGACGGCAAAGGCATGGACGCGTAACACACGCCGCCCTGTAGCCGACCGACACGGCGAAACGGAAACGGCGATGGTGTCGCTGCTGATGCTCCGATCGACTCGCTTTACGGCCGAGACGTAAAACAGCGGTTACGCGCTGCTGGGCGCTGACGCCGACAGCCACCTGCTCGCCCCCAGCCACCTGCATTCCCACAGCCACCTGCTCACCTACAGCCACCACCTGGAATTTGATTATATATGACTTCCAATATATGAAATTAGGGTAGCTTTTTCTGGCGATTACGATTCTGCCGTCAGAAATGAGAAATAATGTATTGTACTCAAATTAGATCACTCATTCGAATTCATTTCTGATGCCAGAATTGACAGATTACCCTGAGTCATCTGTGAGGCCACTCACACACTCCATTTTTGACTCAGCGTATGCCTTTTAGTTTAGATTTGTGTATACCATGAAATCACAAAATTATTGATTATTGACTCTGGTATTCTCCCTGGCGCTGGGTCATTTGAGCCGCCGCTTTTTAAGAGAGTTCAGTCAGTGAACTTAAGGTGCACTCTGTGTACTACTTAGTATGTGGAACAGGTTTTCAATACGGCAATGTCGTCTGGTAAACTTTGCTTTAATGATTTTCAACCCATTGAAATTTAGAGTTTTACCCTAGAAAATTTGAATTAAAAAAAATGGCCATCTTGTGAAATTGTGATCCTCAGTTTAATCCAATATAGTAATGTTCATCGCTAATTTTTCCATATCAATTCTACATTTCCCCTTCCACCCTGTAAAGCAGGGTTTGCACGAAAATAATATTGAGTTACCAGAGATTCAGTGTGAATGGGCTTAAGGCAAGGATACAATAGGGTTTCATTTGGTGTCTGACTATAAATGACGAATCCTAGATGATGGGTAGGGACCCATTTCCTAAAATCTCTAGTCAATATATTGCTAGTAAATGGTGAGAGAAAAGGTGAAATACTTGGACTAAACTATTCCCCACCGCCCTCCAGGTAACACCCACCCTTCTTCATTGACAATCATTTACAACAATTTGCCTTCTTCTCTTTTACAGGAACACATGAACAGATCCCGAGAACACGAGCGAGAAATCAAAGCCATCTCACTTGAGAAAAGCAAAGTGGAAAACCAATTACAGGTAAGCCATCCAAAATATGCAGTATCACTGTAGTAGTATTGCACAAAGTGATCCTATTGAGTGAGGATAATCTGGATGTTAGGCCTTGTGAATATTGCCCCTGGAACCAGCGGTCTCCATTCAGCATGCATCCTCAGCGGCAGCAGATGCTGAAAAGATGGCCTCGGTTCCTAGGGCCCTGGTTTCAAGGGCTCCTTTTCTGAGGACCTCAGTTCCAAGAGTCCCATTTCCTAGGGCCCCGGCATCTAGGGCCTCGATTCCAAATGATCCGGTTCAAAGTGCCCACGTTCCTAGGGATTGGGTTCCAAGGTTCCCAGTTCCAAGGGCTCTAGTTCCAAGGTCCCCGATTCCTAGGGCTTTGGTCCCCAGATCCAGAGGGCCCTGTTTCAGAGGGTTCTCATTCCAGGAGGCCCTGGGGCCAAAGTACACCAGATATGATTCATCACTGTCGGTCAAACTGCCATTGGATATAATGATATTATTTCAAAAGCCACGGCTGTTTGGAAATATTATAAAGTTTAGATAGCTGATACCTGACTTTTTTTGACCATATTATCCCCCCCCCCCCCCCCCTGAAAAAATAGAACAACGCCACTAAAACAATAATCATCTGACATATAACCTATTACATTATTAATTCAACAAATACTCTTCTTCCAGGACATAAAGCAGAAGTTGGAGTCGCTGCAGCATCACCATTCGTTGACAAAGGAGGAGAATGCCAACTTGAAACATGACGTCAACGTCTTAATCAATGTCATCAGCGGTGCGCGCACGCACGGACGCTGGGACGTGAGTGTGACATATTTATCTGGCTTAGTTCAAGCTTATTGGCCGGCGACGATAGTCCCCGGCCATGGTTATGGAGTTCACTTTTCCGTAAGGTTTCAACAGCAACTGCGCGTCCATTGGATTAGCATTGGGACGATTGCTTTTTGCACCCTACATACATATGCTCTCTAGTCCCGCACCCCTCAGCACTGCACTCCGCCAGAGTGATCGTAACCCTGCGTCGTCAGCTCGTTCCTTTTACGCATTGCCCCTTACCTGCAATGACTCTATTCTCTACCCAGAATGCACTGCTCATTCCGGTCTACTGAGCTTTCAATGGTACCATGTTGATCACACGTCCCCCCCCCCCCCGCCTCCACACACACACACACACACACACACACACTGCAGCAGTCACACACTGCTAACACCTTAATGACCCTCACCTGCCTGGGGGACCTGTCATCAGCTTTCTGAGAGCTCCGTGGCCAAGGTTAGTTTCTCACACCCTCACCTACAATACCTCAGCACACATAGCCTCACACGTCGGTGCATGTATATATACCCTGTACGATTATGGTATCCTACTGTATGCATGCACCGGCCTGACTTGTAATACTTGATAAATAATAATACCATGCGGCCCTTAAAGGATTAATACAGAGAAGAATTATTCTCCAGGGCTGCATTCATGCATCATGGCAGCAAAGGGCATGAATTCATTCAAGCATCATGCCAACCTTATCCATTACCCACAAGAGAGACTGGGACTGTATAAATGAGTGCAGCGGTCATTATGGTGGGGGCTCTGACCCCAGGGGGGCCACTCTCACATTTATGGATACCATGTGCGTACATCACCCTGAATTTTGACCCCTTTTACCGGGACAAAAATCCACCAAAACACCCCCCTTTTGGCGGGAAAACCCCCTTAAAATGACCAGAAACGGACCCTCTATTGGCAGCAAACTCTAAATTGGCCAAAATTGGACCCCTTTTAGCGGGATACATCCATGAATTGGCCAAAATTGGACTTCTTTTAGTGGGATGCCACCCTAGATTTGGGGACAAATTCTCACAAAATGTACCCCTTTTTACAGGAACTTTTGGACTTTTTGATTGGCTATTCTTGGCCTAAAAACATGCCCCTTTTGCCCAAAAATGGCCTAAAAAGGGCCCCTAATGGCGGGTCCGGCCGGACCCGCCAGTGGGGCCCAAAAAGGACCCCTTTCCCGGGTTTTTGTGTACGCACATAGTTACTATAGAACACATAGGAAGTTGCCCCCCCGGGGCTCTGACGTCTGGCCATAATAACCACGGCAATACATATACGTAGCACAGAGGTGGGTGCCGACTCCTCTCACTCTGAAAGCCAGAGCCACGATGTTGTTCACGGGTCTAGCCTACTCTATTATTGGCATTGTTGGCTGGTGACGATCCTGTGTACAGTGTGGATAGGGGTAACTATCAGCTTCCTCAGAGCTGCCTGTCCAAGGTGTATTGCTACTACAAATTACAATCGGGTACTAGAATTATGGCAGTGTGAGGCTGCTATGTATATATGTATCACTGTGGAGTGCAGGTAGAGATAGTTAAAATCTGATTCTCTCACTTGTGGTTAAGGTCGGCATGATGCTTGAATGAATTCATGCCATTTGCTGTCATGATGCATGAATGCAGCCCTGGAGAATAATTCTACTCAGTATCAACCCATTAAGGGCCGCATAGTGTATTATTATTTATCAAGTATTACAAGTGTATTATTATGCCGTATTCCATTTGTCGTTATGATGCATGAATGCAACCCTGCTGCATCGTTATTTCTGCACACTAACCCTTTAAGGACAGCATGTTGTTTTAAAGTAAACAGCAATGCATTCATGCATAATAACGTATCTATACTAACCCTTTAAGGTCAGGATAGTGCTTCAAGTGAACAGCAATGCATTCATGCATCATGACTTATCTATACGGGACTAGCACATTATGCTATGGGGGGCGCCATCTTGGCTCAGAGCAATGCATTGTGGTTAGGCCCCCGACTCCAGAGCAGTCCATCATGGGTGAAATTCTTATCAGCACCTTTGTTCAAGGTGTGAGGGGAGGGGATTAGCCTGACAAGGAGATAGGGGTTTAGCCCCAGACTACCTGAGGTACCAGGATGCGCTAGTCCCGTATACTAACCGTTTATGGTCAGCATAGTGCTTCAAGTGAACAACAATGCATTCATGCATCATGACTTATCTATACAAACCAACCCTTTAAGGTCAGCATAATGCTTCAATTGAACAGTGATTCATTCATGCATCATGACTTGTCGACACTAACCCTTTAAGGTCAGCATAGTGTTTCAAGTGAACAGTGATGCATTCATGCATCATGACTTGTCTATACTGACCCTTTAAGGACAGCATACTGCTTCAAGTGAACAGCAATGCATTCATGCATCATGACTTATCTATACTAACCCTTTAAGGACAGCATAGTGTTTCAAGTGAACATAGATGCATTCATGCATCAGGACCTGTCTATACTAACCCTTTAAGGTCAGCATAGTGCATCAAGTGAGCAGTGATGCATTGATGCATCATGACTTATCTAAACTAAACCTTTAAGGTCAGCATAGTGCTTCAAGTGAACAGTGATTTATTCATGCATCATGACTTGTCAACACTAACCCTTTAAGGTCAGCATAGTGCTTCAACTGAACAGTGATGCATTCATGCATCATGACTAATCCATACTGACCCTTTAAGGACGGCATAGTGCTTCAAGTGAACAGCGATGCATACATGCATCATGACTTGTCGACACTAACCCTTAAAGGTCAGCATAGTGTTTTCAAGTGAACAGCGATGCATTCATGCATCATGACTTGTCTATACTAACCCTTTTAGGATTGCATTGGGCCTCAAGTGACTCCTTTACAATAACCCTATAAGGATGGTATCGTGGTTCAAGTGAACTGTGATGTATTTGTGCAACATAACTTCTCCATACTTACCATTTTAGGACGGTATAGTTCTTCAAGTGAACAGCGATGCATTCATGCATCATGATTTCTCTACACTTACCCTTTTAGGATGGTTCTTTGAATGAACCGTGATACAATTATGCATCCTTAGTGCATGAATTATCATTTATTTTAAACCCTAATATGTATTTAATCCAGAATCCTCAAAAAAAGCCGGCCACCACACCTATGGTGTGGATTTCCCCGATCCTTAAACTTTGAATCCTAGTAAACTAACTGCAGCTAGACTTTAATCATGGATGAACTAAAGGTGGATATAAAACAGTACAGTTTGATTTGATATACAGTGGTACATAACCAATTCACTACAGAGCCATTTCATATGCACATCACAAGTCATAAAATATGGTGCTTATGTGTAGCGGCTAATTGGAAATTACCCCTGGAACGAGCAGTCTCCATTCAGCATATGTGCCCGAATGTTTATAAATGATGATACCACCATACCCTGGCGCTTAAACAAGACAGGCGCTTATTCAATAGATACGTTTTAGTGTTTGATACCCATGCCAATACCCCTTTAGCGCGGGTGCTTACTCATGACTGGCACTTATTCAAATACCCATGCTTAAACGACTTATTACGGTTATCATACACGATCTTGCGAATACATGTACGGGTACTGACATTTGTAAAAGAATGAGAATGGTCCTAACCAACAATAAGTAGAACCTATGTATATCAATCTGGGAGATCTAGATATTAACATACCTGTTAAACCCAGGGATCATATGGTGTAATACTGGAAGTAGAGTTGCAACTTTATAGTATTTGATAATGCTGTATGTATTAAAATATTTATTAATTCCTGGCGATATTATGAGCATCAAATCACTGAATATTGCCTTACTGAAAGTCACGATTGATTTTATAGCTTCATTTTGGACGACCTACCCCCAAACAGCCCTTTCGTCATCAATAAAATCCCAATGGCCGGGGAGGGGGATGGGGAAGCACCAGAAGTCTGTATTCCCCATTTGAGATTCATTTTCGCTACATTTGGTTTCCTTCAGATTGATGATGTACGCTTCCGAGCCATCAGCTTTGACCAGGTTTTCGGTTCATGGGACCAAATTGCCAAGACGTAAGTAATTTCATTTGGCTAAAAATATTTCTATTTATTTATGAGGCTCACTTTGAATTGCTATAACCTCAGAATGATATCTAACTTTCAGACCCAAACGCCTCACTGGTTTATAAGTGCAATTAAGTGATTTATAGTATAACTACCTGGTATGCTTAATTTAAACAATGTACACAACAGTGCAGCTAAGAATACGTAATAAGTTATGTTACGGGTAAATTATCAGATACAAGAGACTAGCATGTAGGCCAATGCAACCTTTTTTACAAATCGCCCATAAGTATAACAACTTTTATTTGTTATGGGTTTGCAGACGGTCGTCAGAAGAAATTTTAGAGGATCACATTCGGGAACTTAAGCAACAAGTAACTCACCGCGACGATGTCGTCGATCGACTGCGCGCTGACATTCTTCGGCTCAAGGAGGAACACAAAAATACGCTTGAAGAGGTGAGTTTGTGAAAATGATGTCTGTTTTCTGTAGAAGATAAGTGTAAAACTCCACATTGTGACAATTCATATTGTGTGCATTAAAATGCAATACAAATAAATGTTGTTAGTCATACCTTGTTAACACTAAGAGTGATGTTGTGTCCATTTGGATTGAATGTTTATCCGTTTACAGTTTCCAGCACACGGAAGGAATGACCTGCTTTGCTATGTATTCACGATTAAGTTATTGTTTGAATAAATAAAGGTCCTCCATTAGGCCACACCAAAAAAAAAAGTTGGTCTACGGATTTTCATTTTGAAAAAATTATGCGAGCGAGCGAAATTTTTTTTTTTTTTTTTCCAAAATTTTTTTTTGTCTGCGGATTTTAACCTTGAATCAAGTGGAGCGGGGGCAATTTTTTTTTTTTTTTTGAGGGAAACATTTTTGCAAACTCCCAAATTTGGCTAGCGATCAGAAAAAAGCCACCCAAAAAAAAAAAAAAAAAAAAAAAATTCAAATTTCTCAAAAAGTGGTGCGGGCGCATCCGTAGACACTTTTTTTTTCAAAAAAAATAAAAATTTGCATTTTCAAAAATATGGTGCGGGAAATCCGTAGACCAACTTTTTTTTTTGGTGTGGCCTCAATTCAATTTCAATTTCAATTTGCAAGGTTTTTATTCTGCTGATCTCAAAAAACATAAAAGTATGAATACAATTACATTTGATTCCATTGGATAACAGAAGAGGTTGATACTTATAATGATAACACCATTTGATTAGCAGTTTTGGTAACAGCACCTCCATTCCATTTGTTTGCTTAGTTATGTATGTCTATATCCACCTTCAGAACGGTTCAGAAGTGACCTGAATCCAAGGTTTAACATACCCATTTATCGATACAGATCACCCGTAAATCTACCTGAAATTCCCTAAAGGTTACAATACATAACTAATGGAAATCTTTGGCTTGCAATGTTTACCCATATTCGGTGATCACTGATGTGAGAAAAACGAATATATATTCGGGACATACCATCTTATTTTTCTCAACAAAAATGCATGGTTAGTCTCATAAAATAATGTACCCGTTCTTACGTTAGGGCTACACACAGGACAAAACACGAGACGAGTCCTCGGTTAGTTGGCGCATGGATTGTGGATTGTTGTGCACTTTTTATTTATATATAAGCTGTAAATCACACTGCTGCTTTTTGCTTTGTTCTCAAATTACACTTAAGAATCATATAGGTGCTGTATATCTACTACATTTATTCTAAAGGGACTAACTGTAGTAAAAAGCATAAAATTAAGATCATTGATGAAGGAAAGATCCAAGCAAACCTTTTAATCGATTTTTGTAAGTAGTTTCCCATAAACGGTTATCCCGCTAAGCCACACAGTTGAAAGTATATTGTTGAAGCCAGAATAAGCTATCTTTTAAAGACAGCTGTGTCTTCACATCATAGACTTCACCACAACTTAACTTTCGAAGTGTGTCAGCAAAATATTTGTATGGTCTTTGGCTTAGTTTGAAACACAGCTTTAAATGTTTAATTAAAACCCCGAATATCGATATTTCTTTATTTCTTCATGAATCATCATACACTGATAAAATTGCAACTTTCTTCGCACTGGAATTGTCTCCTGGTATTAGAATCTCCTTAGTATCAGGCCCATTAGGCCAAAAAAAAAAAAAGGTGTGTTTCAGGCAACATGGTCCCAACATTTAGGGTAGGTAGGTCGGATTTTTTTTTTTTTTTTTTTTTTTTTTTTGTAAATGTTGGAGGTACCTTGAATGAGTCGCGGACTGCCATATCGACTCGTGGGTCATCAGGACGACTCACCGATTCTTACTATAACTAGGAACATCATGAAATTATTGGACATTCTTGTTAATAAGCAATTTCATGAGGCTGGACAGCTAATTAGGCATGTGATCTGTTCTTCCTGACCAAAAAATTGCTAAAATTTCCGAAAGAATTTGAATATTTTGCAAAAAAAATTAAAAATTCTCCAAAATCAGAAAAAAATGCTAGGGTCGGCCCTTTTTAGAAACTAGGGTCGGGTTGCCTGAAACACACCTTTTATTTTTTTTGGCCTTATTAACATTGCATTATTCTCATTTTAAAAGTTTTAGTCTATACCCGTTTAATAGTTTGACATTTGTTCCTGGTATATATCTGAAAAATAATAATTTAAAAAAAAACAACTCCCAAAACCCAGAAAACTCCTCAACTGTATTCCACGCTGCACTAATCTTTTCCAAGTGATGCACATTATATTAACAACCCATGCTGGTCTATTCACAATATAACATGTACTGTGTTATATGTTAACATAGTTAAGCTGATTAACTACCTTACTTTGCTAAATGGGACAAGGTAAAATTTGTTTGAAGGTGAACCCAGAGGTACATCCTGTAATTGTGGATTAGACTTCATTATGTTAACATGCATGATTTCCCACATTCCAACATAACTTGGAGATACATGTATTAATGACGGCACTACCTTATGAGGAAAAACTACCCTGATTCAATTTGAGTTTGGCCAACTGTAGGTTTGTGTTTGACTAAACTGGTGACAGGAACAATAATTATATCCCAGAAACAATATAATGGTGCTGGAATTTGTTTGATGAACCCATAGCATTAGACCAGTGATAATCACAATCGGTGTGGCGATACCTTTTTGGCTTGAAGTTACCTCAAAACATTCCTGATATCTAAGGTTTACAAGAAGATGCTTGACCAAAATATCATATAGAATTATGAATTATAATTCCTATTTGTGTTATTCTGACAGGCGCTTCAGAAGGAGAGGAGCCTGGGCGCTATGTCGTCGTCCTTGTCCAGTTCTCAGAACAAGGACCAGTTGGCGGCGTCCACGGAGAAGGACCTCATCCTGACACGGGTCCGCTCCGAGCTCAGACAGAGCCAGGAGCGAGTGTCGGAGCTACAGAGAGAGGTAAGGCTTGTGTTAGAAATAATATAGAAATATGTGGGTTTCCCCTTTCTCTGCTGTACCCATGAACTCTTTTGAACACTTAATTGGGTGTCCCCAGTCTCTGCTGTTACGAGTAATTGTTTTGATCAATTGGGTGTCCCCTTTCTCAGCTGTTACCAGTAACCTTTTTGACCAATTGAGTGTCCATTTTCTCTGCTGTTACCAGTCTTTTGATCAATTAATTGGGTGTCCATTTTCTCGGCTGTTACCAGGAAGTATTTTGATAGACTAACTAGGTCCTCTTTCTCTGCTATTACCAGGAACTCTTTTGATGCAAGAGTCTTTGGTTGTTTTAAAAAAAAAAAACATGACACAGAATTGACAAAAATATTCTACCCTACAGGGCCCCTATGTTTGTACAAGTGCTACTGCCTAATTGATTGATTTGTGGTGGAGAGAGACAGTTGGAAGGAGGGTTGCTTGAGCATTCCTTTGGTTAGCCAGGCAATCGTTACTTTTAGAAACATATTACAGAAACGTTTTATTTAGGCTTTAGTTTCTTCCAATATCAAATATGTATCCATGTAATTACTTCAAATGTATATAAAGATATACCTGTCCAATAGAGATAGTGCATTAATGTAAATATAATAAGTTTCTTATGTACTATACCATGTGTGTCTAACATAAAACGTGTGTGTATCTTTTCTATCAGATGTTAACTTTTGTCAACAAAAACTGCAAGAAACATGGACAACATTTAGCTCCTCTTCAGGTTATTTCACTACGAACATATATCAAACTCATTGAACAATTGTATACGTAGATTTTACAATTTAACCCTGTAACGTACACGTAATAACACGTAATAACACTTATAGTATCATATGTTGTTATAAATCAGAATTGTTTCATGTAATATGTAGGAAATAAGGAGGATTGGTAATTTAAATCTAAATGCCACACCGAAAGGGGGAAAAAGAATGGCATCGTAACAAGTTCTAAAACATGATGTAATGTCAATGGTACTAATACATACCGAAAAGTGTACTTATTGTCTTACACAAAATATATATAACATAATAACGAAAATGATACCGTACATTGCTAATGTTACGACTATCTATTCGTAACATTTCTCTTCTGCCCCTGTGCAAAAACATGTATATACCGTAAAATGTCGCGTACAAGCCGCGGCTAGTACGTGAGTCAGATCAGCGGTGTGGCTTATAGCATTGGCCGATAGTCGAATTGCGGCTTATAAGTGAGTTTTTGCCACTATGGTACAGTACTAAAGTCACCATAATCAGATGGGTTCTGCGGCTTATAGAATCAGCCCAAATTCGGGGTGCCGCTTATACGCGAGTTAGGCTTGTACACGAGGTTTTACGGTATATGATAGAAAATTTGCAATGTTAGAAAATATCGAATTAAGCTTTCAACCATTATGGTAGACCAGAGGCCTATCCGGCCCTGTCGCTTTTTCTGGCAAATATTGATGCCACAATAAATGTCTGATTACTGAAACCTGAACACCACCACCGCCGACCCGAGTCCCAGCCCCAAGTACATATACATAACATCATTTTGTGAATTGTCCACTACAAAGTAGGTAATATATTCTTTTGGACAAAAATAAACAACAAATATACTGATAAGCTAAATGATAATCAAATATGTTGTAGCACTAATAGTTGTGGTTGTTTGATGGTGCAGCTTCAGGCCAAGGAGCGGCGTATCCTGGCGCTGCAGGCGGACTGTCACGACTACAAGAACCAGCTGGTGATGAGGGAGTCGGAGGTCACCAACCAGCAGCAGTCACTCAAGTTGCTCACCGACAAGCAGCGCGACATGGCCAAACAGGTGAGCTGCTCGTTAGACCCTTAAGGGCTGCATGCTGCCTTCTTGCACTATGCCTCTTGTCGTCATGATACATGAATGCAGCCCCGGCGGGCAACTCGCCGGTGCTACATTCATGCATTATGCCGACCCTACGGGAGTGTATCAACCACGTGGGATCGGCATGATGCATGAATGTAACCTAGGGAGTTACTCACCAGGGTTGCATTCATGCACCATACCCACAAAGGACATGCTACATTAATGCACTACTAAGGGAGTGATCATTTTTTAACAACAGGGGGGGGTGGTGGGTTTCCGCGCGGAGCGCGCAAAACTTTTTACACCCCCCCCGGTCAATGTGTCAAAATTTTTTACCCCCCCCCCCTTAGGGTCGAAAATCGGCTCGCGCGCGGGCCCTTTGAAGCATAGTAACGCGCGGGCTTTTTGGCTCAAAACAGGTTAAATTTTTTTGCCCCCCCCCCAAGAGGGGTCCAAATTTTTTTGCCCCCCCCCCCGGTCAAGGGGTCCAAATTTTTTTGCCCCCCCCCCAAACCCACCACCCCCCCCCCCTGTTGATAATAAATGATCACTCCCTAAGTAATGCGTCCGAGATTCAGGAAGAAAACTGTAGCTCCCCCTAGTGTGTCAGCTTAAACTCAAAGCTCCCGAGACCAGTTGTCTTTCACACCCACCAGAGGGAGCGTAGGGGCCTGGCTGAAGGCAGGGCAGTACACAGTAGGGGCTCTAAAAGAAAGAGGGAAAATGGCAGGACAGTGCCTGGCCCAGACTGGTGCCAATTGGACTGTGTAGCATATCTGTATGGAGATGTCCCTCTCAGTGCTATCAGGTGCTGGGTGTTATGTTAATCTGTACCCACAATGAGATAAGCCCAGGTAACCCTCAGGTAGAACCAGGTAACTCCAGGTGTGGACCAGTCAGTGTCACCCATCACTTACAACTCAACTGTACCCCATCCCACCCTCCCAGTCCCACAATAGACACCAATATCATGTCAAGTACGTGTAGCCCACCTACACCCCGCCCATACACACAAACCCCGCCCACCTACACCTCCAGGTGGGGGTCACAGTGTGGGGTAGAGAACTGGTGCACTTGACAACCCCTGATCTGTCACCACGGCCACCAGGTAACTCTGAAGGGTAGGTATCTCTCCTTATCAGTTAGAACGCGGAACAGGACGTCTAGTATCAGCAACCCCAGGTAGGGGGGGCGGGGGTCATCTGACATATTCCTAACCAGTGTGTTTTGAACTTGACTCAGTGCAAGGAAGTGGATGGTACCACATGTATATATAGCGGCACTCTCACCAATGCTGTACAAGTCAATCTTTTCCTGACCAACGAGATAGCGTTATATAGATCAACGGTGTGATTTAACACAGAAGAAAGGATTTACAAATGGAATAAGAGAACCATTGGATAATTTAGTACAAATTCTAGGAGAGTTGTATGGAGGAATACCAGAAAAAAAAACACCAAAGCCAGAGCCCAATCTGTAAGCAGCTAGGAACCTCCTAAACGGTTAGCATATTGCTCATCAGTTGAAATTGTCCAACATGGATACGGTTGGCAAGCTCCCGGTGAAGGGCGGCGGGCGGGTTCTCAGACGCCGCTACACGGTCAGCAGTCTGGTGGTGCCGCCCGGTGGCTGCAGCCGGTACCAACACCCTCCATCAGCCCCACCTTCAGCATCCTATACCCCTAATTGTACCGACACCCCGGTACGACGACTGAGTGGTGGCATCCCACGATTCAGCGACTTACAGAGGACCGACTCAATGTACTATGAGAGGCACAGGCAGACAGGGGTCATCTCCGCCCAGGATATAATCAACTCTTACCAACAGCGCGATCAACCGGGTTTTCGGCAAAGGTCCACCTCTCTCCCTGTTTCAAGCCTTAATCCCTTTCTAGTACAGGAAGATAGGTTTGTTCAAAATGACAGTATACAGCCTCTCCAAGCAATCCAGTGTGACGACGACATAAAATTGACCAACCTTCCCTTTGGCGACAGTGAGGTAGACCTGACTTGTTCAGACCCTCATACTGAGAACTCTGAAATTGAATTTGACCCCCGGGGATGTGACCGTTACTCTAACACTTTCCACTTAAACATCAATATTGAGGAGCTTGACCTTGCTGTGCAGAATAACCACCAGGTGCTAGACACACTAACTACAGACACACTAACTACAGATGATACGAGCAACCCCAGGCCTACTCCTAATGCTGAATCCACCCCACGGGGACCAGGAGATACAACACACACAGACAGCCTCAGTGACACCCTTCAAGGACCTCCCTCATGGGGACCAGAAGACACCTCATCTATAGACACCCTAAATGACACCCCTAATGGACCTCCCTCATGGGGTAAAGAAGATGCATCGTCAGTAAGAACCCTTGATGACACCCTTCATGGACCTCCCTCATGGGGACCCAGAGATACAACATCCATAGACACCCTTCATGGACCTCCCTCATGGGGACCAGAAGGCACAACATCTATAGACACCATAAATGACACCCTTCATGGACCTCCCTCATGGGGACCAGAAGGCACAACATCTATAGACACCATAAATGACACCCTTCATGGACCTCCCTCATGGGGACCAGAAGGCACAACATCTATAGACACCATAAATGACACCCTTCATGGACCTCCCTCATGGGGACACAAAGACACGTCACCCACAGACAGCCGTCCTTGTTCCCTGACCCTGGAGGAGCTGTGGGCCGTGGATAGGTTACTCCAGTACCTGAGGGTTGTGGGGGTTCAGGACCTGGGGAGGGCTGACTTTGAGGGTGTGTTCCAGGAGGGAGTAGACTGGCCTGGTCTCCACCAGCGGGTGACAGAGTGCGTGGTGCTCCATGACACCTTAGATATTGGTCTACAGAGTGTCAGGAAATATGTAAGTGTACATAGCCCTATACAAGTATAAATAGGAACAGTCAAATTATTGACTCAGGGTTACTAACACTGGGTCATAAGTGCCTCTTTAGGTCGATTTTAAGATGTTTTTAGAACATTCATATTAAGTCCAGTGCAGTCTAATATAGGTCCAACTGGCCAAGCTATAGACATTTCTGAGCCTGGTGTAAATTGTGATGTAAATCACACGTTCAATCTTATTCCTACTCAACCACTGGTAGTGGCAGATCTTTGAAGTCCCAGTATTTTTACTTTTCTGTAGGTCCCTAAAACCTATAGTAATGTGCTAACATGGACCTATGTTGTTGTTGTAGATTGGAGACAGTGAGGACACGATACGTAAGCTGCGTGCTGAGGTGGGCAGCAATAAGTCCGAACAGTCCCGCTCCATGTACGATGTAAGTGTGGCACTACTTTAAATTGTTTATTGTATATCTGTAGAGATGAAAAATAAAGAAAAAAATCCTTTCTGGTTCTTACCAATTTTGCCCAAATTTTACCATTTGAAATAAAAGAAAGGATCGGCACTGGCAGAGGTTCCAGCGGCAGGAATACAACGTGCAAGAGCTGGGTTTCAGTACCGTTCTTTACAACTGTAATAAATTCAACCCAAGAAAGCACTTTCTTTTGAATTGAAAGAGATGTCAACCATGCTATGTGTTTTGGCAGGTGAACCAGTCAGAGCGTAGGATCCGCCAACTTGAAGATGATGTTCGACAAGCGAAAGAAGATAGGAAGCGTTCTGTTGATGAGGTAGGTAGTTATTGGGATAATCTCAGCCGGGTATACTGCATATATACAATGTGTATAGGTGAAATTACCTGAATTCCAGGTGTCTCTGTTCCTCAGTTGAGAAGGTTGAAATTGTCTGCTAGAGGATTCCTACTTTTTGTCTGGAATTTGTACATAAATTTAGATTAGTTTCCCTGCAGAAAAGTGGTAAAATTCAAAGAATTTGCTTTTTTCTTTTGTAAATTAGGGAGTGGCATCTGTGTTGTTCTGTTCTATCAGATCATGTATAACACACCCATGACATATAAGCCATTTAGATTAGTTTGCTGATAGCTCAGACAAACGGGCCTGCATTACTTCGAAACACCATTAGGCCACTGTCAGGTGGCGGCTGGAGGGTCGATCTGGGGCCAGCTTGGCATGTAGATTAACATGTTCATTAACATTATAAGTAATGGCCACATAGTGCATCAATGCAGTATGGCCTTTGTCAGTATGATGAATAAATGTAGCCGGGCTACCCTACCGACCATAGGGGATTGATACACTCCCAAAGGGTCGGCATGATGCATGAATGAAGCACCGGTGAGTTACTCTCTGGGGCTGCTTTCATGCCGACAACCGACATTAAAACATTTTGCAGACCGTTAAGGGTTAACTGTTGGCATCTTAGGATGTACTGGAGGTGTTAATGCCGGCTGCTGTACCACAGACGCTAAGTGTGTTTTCCATGAAATAGAATGCCACAATCTTTTATTAAAAATGCACCTACATTGTAGATGATAGTTGCAATCTATGCATTGCTGCTTATACCTGGCTTATACCTGGCGCTTTCCCACCAGGTATGCACAATATCACTCTATCATAGAGATGGGATATCTGGTTCCCACAAATTGGATGGGAGTAGCCAAAAATAGAAAAAGCGATCAGTAATATTTCTATGTGTGGCTATAAATACCCATCCTCGTCAATTATGACCTAATCGTGCGCGGCTGTCCAACAACATCAATTATAGCTCATTGTCTGCCAACCGCCCCACCTAGCCATATTAACGACCACAATCTGGTCTGATTACCACTTCACCTGTCGCATAAGGTTACCATGGTTACCACAACAGGAGTCAGCAGGATGTAGTACATGGTAACCAGGAAGTCAGGATGTGGACGTCCTGTTTTCGCTGGTTAAAGGCCCAGCGCCCCTATATATAGAGCTGAGTACCTGTCCCGACTGCACTCTGACTGTTACTGCACGTGCAGTAAGAACTGCGGGTTTAAAGGCGGGTTCCTCCTACAGGTAACTCCCTACGGGAGAGGTCAGAGAGAATGTCAACGCAAGTCGGTTATTGACCCGTGCGGAGATAGTTGGCTGGCAGCCGGCATTATCAGCAGCATCAGCAGAGGGGCTGATATATCACAGATTCACTGAGCGCTGAGGTTCATACATGTATAACATTGATTTGACTGTCCTGGTCATGTAACATAGACGAGGCGTGCACGCAGATAGCAGGAGGACTGGGGAGCTACTCAAGCACTGTCGTGGTTTTAAGAACATCCCTGAATATACAACATGTAGTATTACAAAAAAAGATATACATTATCAGAAAAAGCCTCAGGATCGTTTTGGTTTTCCTTAGGGGCAGTGTGTTTTGTTGCTCTCGTGTATCTTACCTGAGACATATTACATACAAATATAATTGCTGGATCGACTATCTTGACGAAATTAGGAGACTCCCGTCCACCATGACGCTACCTAATCATTCAGCAAATTTCCAAGCATTTCTAATCTCTAAGCAGACTAATCCAGGGTTGGCTCACACACAAGTGATGTGAACGTTTAGGCTTAGATCCCTTTGGGTTTCATTAGGCGTCTTAATTTATGGTGATAATCTAGGTTTGTGACAAAGTCATTATTCTAATTATTCCAATAAATTATGGTTATAAATGTTGATCAATGTTCACGAAGGGCTGTGGCCCTACCCGGCCGCAACCCGTACCCAGAGCATGGTACATTTAGAGCGGACACAGAACCAGCGTGCCGCAGAAACTTAAACTTAAAGTGGTTATCTACCTAATAAATTAAGATGGAGAACCCACTGTGATCATCCCATGCATTAAGCTGCCATCCACCTGTATGCCCTGGAGGAGGCATGTGGTGGGAGGCGAATTGACAGGCAGACACACACCTGGCCGAGTCTCTCACACCTGTGAGGAGACTTGACGAGCACGGACCGGCACCGCTGCGGTTGTAGTTTTGGGTGACGGCTCCACATGTGTGTCCCTTAGATCTGTTCAGGTGGGATAGAGCTGTGTATAAGGACTCCATCACTCAGACACACGGTACATTGTGGTACAGAATTGAGGATCCTCCTTACACCCTGATAGTGCTACTGAGGTACAAACAGTGTTCCCTTCCCTGTGATGCAGTGGGCATACAATGGAATAAGCCTCACATGGGACACTGCTTACCACACCAGCACTGTGTGAAGTGGGAGGTGTAAGGAGCTCAGTCCATCCGGTAGATTCCATGGTCTCTAGGGAGGCATTAATGCCTCTGAATACCTGTGATATCCTTGTGACAGTCTGGCTTTCCTGGTAGACCCTGGAGGGCTCACAGGAGGAATAGTGTACCATGGCACACAGACAACAGGAGGGTGTTTATAGACCTAAGCCATCAATGGGTACTGCCAAAACCACACTAGATTTAGTAAGTCTTTCTTTCCTTATAGATATACTTACACACCATATAAGTGAGAGGTTTATTCCTGCAGTTCCTATATAGGGGTCCTGTGCATCCCATTTATTTATGTAATTCAGCGTTTTAATAATGGTTATCTGAGTTATCTAGGTAGGGACAGATGTATAAATGTATGTAAAACTCATCAATGAAACTTCATTTATCAATATTTCAATCACCCCATCCTTTCCCCAGTACCGTTGGTGTCGTTCCCGCTATTACTACCCCAATAGAGTGAGTAACCCCTTCCTACAGACCTCACTGCACGAATGTCGTCTGCTCTTTGTTTACAGACTCTCTCATTGTCTCCGTAACAAATCAAATACAATCATGTCATATTGTCCATAGCATTAGGCTTCAGCACCATTCTGGGGCACCATGATGTATTCTACCATTGCCTATTTGTGTTGCCATTTCACAGACGTCATGCATTTAATTATGTTGTTTCGCTTCTTGTCTATAAAGAACATACTCTTCATGCGTCACTCTGCCTGCAGCTAAATCATAACATTTAGAACGTTACGTCACATGTGGTGAAGTATGTCATCTTTGTAGTACGTCATCTTTGACGTAATTAGATCATCAATGACGCAGGGCATGACATAAGGACACCTTACACTCAAAGTACTGTATCTACCGTAACATACAAATGTATATCGCTGACAATTTGTTGAAGGTTTCCTTATTGTAAGAAAGTAGTATTTGCCTTAATCCTGGAAGTAGGTATACAACTGCCTTTTTATCTAATCTAAAATTGTCATCGTATTCAAAGCAAAGAAATGTTGTTTTTTTAAATATTGAATAAGACAACTTCAGACAATAGTGGATTGATTTTGGAATGTCAGGGATCGAGTAGTATATATAGAACAGATTTCACCTATAAATCTATTGATATGGCATTGACCAATGTATATGTACTAGCATGATGGAATTCCTATCGTTGCATGAACTTCATCGACATATATATATATATTATGATTAGATTAATTTCAGTCGAATGTAAACCTGTGTGCTTGAGCATTGTAGCTCTCTCTATGCATGTACACGCATTGTCTGCACTATTGTTGTGCTCACCAATCTATGGCTTACCTTCCAATATCTCATCAGCCTCACTTGAGACCTCAAGTCTGTACACCTCTTTTTATTAGTCCAAGAGCTCGGGCACTTTAACTTTGTGTTTGTGACCAAGCAGTATACAGATACAGTCTTATGTAGAATTTTCTGCTGAATTCAAAAACCCATTTCTTACAAAAATCAGATGGCAGCCCATCTTTTTTTTCAGAAAAGACTGCATCTTCAAACCTTTTGGTCACAAGAACTAAAATAAAGGTGTCTAAGCTCTTGGACTACATTGAGTACAATGTGAACCTTGTCACCACTGTATTCCATATTAGTATCAGATAGGCGTATGAATGAATTATAATCAAGGGTATCACGTCAAACGCTGTCCATACGAGTACAATGGAGGCGATATATCTCTATATTGTATCTGTACCCCGGTAGTTCAAAGTTTTCTTTTAAAGATTCACAAGAAATTCTAAAATGCAGCAAGCTTGATTTGGAAGTAAAAAAACAACCATTCTCCCCACAGATCACATCCCTTCAGTCACAGCTCCGCGACAGTCATAGTTCCACCCACGACCACCAGGGGGCCTTCAAAACGGAACTCTCGCGACGAGACGAGACGATCCAGCGTCTACGACGAGAGGTTCTCCACCTACAGGAAAAACGAGATGACTGCCAGGCCGAGGTAGGTAACCATGGAAACCAAATATGTGACAACGTCACAGTAAGAATAGTGATGTCATGTGATTTGAAAATACATTCTGCACATATAATGATTGTAGTCAGACATTTTTCACGTTTAATCAAAAATTGGATTAAAGTAGCAAGAGGGAATGTGATTGTAAGATGGCCCATAAGACACTCAATTAGATACAAGTTCTTGCACAATGTTCTAGGACATCAGCCACCTTATTACTATTGGCACACACATATATAAAGTGTACCCGTTTACAGTATGCACAATTCAGACGGTAGAATTCAAATCGATCAATCAAATTTACATCAGGTAGTTTTTCACCACATATTATATAGCACATGCTTTTCTTCAGAGGTTCCTAGAAAAAAACACGTTATCGCAGCTAGTCAACAGTTCAATAGTCTAGGCTTTCAATGCATTAATACCACTTTACTTACTTATCACATAAACACCTAGAAACAAGACAAACAATCTAATGCTCACTTTTGGGTTATAAAGGTCCACATGCAGTAGTTGAAGCTAATACATTGTTACACAGCAAGCTGATAATGGAAGACATCTTTGGTTGTATTATTTTGGGTTTAATATATTTAATTTAAGAATAGAGAGTTTGACGTAGCTATTTGTACCACTTTGTAGCTTAGTGAGCAAGACGGAAAACTCGGCCTTCTTGAGGCTCAGAGACATCAACTTCAGGAAGAGGTGAGAGGTCAAGGTCATGGCTAAGGTCTGGGACCAAGGTCAAATGACCAAGATCATGGCTGACATTGTCGACGAGAATTTTCATTTTGTTTGCTTTCTTCCCCATGTTGCACAGTAGTTTTCGCACTAGGTTACCCCGCAATCTTCTGTGTTCCCTGCATCACTTCTTCCAACACCCATATTTCATAATTCAGACATTATTGTCTTATTTTAAGTTGAATGTTGTCTAGTTGGTACCAGTTGTCTGCCCCGTTAACAATTTTGAAATCCCAAAATAGTTTTACATAGGTATTCATTTTTGTGTATCTTTTCTTCTTTTTTATAATTTTGCATTTTGTGTTATACAAAACCTTTGTTTTACATAAGGCCTTTTACTGAATTTTTTCCTTTCATTTTTGATATGTGCTATGAAAAAATTGAATGCCTTTCCCTTCCACAACTTCCATTTTTGGGACATGTCAAAGGATAAAAGTCTTTTGACCTTTCTTTTATATATCGAGGTCTTATTCACACACATACAAAATATTCTGCATGACAATATTATGACGAAAATATTGCATGTATTAGCACTCCCAATCCCCATGTGGTATTATTACCGTAAATTCCTGCGTATAACCCGCGGGTTATACACGAACCAAACCCTCAGTGCGGGCTCCGAAATTCCCAAAAGTCTAGGTGCGGGTAATACGAGGGTTTTTAGTACAGGACTAAAATCGCGATTTCCAGAGCTCTGGTGCGGGTTATAGGGTTCTCCCAAAGTCGGGGTGCGGGTTATACGCAATAATTTACGGTAGTTGGACATATTCAAGGTTTGATAGAGGATGCCATTTCGTGTTCATGGTGATGGAAGGCGGCCGCAGGTCTTTATTTGCCAAGACATAATCGTCCAGTAAATTTCAAAACCAAACCTAATTAGTTGCAAAATTTAAAGCTGATATTTTGTTTTCATCTTGGCCCAGAGGAAGCTCCTTTTTCCTTGCCGTACAGAAGTAATGTACTTTCTGCAGACAAACCACGAATTTGCTTTCACTGCATGAAGATTGTCATTTAAGCAAATCTTTTATTGCTTAACGTTACTCTTTCAGCGGCTTTAAGTTCACTAAATGCCATGTAAAGGTCAAGAAAAGTTCATTATGACATTTAAAAGATGTTAAGTAGCATTTACTGGAATTAAATGGAGTGTGAGCAGTCCAATCTTTCCTTAAATGCTAGCATTCAGGCAGTGTTTGTTAGTCATGGGTCCACCGGCCGCAAGTGATTCTGGAAGTTTCAACTGCGGTCACTTGGAATAATCGATAAGATCTGAGAGTATATTTAAAGCAGGACATTGGACTAGATCCTATCACTTTGTATATAACTTTCCCCTTCTCTATACCCTATACCCAATGTAAAGGTGGTGGTTCATGTACAAGGTGACGGTGACAAATTACCCTGGGAGTTATCGGAAGAGCAATTTTGTTCACTACAATACTTTTCAATATTCTGTTAATCCAAATAAGAAAAACTGATAATCGGTCAAGGAGTCCTTATTGATACGTAATCTGATATAGATTAAGCCTTATAGTTGATCTTTGAGTAAGCCTCAATATAATTATGGTAGCACCTGTTCATTACTTACATACGTAGTCGTTTACTACCAAATTGATTTTCATTTGTTAAAAGTAGGTTCCTTTTATTTGTAGATGTTTCTAGTAAATTTCACAAAATGGTATGTTGTATTAGATTCTAATGAATGCTTGTATTACTCTACCTGATTAGATTACACGGCATCAAGATAAGGTCTTCAAAAATGAACAGGATATCAAGGATGCTAACAAGAGGACTGAAGAAGCCAGAACAGAGGTAAACAATTGTCTCTTTGCTAGAAAAAACCCCAAAAAAACGTTGCTAGATTCTATGACATGTTATACAAAGAGGGGTAGGTTAAGATAAGTATCTGTTTGTATTGTGTGCACACTTAACTTGTTTGTACATTTGACTTACTATGCAAAATTTGAAAAAAAATATTTTGGATTATGAGATTATAACATACGAAATGAATTGAGTCTTTTAACTGAGGCATTTGTTCCTGATGCTTCACCAGACAATGAAACTACAGAAGCAGCTAGTGGACTCTAAGCTGGAGCTGCGGGCAGCGCAGTCCTCCCATGCTGACTCGCTGAACCAGGTTACCAAAATGACCGAAGGGCTGCAGAAACTGCAGTGCTCCTCCAAGGACACTCGTGACGCCCTGACCGCAGAGGTACGTCAATGTCACGTCATTGTGTTTTTATTATTCAAACTACTTCTTTATCATGAAATTGTTCTTTTTTGGTTAAAAGAAAATTGATTGATAAGAAATTCTGTTTTTTGCACATCAGGTGGCAGAGCGACATGACGCTATTGTTAAACTGAAGGAAGATGCGAAGGAACTGGAGGAGAAGCACCTGGAGACGCTCGCTACCGTCAACCACCGCGGTGACGTCATCAGGAGCCTACGGGAGGAGGTCAAAGTCTCCAACAACCGGGTAAGGACCACTTAATTTTCACAGATAGTATATAGATGTTTCATGTTCACTTTTTGATAATGTTGTATGTGAATGTTTGGTTTAAATATTGTTAGGGGGGAGGGGGTTCTGGTATTTGTTGTAATTTAATTCAATATAATTTCAGAAAATAACTGACAGCTGGTATAATTATCAAGTGTCAAAATGAAAATACAAATCAAGGATGTTATTAGAAGATTCTATTATCCAGTGAATATTTTCTAGTACATGACCATTGTTGTTAATTTTCCTTTCCGTTATTTCATTGCATGGATGTTGCGTTTGCATACGTTGTTAATTCAGTCAGTTATCACCTTTCGTTGTGTTTGTTACCGCCACACTAAATACACCGTACAGTAACAACGTGCCTTTGTCGTTTCAGTTATTACTCGTGAGTAAACACCCACAGTGTTAAATAAGGACTGATGATTTGTTCCACCAAAGATAGCTTCACACTCTATGATAAAATAGTTAGAATATGTGCACAATAATAAGTCAATACTCTTCAACAAATATTTAAAAAAAAATCAACGTTTAAACGTCTTTTTAAGAATTACAGGTCCCAACAATGATCTAGTTCAGTCACATTAGACATGTATTTTGGTGATACTGTAGACATATTTATATCTATGCTAAGAGTATAGTAAGGGGATTTTGATACGACAAAATTCTATTCTTTCTCATGGAACAATGAAGCACTTCAGCACAGAAAAGCTTACACGGTCGAATCGAGCTAGAACTAATATAATGTGCGTTTTGAATGATATTTCCTGGCAATCCTTGCATAACATAATGCTTTACAAGAGCATGGTATTGTCAGGTTGCTATTGTAACCTCATCACCTAATTAAGACCTCAGCTATTTCTGACTAACTATAGTGAGTTTCTTTCATATCATTAGTCTTTAAACTATGTCTTTATTTTCCATTTTCCCATAGTCAACAGCTTAAGGATAGCTTACCGGTAGTCCTCTGTTTTCCCCTGAGTGGTATTTTGTGAGTGAATCTCCTAAAGCAGTGGTAGCGTTGTTTGGGTAGATGTTTATCTGTTTTCATGCTTCAGGTCGAGGACCTCCAAGACCGCTGTTCTGTACTAGATGCTGAACTAACTCGGGCATGCGAAAAGTACCAAGAATCTGTCAAAGAGGTGAGACATTGCCTGCTATTCTATATTGACATAAATACAATGTACCTGGACATTAGCCGTTAGTACTTTGGCAATAGACCATGACATTAGACCCTGACGTTGACAAGTTTTATTGACATTGAATCACACTGAACTTGACCATGCCTGTAAACCCTGGATCATATTGAACTCTGCATAACCCACCTACTCAAACAACACTGACATTTGACCTCTTTGACCTTCAGCGTGACCGCCTCCAGACTCAGATACAGGAGCATGAGCTGCTCGCGTCTCAGATGGAGCTCTCCCACAAGTCGGAGTTATCGGACCGTGACGAGCTCCTCTCCAAACTGCAGGCCGACATCCGGGTCCTGGACGAGCAGCTCAACTCATCACGGGACCAGGTGAGTTACTCCGCCTCTCAACCCTTTAAGGACGGCATCATGCCTTAATGCATCATTCCCTTGGTTGTCATGATACATGAATGCAGCCCTGGCGAGTAACTCGGCAGGGCTGCATTCATGCAGCATTATGCACCAATGAACCTTAGTAACTATGTAGGTTAAATTTCCTCAATACTGTGACCTAGTTATGCAGGAAGATTCACATGATTTTGCAAGAGGTATCAACGTTCTTAGTGAAGATATTCTGCTACTTCATCACTCTTGGATGAATGTTTTGGGCTGGCTCTACCCGCACACACGGGTTAGCCGTTTAGAGGTCGCAAGGGGTGTCCAATGGTTTTACATTGGATTTACAGGGCAGGGGGGGGGGGGCATATACGCGGGCCGGGGGGGACATGAATATGGAACCAAAAAATGATTAAGGATTTATTTATTATTTATTATCGTTTCTCTTGTATGGCGATGGAATATCGTGACGGTGTCTCAATACATAGTACCGCTGTCCCACCGTAAGACACTGAATTAAGACTTTAAGACTTGAGATTAAGATAACGCTCCAAACGTCTGTCCTCTCACCTGAGAGAGCTGTCCAGTATTTGCGCTCTACCCGGCTATGTGAGCATTGATCTCTATAAAGGGATACAAATCTATTGCGACAAACCCGTTCGCTCTAGTAATCTGCATGCTTTTTCGTTAAAGAGGAATGATATTGGTTTCCCCCCCCCCCCTCAAGAGGGTCCAAATTGTTATATTCTTCCCCTCTCAAGGGGTCCACCTTTATTAGATTCCCCCCCAAATGAGACCCACCACCCCTCCTGTTGTTAAACAATGCCCACTCCCTAACTGTAACTAACGGCCTGTTCCTGTCGTGTCATGTAGACGTCGTCGCGGGAGGACCAGCTGCACCAGGTACAGTCAGACCTGCGGGTGGCGCAGGGACACGTGCAGCAACGCGACACACACATCCACAAGATGGAGGTCGACCTGGTCAACGCGCAGGAGGAATACCGCTCCGTCCTCGATGAGGTGAGACAACCGGGGACTGGTTAACATGGTATCAGGGCAAATAGCCCCATGGACTTTTAGCCCCCGGACTTGTGGCCCCCTGATGACAAGCCCACTGACAATTAGCCCTCAGGATTTAAGGCCAGCGGACCTTCGGCCACCTGACCCACAGCACCCGGACAAAAGGCCACTTTTTCTAATGCCCGTCAGTTTTGTTATCTCAATTCTATTCTAATGCCCGTCAGATTATCTCAATTCACAGATTTACATTCTATGCCCGCTAGATTCTAGTCCCCGTCAGATTCTGATACTATGCCCGCTAGATTCTGTGTCCGTCAGATTCACATTCTATGCCCGCTACATTCTAGTGTCCGTCAGACTTACATTCTTTGCCCGTCAGATTTACATTCTATGCCCGTCAGATTTACATTCTATGCCCGTCAGATTTACATTCTATGCCCGCTAGATTCTAGTGTCCGTCAGGTTTACATTCTATGCCCGTCAGATTTACATTCTATGCCCGTCAGATTCAGATACTATGCCCGCTAGATTCTAGTGTCCATCAGGTTTACATTCTATGCCCGTCAGATTTACATTCTATGCCCATCAGATTTACATTCTATGCCCATCAGATTTACATTCTATGCCTGCTAGATTCTAGTGTCCGTCAGATTTACATTCTATGCCCGTCAGATTTACATTCTATGCCCGCTAGATTCTAGTGTCCGTCAGATTTACATTCTATGCCCATCAGATTTACATTCTATGCCCGTCAGATTTACATTCTATGCCCGCTAGATTCTAGTGCCTGTCAGATTCAGATACTATGCCCGCAAGATTCTAGTGTTCGTCAGATTTACATTCTATGCCCGTCAGATTTACATTCTATGCCCATCAGATTTACATTCTATGTCCGCTAGATTCTAGTGTCCGTCAGATTTACATTCTATGCCCGTCAGATTAACATTCTATGCCCGTCAGATTTACATTCTATGCCCCCTAGATTCTAGTGTCCATCAGATTTACATTCTATGCCCGTCAGATTTACATTCTATGCCCGCTAGATTCGAGTGCCTGTCAGATTCAGGTACTAGAATCTAGCGGGCATAGAATGAAAATCTGACGGACATTGGAATCTAGCGGGCATAGAATGAAAATCTGACGGGCACTAGAATCTAGCGGGCATAGAATGAAAATCTGACGGGCACTAGAATCTAGCGGGCATAGAATGAAAATCTGACGGGCACGAGAATCTAGCGGGCATAGAATGTAAATCTGACGGGCACTAGAATCTAGCGGGCATAGAATGTAAATCTGATGGGCATAGAGAAAATCTGACGGACATGAGAGGGGACATAAATCTAGCGGGCATAGTATCTAAATCTGACGGGCACTAGAATCTAGCGGGCATAGAATGTAAATCTGACGGGCACTAGAATCTAGCGGGCATAGAATGGAAATCTGACGGGCATAGAGGAAATCTGACGGACATGAGAGGGGACATAAATCTAGCGGGCATAGAATGAGAATCTGACGGGCACTAGAATCTAGCGGGCATTAACATCTAGCGGACATAGGAAAAGAATCGAGATAATCTAAAGGGCATTAGAATTATAGAATAGAGATAATCTGACGGGCATGAGAAAGGGGGGCCGATTGTCCTGATGGCTGTGAGTCCCACTGGCCATATGTCCAGTGGCTATTTGCCAGGGGGCCATATGTCAGGGGGCCATATGTCAGGGTGGCTATATGTCAGGGGGCTAAATATCAGGGGGGCTATTCACCCTAGAACCGGTTAACATGCATATAGATGCATCCTCATGGCAATGGATGATATCTGTTTAAACCTTTATATATGTGTATTTTTTATTTTTTTATTTAAATTTTTTTAGTTGTTGTAGAGTCTGGATAAGGTCTAGCAACGTTTTGATCCAATATATGTGTATTTATGAATATTTATTTTGCCTGTAGGAAAATAACAGAAATATTGCTGTGGCTACCTGGTATAAGAATCATCATCTAAGCCACCATATTTATCTAATTCTCACTCCTTTTACCATAAGGAAAGTAAATATGAGTATACATGCTAATAGCCCTTATGATTTTCCCCCAGTTGGAGCGGCGGGAGATCTCCATCCAGCAGTGTGAGTCTGACCTGTTGGCCACCAAACAGCTGTACGCGGAGGCCGTGGAGGAGAACGGCCGCCTGGAGGCGCGCATCCAGGCCTTCGCCATTAACGCACAGAGCGAACAGGACGTGCTGTCTGGGGAGGTAGGGTACCCTGTGTTCTCTTCTATCCTCTACTATGTAACCAGTCTAGCGTCTTACAGATTGAGAGTGGATAAATGTTATCCTCTTGTAAACAGATCAAATAGTGGCCGCTGGCCGAGGATCGCCGGTCCGTCGTCCGCTTGACGCCTGATTGTAACTATAAAGATGAATAGGTTTGAGGTGTATGATTATTATGTAGTCGCCGCAGGTTGAATGTATTAATCTCACACATGGTGTATGTACATGCGAACCATGGACATGTAACAAGAATTTTTACTTGGAAGTGCTGACAGTTTCAATTGATCAGCTGGCACAGATACGATGAATATCTACTCGTCTAATGCAAGTTTTTAATTTCGATGTAATGAGAACCACAATTGATCAGCTAGCAACACCGATTTCTAATTTTGATCATAGACATGGATGGAGTCTACACATTCTATGGTGAATACACTAGGGTGGTATGTTTGGTAGTAGTTCTGCTATAAACAGGGTTTGATGGTGACAAGGTACTGGGAATTTACAGTGAACTAGATAGTATGATAAATGGTGGGACCGGATTTTATTTGATGACACTTTCACATTCTTTACCTCTGAAACTTACCTTCGATCTTTATGGAGGGGAATCCTCAGAAGATTTCCCTTTGGTTCTGGGCTTTCTTGTTGGGTGAATGATAGTTGCCAGCTTTTTACAACAATAAAGCAAGCAAAAAAAAAAAAAGAAAGGAAAAAAGCGAATGTTTATTTTATGCCCCATTCTTACATATCAATGGTTGCAATGAGGCACTTTTTATTTCAAGTGTAACACAGTGCAACCGTAACGTAATGCTGTTTTCCTCACCTTTTTAGGTAAAACGGAGAGAACAAGTTATCCAGAAACTCAAAATGGACGCGATCCAGAATAATGAGTCCATGTCCAGACATGAGGAGAAGATCTCACAACAGGAGCGACTCACGGAGCAACTCAGCAATCAGGTCAAGGCTGCTCAAAATGAGGTCAGTAGGTCATATAATTAGGTCAACATAATTTCAGAGTTTTCAGGGTGTTCAGGCCCCACACGAGTTTATTACTTCATATCAATCTCTATCAAGAAACTTTTATTTAAAGAAGAACATCGCACTAGAAAAGCGAGGAGTTTTAGATTTAAAAAAAAAAAAAAAAAAAGTTTTTTGCTATTTTATCAAATTGTATACTTGGATATATGATTGATGATGAATTAAGGTAGAAGCTTGTAGATTTGAATATAAAACTGAGGTATAACTGGTTTCAGGCGGCTTCAAGACTAGAGAAAGTACACGATCTCGAACAACAATTATCAGATGCCCAGCAGCGCACAGTGCGACAGGCAGAGGAAATAGCCAGCTTAGAAGACAATGTACGTGATGTAAAGTCTCAAATCAACACCGCCAAGGCGCAACAAGAAAACATGCTAGAAAACGTAAGTAATGCACTAAATATATCTTTGTTATTGTTTTCTATCAAGATCCAATTTCTTTTTTTACCAATCATCTAGAACCTTCTTTGTATGTAACATTTTAGATTATCTGTACCCGGTAATACAAAATTTTCTCTAAAATGATTTTTTCAAAAGTCAAATGATTATATTGGATTTGTTAATTGATTAAGAAATCAGGCTTGGACGGATGTGAATGAGTTTGTCCAATACAGACCGTACCTAAGTCAACATATTAGATTGATGTTCAAAGTTGATTTATGGAGATTCGCGTTTTGATTTTATTCACAAAAAAGCATGAGATTCAGGTGAGTAAGATGGCGAACCTAATACGATGCACCCAAACTGTTATTTCCGCACACCATATTTTCATTACGTGTCTATCGAAGCGTCCATCCTCAAGATGAAACTAATAGCATGTTCATAGTCACCGAATATATCGAAATAGCACGTTCGAAGACCCCTCCCATACGTTGGCAACACATGAATATATGCCAAAATGCCACTTATTCTTAGTGTGTGCCATAGGGACCTGAGGCTGTAGTTGTAATGCGGAGAAATTGCTCGGTTGACAGCGCAACTGCATGCAGTTTCACCATATCACATTCACTGTGATATACCAAGGCATAAAGGTCTCAATTCTTAAAGTGTAATATCAACTATTCCTCTCAACAAGTACTAACTAAACAATGCACATTTTCTACAGGTGATGGATATATATGAAGTTATTTTATCAGCACCAAGGTGGCCCCCACGGGTTCTATTTACTGTCCTAATTGTATGTTAACTCATATAGTGATAAGTACAGGAACATTAACACGCAACCCACATTGAACTTAATCTGCACCAATCTTCATTTATTCATTGTGGACATATTGGTCAATTTTATATACAATAACTATATGCATCTACCTATTTTCCCTTATTTCTCTGATTTGTGTCTTAAGATTTTTAAAGCACATGAGTGACTTTTTTTAAAGAAGGGAAGGGTTTTCATTTCAGGCGCATGTTGCAGACCTTTTTCAAGTTACATGTATATATGTTTGGTACCATGATGATATTTATACCTAATAAATCACAAGAACTCATCATCCATTCCTGGGAGTGCCGCAGACCAAATCTGAATCATCCTCTAAATTAGTCAGAAAGCCACAAAATCTACTGGTACCACCAGTATCAGGGATAACTTACTGCAGGACATTAGTCTAACAGCATTGTAGACCACAAGGAAGGATAAACGTTTGTAAAGATGCAAGTATTTTTAATCAATTACATTTTACTGAAGTGATAGATTATGTCAGTAGTTTTATTTATACCTCATCTATTTGCATTAAACAGCTCCGCCTAAAAGAGGAACTCGTCCAACAACTACGGTCGGAGAGCGAATCTCTCAATCAGCAACAACGAGAAACATTAGCCAAGGTAATCATATATACATGTATGTTAATCTAAACAAAAATACTAGAACTGTGAAACTGTTCTAACATTGATGAACATCAATAACTTAAATTACAGGCCATTGTAAGTTCAGAATATGTGATTTTATAACGTCTTTCCACCACTCTAGGTGAGCTCCCGAGATGAGGCGATGCAGCGACTAAACGTGGAGATTGCCAAGTTGAGAGGCTCCCGACAAGAAAAGTTAGCCGAGGCATCACGACAAGCAGATGTCATCCGTCAACTTCAGGAGGCATTATCTCGCACTCAGCTGGAGTTTGACGAAACCCGCCATCGTGCTGAGGAAGATGTATGTTTACTTCAGTTTCAAATATATTCATTTCAACCAGTATATTAATATGTTTTTTCTTCAACTGTATCAGCAACACATCTGACAGGATTCATCTTTTGCGAAACAGCTGAAACAGATTTTTGTTTTTTCAATTTGAATACGTTTTGATATTTCGTCGAGTGATATAGCATCCACAAAAATAATTGTCGAGGGCTTTCAATATCAATACTTCTTTATCAGTGTGAGATAGCACAAATATCCTAATGCTCATGCCACAATGTTGGTTCAGACACAGCAAATTTCTCAATTCCGTTTTTTCATCTCCATTAGACTGTCACGGATCTTTTCCTTGTTATAACAAAGTGCCCTTTTCTTATCCTTACTACAACACCTTATCACATGGGTAATCATTTCTTTACAATTGCATGGTGGTCACATGCATTGTTCCTGGAACCCTGTTATGGATTATTTCCTATATATGAAATATAATTCCGTCCATGTTCACAGTATGATATACTGGTGAGACTATTGCATGAAACGTCCACAGTATATCTGGTTAAGTCAATGACTTCAGTTCCAAATTCTCACCCAATAATGCAAAGGGATACCTCGCATGCAGTTAAAGTGCAATAACGACTTGCATTTGAATACATTTTGCATGCTATGATTTATTCCCGATATATTTTGTCGAGCTGCTGTAGATGCTGGCAGTGATAGTGATTTAAGTCGAAATGTTTCGCTGTAGTCATGTTTAAGTTGTTGAATTATAAATACATTTTAATTGATTTTGAATAATTCTTCCCATTCCAAATTATGTTGGAATGAAAAATTCAGCAGTTCCATCTGTGCTCTCCATACTTATTATGTTGAAACGCCTTCTTGACTAAATACCCTTTAAGTTATCACTAAGATGTACATCGTTCAAGAGCATGTTCACAAAGTCACTATAAAGCATGTTAAATGCCCGACTGTTGCCCGATCAGATGTTGAACATCAGTTTTGAAGAAATTAACTCGCCATTTTTATGAACTTTTTCTTGAGAACTTGAGGAAAATAAGGTACCGGGGAGTTCCAATGGTATTTTGCCAGTGTGTATTTTATAGTATTTCATCCCAATACTAAAAGTCTTGGCAGACTTATCAATCTTGTAATCATATTTTGTTAAAGGTTGTGATCATTTATAACACTGTTCTAATAGCAACCATGTTTTGTCTTCTAATCTTAGCAGAACATGTCAGGTCCACAGTGTATAGTGGTACAAATGTATACAGTAGCATATACTTGCATAACGTATGAAGGACTGTCAAGTAAAGTGTAAACTAGTACCTGAGGATAATGTCACAATAGCTGGTCAATTAGAGAATGTTTTTCGATGACAATTCATAATTATATAAATATGTGCGTTCCTCTCAGCTGTCACACCGCGACGACAAGATCCGACAGTTGACAGAAGATTTGGAGGAGTCGCAGAGCCAGTACCAAAAGTGCTACGAAGAGGTAAATTAATTAATGATATTGCTTGGGGGATCGGGGTCAGATAAACAAGTTTCACCGTTTCAGCGCTGGCCATTGTGACTACCGATTCCCCAGAGCTTTGGGATATGGAGTTGGCTGGGTGGGAAAATGTCTGTGAATGATGTATAAATAGGTATTCCTAATTTTTTCTCAATGGACTATTGTAAAGTGCATTAGTGTGCATCTGTGAGAGCAATTTGGAATCCGGATGGCAATTAATAAAGGAATTATATAAAGAAATGTGTGGATTTTCCATTTGGCGGTTTTAGGCACTGTTTTGGTAAAGAGGAGATAATGGCATATCGTGAATTTTATGTACTTCTCTCGATCAAAGTGCAAAGTTATTGTAGTTTTCCTGTTCACAATGGTCGGTGCCATCTTTTAGTACAAACAAGTACAGGAAATAGTCATTTGTATAAGCTGCAGACCGTGTAAAGCACACATATTTCTGCCCGAAGACAACATCGCCATATTTTATTTTTGCAAGAAATCACTTCGTCAAAATTATTCTTCCAATAACACATGTAAAAACAATTAAGATTGTACTGGAAACCTGGACATGTGTCATTTGGTATAGTTAACTGTTGAGCAGTTTATTAATCATTCAGACAAAACGTTTAATGTTACCATAATTAGCTTCTGTCCATAACGTAATCCGTACATTTTTGAAAAGTTTCCTGCCCAGTACGAACGCAGCAGTGCGAACAAGGCAGATGCTCTTCAATGCGCATGCGTAATATGGTCAACAACTGCTTGGAAACAGCATTTGCACCTTAGCAACATAGTTGATAAACCTTTAATTAGTCGGAGTGTATGGAAGGCCGGTGCGACATTGTGCTATTTGCTAATTGCCAGTTGCCATTTGCCGGTTAGAGGGTGCCATTTGCTCATTTGAGGTTGCCAATTGCCAGAAAAGTTGCTGATTGCTCAATATGATCATCAATCTATATCAATCGGCAATTTTGCCATTTGCTGATTGCTATTTGTCATTTGCCATTTTGTCATTTGCCATTTGCTGATTGCCATTTTGTCATTTACCTTTTGCCAATGAGTATTTTGTCAATTGACAGTTGTCATGTTGCCAATTTATTGTTAGAATTGCCATTTGCTAGTATGGTTAGTTGCCAGCTGCCTATTCTGAGGTCAGCAGTTCCTAGGCTAGGGTTCTATTACTAAGTCTAGGCTGTCCATCTGGAAGGCCTAGTACCTAATGCCAATAATTAAATACCCTTTATGTCTTTTATTTTTGGCTAGAAAGGCTAGCTTGAATCAAATAGATAGGCTTTATTTGTATAAATCCCTTACAAAAGGATGATTATGATATAGGTTTCTATATATGTCGGCCCACTGTAGGCCTAGACCTAGTCTGACCCTAGACCTAACTGCAAGCTGACAAATGGCAACTGGCAAACAGCAAATGGCAATTGGCCACCAGCAAATGGCAATTAGCAAATATCTACATTCAGCAAATGGCAATTAGCAAATATCTACATTCAGCAAAGAGCAATTAGCAAATATCTACATTCAGCAAATGGCAATAAGCAAATGGCAAATGACAATTAGCAAATGGCACAATGTCGCACCGGCCTTCCATAGGAGTGCTGGTATTTTGTCTTTCTTCTCTAGAAATATGTTAAATATGAGGAATACTGTCGATAATTTCATCCAATCAACTTGACGTAACGCAATTCCAACTAACTGCTCTCTGATTGGTTGAAAGGGGTCACGTGACTTTGTCAAAATGGCGTCCAACGATTTCCGGTTTTGAGATTTGCAGTGGTGCAGGTTGGATTTTGGTAAATATTGATGAATATATGTAGAATTAAAGAATATAATGGGTTGAATATGGCAATAGAAACAATAATCGAGCTATTGGCAAATGTTAAACTTGTCAGAAAACCCTGAGAAGTTATGATAATCATCCGTTTTCGCTGAGCCGATCGCCGCTAAATTGCTTATCCGTTATCGTCAGCATCGTCTGCTTCTGCTGAAAATTCTGCATCTTCTGATACCAAACATGAGCCATTAGAGTCATTTTGACGAATTCAACTAGATCTACCATATTTTGCAAAAATGCTACTTTTCCTACTTTTGTAGAAATGCTACGTTTTCGATTTTTAACCATGTGTCGATTTTTAACCATATAAAACATACTAGTATAGGGCTTTATAAAAATGACTGTCTGTCGATTTTTAAAAGGGCCGTGTCTCCCGTGTCGATTTTTAAAAGGGCTGTGTCGCCCATGTCGATTTTTTACCCATGTAGAGGCACAACTGCAGCCTAGGCTATTGAAAAATAAGGGAGGGGGGGGCAGTACTATAGGCAATTTTTATCAATGTAGGCCTACTAACTGTAGCCTAGGCTATTGAAAAAAAAAGGGGGGGGGGGAAGGTACTCTAGGGAGTTTTATCAATGTAGGCCTACTAACTGAAGCCTAGATTATTGAAAAAGGGCTCATTATAGTAATTTAAATTTGTAGAGAAATTTATCTTCAGAGCGACATGGCACACTCTCCCAGTAGACAAGAATGTCACTATGCGGTCGATATAGAGCTAAATGTTAGATTTTATTTTTAATAGGTTTATTGACCAAAATTCATGTAAAGGTAGAACATCTATGGTAGAGCTAACCTTTCTAACAGTATTTAACAGTCATTTACTTAAAAAAAAAAGTTGGGGTTCCAAAAAACTTAATATCTGAAAGAACACAGTTTCAAGGGCACCTCATTCAACAATGGGTTATTTTTTATTCAACGGAGATTGGCCAACATGAAAGAAGGCATCTTTGGTTCATATTTGGTTTCTAAGCCGATCCCCCGAGCCATATACATTTCTTGAAATGAACGTGACATCAAGAATTAAGTCACACAGTATCAATTGTTTCTTGTATCATCATGGGGTAATTCATTTACAATGTACTTCATAGTTTTCAGTTACATCAAGGACCGGTCTCCTAGCGATTTTCTCTTTTCCAGTAACATATAACAAGACTCTTCATCCGCTCAAGTGAGCCACATGGGAACAATAATTACAATATTTTACTCACAAATCTGTGGTCCATTTGCAAAATATTGACTGAATTTTAGGGAATATTATATTTTTTTTTTCTGAATACTTACAATATATCTCCCCTCAAGGTGTTGCGGTATGAGGATGAGACAGAGAAGTTGAAGATGGAGAACTCAGCGCTGAGTGACAGCGTGGGGCGGAGCGCTGAGCAGCTCGTGCGGCTGGAGGAGCAGCTCCACCAAGTAGAACTAGAACTGGCCATCTCACAGGAGAAACACCGCACCTGTCAACAAGAGGTAGGTACACCTACCCACACTGTCTTCTTTTCCCTTCCTTTTTGCCATTTTTTAAGCATCAATGAGAGGACATTCACAGCCATTGCCATAGAGACCCCTTTGCCTATGGCCAACAAAATTTGGACCGAAAAAAACGCACCAAAAATTAAATGAGGTTCATTTGATATAGATTTTTAAAAAAAAGCTTGATAGAAATTCACATTGATATTTTTTTCATTTTCCCAGGTCTCCTCAAGGGATAATGTGATTCTGCAGCTGAAGTCTGATCTGGGGACCAAGGAGCAACAGTACACGGGTACTTTAGATGAGGTAAGTTTATTTATCTTCCAATGTCAATAGCCTTGTAAAGTATGACGTTTGTGAACCTATAGAAAACCCCATCTCAGAAAGCGAGGATTTACATTTAGCTTTATACACATATATACTAAATTTGTATTTGATAGTTCGAGGGGTAACGTTATATTACCACGGAGGACCGACTCACAAGTTCTTAATCTGACTTAAGTCATGCCATGGTTTATGTACGATATTTCTTAATACGGGGCTCGGCTTCTGAGAGGGTTTTTATATAGAGAGGGCAGATGTTGTAAAGAAAAGAAAAAGTGTATTTATTAGATAATAGTCCCTCTGGTTTAATCTAGCCCCATGTTGCTTTCAGTTGAGTATTCGTGAGGAGGAGGTGGCCCGGCTGAACAACAAGATCCGGGACCTTCAGGCCGACATCCGCACTCTGAACGTGCACCTCGAGAACAAGGACGAAAAGGTCAGTTAGAGGTCATACCTATAGTTAGAGGTCATGCTGGGGTCAAAGGTCATGTGATGGATATGATAATATCAGATTATCAATGCATACACATGATTTTATATATTCTCATTTTATGTACAACTATCAAGCTTGTAAAGCAATAAAAGCTCTGATAATCTGATCATGTTTAATAAGATGAGAGATAATTTATATATTAGAGTCTGACATAGCAGAAATTGCTGACATCTTGATGCTCTTGTCGTCACCAGGAGTCGTACCAGGATTGACTATGGACGGTTTGTGTTATACGTGCTCTGCATGGTCTTGTTACTGGTATCCCTGCTCGCCAATGCGCGGGTTTCATACCCTGCCTTCTCCCTGTGGTTTTCATCGCCTGGTCTTTTAAGTTCTACCTTTATGAATAGATAGATGTATGGATGAACTGATATTTTGTCTACGGAACAGTTCTTGGAAACAGCAGATATTTATACGTTTAGTTTCTTTTATCTGAGAAGTTTCCCTGCAACGCATCTACCCGCCTTAACTCAAACTGACGTGCTAAAATGCTCTGCATATTGTGGCTATGGTTTCATTGAAGGGTTATTCAAGGTTAAAGCCATCTAAAATGAATGGGCACATGTCTAATAGGGCTGCTTTGATAATGGTATTTCTTGCATCAAGGTAACAGTTATAACAGCAGGATGTTGCATAGTTACTACCGTAGTCTCGTGTATAAGCGGCACTTTGTACCAAACATGACTATATATTGGGTGAGGTGTATCTGAAGTTTTTTTTATAAGTATACTAAATTAGCAATTTCCAGACACCTAGGCGGCATAAAGATTTGCCATGGGGTGTGGCTTATACTAGGCTTTGGCTTATACACGAGACTTAACGATACAATAATCAAGTACCGCTGTGCTTTGCGAAGGCGATAAATTTATCTGACTAATTGCATGAATCTACTGTGATGATATACTTATAAAAGAGGAAAAAAACAGAACGCATGGTATCACATGATAAAGAAAATAGATATTGATAAATATCATAATGCCATGCGACATGTACAAGAACTATGTTTGTGCCCATTGTATCGGTCTGATATGTTAGAATGATAGCCGTAACATATCGGTCTGATATGTTAGAATGATAGCCGTAACGCATCAGTCTGATATGTTAGAATAATAGCCGTAACGTCTGACTGATATATGTTCAGGTTTAGTGCATGTTGGTTGCATAGTGCATGTAAGTTATATTTGAAGATGGGAGAAAAGAGGAGGATGTACTAATCAAATATTAATCTATTCCAAACCAAAATCAAATCTCATAATACTGTGAATAACTCATGGGTAAATGGCTTCCTTGATTTTAGGTTTGACTTACTGTACATGTTTGCCTTGTTATCAGTGTAAGTGATATAAGGTGTTGTTTCTGTAGATTGTGACTGAGGGGAAGCTGCTACATGAACAGAAGAGTGAATACCAGGTGGCACTCCAGGAGGTAAGTACAACACAATCAAGTTCATGTCCAGAACTTAAGGTGCCTAAAGAAAGGCTACCTGAGAGAAACCAACTACATATGTGCAGCACTAAAGATTTTCACTGAAATTTTAATACATTTATTGGCAACTCGCACTTTGCTCCTCAGTTTAACAAAACTCACCTGACTTCATCATCAACATAAAATGTTACAGAATTAATATTAATTTCCTCATATTAATTAAGCAAGAAAAACAATAGGATTCAAACTTCATTCATAAAACATGCACTTTCATTTTGTACAGATCAAGAACTACCAGAAGGTATCAGAGCAGCTCAAGTCTGACCTGGGCACGTCGCGTGCGTCGCACATGTCGGAGGCGGAGCGCTACCAGCAGGACATTGCTATGCTGCGGGAGCAGCTCGAACTGAGCCGCTCGGACTGTAACGAGCTGCACGACGTGCGGGAGCAGCTCAAGGTACGCCTGGAGGACACCAACCAGGAACTGGAGAAGGAACAGCGCTCCGGGGAAGACGCTGTCAACGAGGTGAGCTATTATTTCTATGGCGAGTTCTTCTTCGCGACAGAAAACATTCTGCTGACACAGGAGAGGGTCACATCCGGCGGCCAGATTTGAGCGCGAATCCGCGGAGGAAAGACGTGTGCCCACTAGCAGCAGCACTACACCACAAAACAGGAGGAATATACAGGTAAGAACCTTAATTTCTCTTATATTTGTAATATATTTGCACCCTTGAGGAATATGTATTCGTTATTTTCATGTATTCCTTGTCTTTTTACAGAAAATACTTAGATAAACATGAGCGAATTTTCGCTGGTGAGCGAAAATTGGGGACTTTCGCCCATGACTAAATTTGTCATCCAGATATTTCCTCAAAAGTGCAAATATTGTTTTGGAAATTGTCATCCAGTTATGGTGAAAAATTGGAGTTTAGATAGTGTAGAGCTTAGTTGCTGCTAGGGGCTGGCATGATTCAGCAAGACCAGTCATCCATCTTGGATTTCAGACTGAGTCACTGATTTATGTTGGCTTTTTATTTGTTATGTTGGCTCATAGTGCAGTACTGCTGCCTCATTTGTTGAGGAATGTTTCAATAGCGAAACGAGCCTTCATAAGGAATAAAATTGTGATGGGATAAACTCATATCTACAGAGATAGAAATTTATCCTGTTATACACTGTTGATCTCTGTTTTATTAGTGAATACACTTTTAAAATAAAGAACCAGGAAGGACTTACCACTGTCTTATGCATAGGTCAAAGACAGAATAATATCAACTACTACCTGTCATACAGCTTGACAGACTCTAGATATTGGTTGAAGTCAAGACACTTAAAGCTTTGCTTGCTACTTTGTAGTTGACACCTAACTTATTCTCTTATAACTCAGTTATAGAAGAATGACAGTTGAGGTTGTTCTCCACTCATCGGTTTGAGTGAGGTGAACTGTCAAGTCAGTGTCAGGTGTGTCTTGTTGTACTTTTGTACTCCTTTGGACCAGTTCTTAACAAGACATATACCTTATGCCCAAAATTTCTTTGAGGCATTAAATAACTTAGTTGTGTTGATACAGATCCACACTGAGTGCTTGTGTTGAATACACAAGTTTACCCATACCTTATGCCGAAAAAATCCTTGAGTTAGGCATTACAGAAGTTTGTGTTGTTGTGAAATGAAAACACAAAGAGACTATACTGGTCCACCTTTTTTATAGGGTCTCACTTATGTGCTTAGGGTTTTGTGACTGGTAACACAAAAATACCTATACCTTATGCCGAAAATTTCTTTGGCCTTGTGTTTTATTCCCCACCTTAAAACACTATTAGCACACATGTCTCTTTGATTTGAACATCAAGATGACTTAACTCAAAAATATTTCTGCTTGTTTGCAGATGCTGACTAATGAAGGGAAAGACTCCGCTCAAAGTCAAGACCTTGCCACAGCAGTCAGCTATCCTCAAAAACCTCATTGCTAAGGCATTGGAAGAGGTGAAGACACCTCAGACTCCCTTCATGCATACTCGGGCTAAAGTCCACGCATCCCCGCGTGCGAGTACCTCTAAGGAGAAAGGGAAACCTGATCCTCCCAAAACCGATTCTCAGAACGGTGACGAGAGTGAGACCAACTCAGAAGGAACCCCTCCCAACAAGGTCAAACTTTTCCCTATCTTCACTAACATGGCTGAAGATTTGGGCCAAAAGACTGACTCCTATGATGAAGAGTCTGAGGATGAGGATGAGTCTGAAGTTGAGGTAGTTGAAGAAGAACGGCCCTACAAACGAGCACGAGCTAGGTCCAGATCCAGACGCAGGTCGCGGACCAGATCTAACTCACACAGACGAAGATCACGCTCTAGAAGAAGATCTCACTCTCGGGGAAGATCGCATTCGCGAAGAAGATCTCACAGGTCCAGATCCAGATCCCGCTCCGTGAGGAGGCGATCCAGATCTCGTTCCGCAAGGAGGCGATCCAGATCTCGTTCCGCGAGGAGACGATCCAGATCCAGATCCCGATCTCGCTCCGTGAGGAGACGACATCGGTCCAGGTCCCGATCACGGGAGAAATCTCGCTCTAGGGCCAAAACTCCTGACAAGAGGGCCAAAACTCCTGACAAGAGGGCCAAAACTCCTGACAAGAGGGCAAAAGCCAAGCCGAAGGGACCACCGAAGTTGGTCAAAGAGAAAGCGAGAGAACCAGTAATCTCTGAGTCCGAGGATGGCTATGGCCATGAAGCGGATGAAGAGGCTGAAGGCTCTCAAGCTGAATCTGAAGATAGTGAAGTTGAGAGGGCAAAAAAGGTGAAGGAGAAACTCAAAGGAGTGAAAGATGGAGCCTTTGCAGACAAGGCAGCTGGTATCCTGAACTACAAGGATGGCCCGGCTACCTCCAAAAAAGCACACAAGACCATTGCTGCGCTAGTCGAACGATTCACGCAGACGGCTCTCCCTGATAAGGAGAACGAGTCGATGAAAAAGAGGAAACTAATCCCTCCGCCTAAGAATGTTTCGGCAATGAGAATCCCTCCGATTGACGCGGGACCGCTTACTGAACTGACCAATAAAGGCAACAGAAACGCGCTGTCATTGGACGGTCACATGGTTAATGCGCAAGAGGCGATCATGGCAGGTTTGACCGCTTTCCTGCCTACTCTGGAGATAATGATCAACAGGGGGGAACAGAAAGATCCTGAACTCAATGAAGCCGCAGCATCAGCTGTAGATGGGATCGAGATGCTGGTGTTAGCCAACAACTGTCTAGTCAGGAAAAGAAGGGAAATGCTCAGACCCTTCTTAATCCAAGACTACACCAAGGCTATTATGGAGAGCCCCATGGGAGGTACAACGCTCTTTGCAGAGGCTAAGAAAGTAGTTGAGAAGTGCAAGGAGGAGATTGAGTTCACCCAGAGCATCATGAGAGCTAAAGGCAGATCGAACAACCGAAACCGAAACACGAAATCCAAGAAGGATTTTCAGAAAAGAGGCGGATTCAAGAAGAAGCGACGCCAAAACCAGGGAGACGAACGACGAAGCGGAAAAGAGAATCGCCACCAAGACGAACGACGAGAAAAACGTCGCCAAGACGACGGCAAAAACCGCGAGTCAGGAGCCAGTCGAGGTCGAGGTCGCGGAAACCGCAGAAAGTAAAGGTGTGTGAACACACTGAGACTGTTCTGGACTTCGAACTCACAAACACCCCAGAAAACTTTCACGGTGGACAAACGGTAGAATTTTTGGAAAATTGGGAAAAGGTGACTTCAGACCCTTGGGTCTTAAAAAATGCTGCAGGCATAGAAATCCCTTTACTCAAAAAACCTGTCCAAACTCATGTGCCAAAACCGTATGCATTAAGAGACTTTGATCCAATCAGAATTGATGCTGAAATCGAGCGAATGTTAAACAAGGGTGTAATTGAGAAAGTTGATCCTGAACAGGATCAGTGGATCTCTTCTATCTTTGCTAAGGAGAAGGCAAATGGGGAAATTCGGATAATTCTTGATCTCTCGGATTTCAACAAACTCATACCATATGAACACTTTAAAATGGATAACCTCCAAACAGCCTTGGAGCTGGTTAGGAAGGGTTGGTACATGGCATCAATTGATCTTAAAGATGCTTATTACACATTCCCAATCTGCGAACATGACAGGAAATTCCTTAAGTTCGTTTGGGGTAATGAGCTGTACCAATACCAAGTGATTCCCAATGGTGTGGCGTGTGCACCCAGAATATTCACAAAATTGCTTGCCCCCATTTTCTGCAAACTCCGAGAGCAAGGATGTGAAGCGTTTCCCTACATAGATGATACGTTTATAATGGGTAGCTCGTACGAGGAATGTCTCGCCTCCACCGCCAAGCTAGCGAAACTCTTTGATGATTTGGGTCTTGTAATCCACCCCAAAAAGTCAGTAATGACACCTTCCACCACTTTGGAATTTCTAGGATTTGTTATTGACACTGAACAGATGAATGTCTCGCTTCCTGAGAAGAAAGTAGACAAAGTCCGTCAGGAAGGGGAACAAATCCTGGGGAAAACTGATCTCACGATCAGAGAGGTGGCAGGGACAGTTGGGCTTTTTAACGCCTATGCGAAAGGGGTGGAATATGGCATGAGCCACTACAAAGCGCTAGAACGCTGCAAAAACAAAGCGCTGAAGCTTAGCGGTGGAAACTATGAGGCATCTATGACACTCTCTAAAGAGGCTGTAGAGGATATCAGGTGGTGGATCCACAATGTAGAAAACAACTGCTGTCGTATACGTAACTCGTTACCAGATCTATCCATAGACACGGATGCCAGCATGCAGGGCTGGGGAGCCTACCTAGGTGATCACACTATAGGTGGGCGCTGGTTGCCAGAGGAACAGGACCACATCAACGTCCTGGAACTCCGTGCCATCAACCTGGCTCTGCATAGCTTAGGGAAAGTCATGAATGTCCATGTGCACATTAGAACGGATAACATGACTGCCTTGCACTACGTGTCCAAAATGGGAGGAGTAAAGTCACCTGCTTGTGACAAAGTAGCGCGCATCATTTGGGCTTGGGCTGAGGCTAGACAGTCCTGGTTGACGGTTTCCTTTGTTCTTGGTGTGCTCAACATCAAGGCGGACAAAGCATCAAGAGTTTTCAATGACAACCTAGAGTGGAAACTCAATGACCGGATCTTCAAGAGAATTTGTAAGATCTGGGGAAACCCTTTATGGGACCTTTTTGCCTCCAGAACCAATTTCAAATGTGAGCGCTACTGCTCCTGGAAACCTGATCCGGGAGCAAGTCATGTGGACTCCCTGACCATGTCCTGGGAAGGCATTAATGCTTATGCTTTCCCCCCTTTCAGCATCATCCCCCGCGTGCTCAGGAAACTGGAGGCAGAGGACCCTAGCAAGCTCGTCCTGGTAGTACCAGACTGGCCAGGGCGAGCTTGGTATCCTCGGGCCTTGAAACTGGCAAAGGCCAGTTTCAAGGTCTACCCGAGGAACGCAAACCTCTTAGGGCGAGACGACTCATTGGGAAGGCTCGCCCTAAGGGTTTTGCGATATTAAGAAATGACCTAATTCAAAATCAGGGGTGCGACAGGGAGACGGCAGAATTTTTGCTAGAAAGTTGGTCCACTGGTACACAGAAGGTGTACGAAACATACATGGATCAGTGGGCCACTTTCTGCATTATTCACCGTATCTCCCTGCGCTCCCCTTCCCCTTTTGAGGTTTGTCGTTTCCTCCGCTTGCTTTCGGAAAAGGGCAGGGCTTTTGGCACTGTTAACGCTGCCAGATGTGCGTTGTCGGTTTTAGTGAAAAACCTTGACAACGGGAAGACCATGGGCACCCACTATTGGGTGTGCAGGGCCGTCCGCACCGCCTATAGAAGGAATCCTCCTTCTCCCAGATATAACAAGTTCTGGGATATTAGGCTGGTGTTCAGCATGTTCCAGCGTTGGGGTGCCAATGAAGGCTTGTCCACCCAGTTCTTGGGGTTCAAGCTAACGATGCTGATTCTGCTGGTGTCGGGCCAAAGAGGCCAGGTCATCCCAGCGCTTGATCTCCGCAATCTGACTTGGCTGGATTCGGGGTCTGCGCGTTTCGTTCTGAAGGGTCTGATGAAAACAGCGCGTACGGGGGAACCCCTCAAAGAACTGGTCCTGGAACCGTTTCACGAGGAGGAGATTCTGTGCGTCGTCTGTGCCCTGAAACGTTACGTGCGGGTCACGGAGCCAGTCAGGTTGGACAAGGAAGGGCGAAGGAAACACTCGCTCTTCTTGTCCTTCCGCAAGCCATTTGGCGAGATTGGGCAGGACTCATCAAAGCGATGGGTCCTTGCGGTGCTTTCCGCAGCTGGGGTGGACACCAGGGTATACCGAGCTCACTCCACCAGGGGTGCCAGCACCTCTGCGGGAGGGAGACTCGGTGTATCGACTGCTGTTTTGCTTAGGCATGGGTCTTGGAAAGGTGCCAAGACCATGGCTAAGCACTACAACAAGCCTATCGAGAACCCCAAGCCTCCCAAGACGCTAGCCAGGATCTTCCTGGAGGACTCAATCGAGTAGCTGGGAACAAAATTTTCAGAGCCTTTTTGGGGGAAAAGACACACCTCAAAAGGGGAGAATTTTGGCCCTTTTGCCGTAACGATAGTTTGTATGAACTCTATTGGCTGATCATAGTCATAAGCCTTACTAGAGGCAGCAGTATCTGTATGTGATAAAACTTTTTCTATGATGGACAATTACACTGCCACAGCTGTGGTGAACTGAATGGCAGTTATGCCTTCTTTGCTATATAGCAAAATGTCATGCAACCTAGTCAAAACCATATCACAAGGCAATAGAACATCACCTTTAGGTGAAATAAAGTATCTATTTTCTGTTATCCTATATGAGAAGTTACAGTCCTTTATGGGAGAGTAACATTATGGGAAATAAGCAGTGAATCTAGCTGAACTTTGAAGTCTCCTGTGTCAGCAGAATGTTTTCTGTCGCGAAGAAGAATATAAGATTAATCGAGTACTTACCATGTAATATAAGTATGAAGATTAATCGTTGTTCTTCGAGAGACAGATAAACATATCTGCTGAGTACACAGGCCCACCCATCCATCCCCAGGATGAAGAAGATTACTACTAGCGGTATAATCTCTCACCTACTCATGAGGGTGCTATTTAGACAAAGTAAAAAGAGCACTACTGTGTACTATTTCCAGATGTTTTATTTTCAGCAAAAGATTCACTGCATGTGGGCGCTAATCTGACCGCCGGATGTGACGTCACCTCTCCTGTGTACTCAGCAGATATGTTTATCTGTCTCTCGAAGAACAACGATTAATCTTCATACTTATATTACATGGTAAGTACTCGATTAATCTTATATTAAACCCGGTTAAGACTGGTGAGGCAAGCGGGCCTGCTCTGATTTCCTACTGCTCTGTAAATCATTGATGGTTTACAGAACTTGTGGCGTGGCTTTCGTACAGACTGTTACTGATATGCCCCAATCATCAGGTATTGTATGAACTAGTAGTGATATACTTCTGTGAAACACTAAATGCTAGTGATGGTTTATGTAGTCAACTTGCTGGCTATCATTGCTGGCTAACTCTTTAGAGGATAATTGCTGGAGCATTTTTCGTCGCTGCTTAGTAATGGTCCTAATCTGTCTGATTTTGCAGAGAAATAAATGTTTCCGATTTGGCAAGTTAAAGTTACAACATGTATGCATACTGTTTGTTTTTCCAACTTGTTTGGGTTCCCTTGTTGAATGTTAGCAGTTATATATATTCAATTTATCGTCGAATATTTAGACCCGATCTCATAATAAGAGGATTGAATATCCGAGGCCACGTTTAAGACGTTTCTAACATAGATTTCTTTGTCAAATAATAAGTACCCGGGTATGCCATTTATGAATCTCATGTTGCTGAATTGAAAACTATTAAAAGGTAAAACCATATTGGTTTCTTTACAGTACATAAACCGATACAAAACAGTTAGAGGCCGCTATATGTCACAAGTACGAGTGACATTGGGTATATGTTGCATTCACAGTTCTATTCCCTCTTTGTTCACGTTCTAAAATTCCAAACCCGATTCAAAGTTATCTATGCTTGATAATTTCTGAATTGTCTGAGTCGTTTCTTTTTGGTTGTTGTTAACCCTCTTGTGTTTAGTCCTATGGAATTGCCTGGCAATTCCTTTGTAGCTCTATAACATGTACTGTAATAAACATGGTATGTTTTTTTTAGGTTAACAAGCTGCGTAGCCTTGCCGCGGAGCAGGAGCGGCAGTTGTCTGAGAGCCGACAGAGTGAGATCGTTCTGCACGGTCAGCTGGAGCAGCTCAGTGAGCGTAACGAGAGACTCGAGAACAGCCTCGACAACTACAAACAGAAATATGACGCGTGTATGGACCAGATTTCACATCTCGAGACAACCTTCTCTCGGATACAAGAGCAGCTCGCCGAGAGCAGGAATAGGGTGAGTAATCTGTTTCTTGTCCACGGAGGTTTTTCTGCATTGAAAAGAAACGTGCGAGCCTATGATTTGAAATGATGAAGTTGATAGCTTAGAGTACCGTACACCTAAAGAAAATGCTAAGCTATAAGTGAAGGGAATTAAGTGTAGCAATCTTACTTGATGGAGACTTTCACTGACACTCATTCTAAATCAAAATTTGTAGATTTTTAAGCAATTTTCGTGTTTATATATAGGAGCGAGACAAGGACGATATCCTCGAGCGCCTGCGTGCCGAGCAAGATATTATCGGGCAGGAGCTGGATGAGAAGAAGTCGTCTTTGGCTCACGCGGAGAGTGTGATTGAGCAGCTCACCATCGAGTTGACCCACACCCAAGATGACCTGACCAAGGCGTACGATAAGCTAGCCCAGCTAGAAATTAGCATTTCTGGTCTGAACGACAAACTCAGTGTTGCACAACAGGAGGTGTGTAAAATTCAGTTTCTCTTTTCGTAAACTCAAATTAAGTCATCACACTAAAGAATCTTGCTAAAATATTGGAACGGCGATGGTTTTAGAGGGAATTTCAACATCAGATTTAATGATTGTCTCTTGGTTTCAGGCTGAAGCGAGAAGGAATCTTGTATGACGTGCTTTTAGTTTTAATTCAATGTTTTGAAGTTATGTTGATACGTTAAATCTGCCACCCCAATTTCTGTATCACAGTTATCCAATTCAAAAAGCTATGCTATTCTGCCTTGTATAAGCATTTCCCAAGTATTTGATCTCAGAAGTGTTTGCTAATATTTTTTGCATTGACATTAGATAATTCACAATGACGAGAGAGCCCGGAAGTACCAGACAGACTTTGCGATATACCAAGACGGTCACACCCACACAAACCAAGAGGTAATACACATTTAATTAACATATTTACCTCGTATAAAACATGTTACTTAAGATTAATTCACCTACCTAATAATAATTATTATTATTGTACAGATTCCATACCTCCAGAAAACAATTCGAAAGAATCAGTCCCTCGGTATAACATAGATTATACCTCAACTTATCAGCAAGTTTCAAATAATATATGTAAAAAATATATTCCAGCTGATACCAATTTTTAGTCTCTGCATGACTTTGACTGCATTATTTACTTGTCAGTTTTTGGAGCGTGATGAGCGGATACGACAGCTGGAGTTTGACCACGAGGACCTGCAGGGGGAGCTGCAGCGCCGCAACCACCAGATCGCTGCCCTACAGGAGAACGTGGAGCAGATGAGGATGGAGATCAGCACCCTCAGGGACGCCAAGGGATCTGCAGACAAACAGGTACGGTGGTCTTCCTGTAGCTATATCCAATGTACAGAGTAGGCCATAAGCCTACCAGACGTCCTCTGGACTTTATTCCTCAATCTTTTAAGATATTTGAGAGAAAAAAGTTCTTTATATGTGCAAACATATATGTGAAAACCAGTATGTAAACCCTTTTAAGCACAGAAGGCACCGCCCCTTTTCACTCCAGCATTGCTCCTGTTTCAGTTTGGTACATCCATAGATCAGTATGCCTGCAACTAGCCTAAACTCTTACCTTTGGGTGTCCTTGATATTCTCCCCACTGTAATAAGATGGGCGTGTACCTCTAGCTACATATGTTACACTCCTCTACCACAGATTGAGCGCCTGGAGGAGTCCCTCCAGCAGCAGCAGCAGAACCAGGCAGCCGACCAGCAGCGCCATGAGTCGGTGGCTCTCCGCCTGGAGGAGTCCATCCGGGGGCTGCAGGGTGAGGTGACGCATGGCACTAAGCGGATCCACGCCCTTGAGGAGGACCTGGATAGACGCGCCGACACCATCATGAGGCTGGAGGCCGATCTTAAGGTCCTCAAGGAGAACGTTCAGAACAAAGTGGATGAGGTCAGTATTTCGCAAAATATCCTACCCCTGGTAGTGGTTTTGTGTAAAAGTTTCCTCGATTAAGGATTAATTTTGTGTTTAAAAAAAAATATTTTTCTCAAAAAGAAAAGGTCAGAAAACCATGAATATACAGTCACTGAATATTCATGTATACAACCACTACAGCCTAATTTACCTGTATGATGAAGATTAGTTTTCTTTAAAACACAAAAAAAACACCATTGTTCTCTTCAGATTGAGCGTCTGGAGGCGGTGATTCGTGAGCTGCAGCAGACGGTGGCTGGCCTGGAGAAGGACCAGCGGCAGGCACAGTCCAGCATGGCCGACCAGATCTCACAGCTGGAGCAGCTCAAGGGGGAGCTGGCCGACTCCCGCTCACAGTACAGGAACTGTACACAGGAGGTAAGACTGGGCTATATATATATATGTATATGTATATATATATAAATATATTGTTACACTTTAATGACAAAGGCCTTTGCTCCTGCTACGGCCCAGACGGCATGCAATGCACATGCACGACTATTAGACAAGGGTGTTCAAAATTACATACAATAATGTCTCTATTTGCAATAGAGTCAAGCCTTAACCCGTAAGGGCTATATAGTGTTTTGATGCATTATGCTCTTCATCAGCATGATGCATGCCGACCCTTTGGGAGTTTATCAACTCCTTCGGTTGTCATGATGCATAACTGCAGCCCTGCCGAGTAGACTCGCCAGGGCTACATTCATGCATAATGACGACCAAGGGCATAGCACATTAAAGCACTCTGCGGCCGTTAAAGGGTAACTCTTTGAGCCTTGACTAAGTTATCTTATCGTATTGCAGCTGGCACACCACGAGGAGAAGCTCATGCTGCTGGAGCAGAGTCTGTCTGCCACCCAGGAGCAGCTCAGTCAGCGCGTGTCGGAGGTCGTGCGCCACGAGCAGCTCCAGCGCAAACTACAGACCGAACTCAAGACAATGAACGAACGCAATGTCTCGGACGAGGAGGAAATTGCCGAGCAAAAGGCGCTGATTGAGAAACTGAGAAGGGACGTGTTGGTGGCTAAGGAGGAGACGCATGTCACGGTACAGGAGAGTATGGACCACAAGCAGCGGGCTTCACGACTAGAGGTGGAGCTGGAGGGAGCACAGGAGCAGGGGAAACTACTCACAGAACAGGTGAGCTGCTCATTCATACAGTGGTCATGTTGTTCTTGTTATAAAGGTATGATCCATGCAGTAAGAAAGGGTGGTAGAACGTTGCTGTTGACAATGTTTTGAGATGTTATAATTGAGTTTCGTTAACAGTACATTAGGGAGTGGTCATTTTTTAACAACAGGGGGGGTTGATGGATTTGGGGGGGGGACCAAAAAAATTTGGACCCCTTGAAGGGGGGGGGACCAAAAATATTTGGACCCCTCTTGAGGGGGGGACCAAAAAAATTACACCCCTTTTTAGCGGAAAAGCCCGCGCATTACTATAGCTCAAAGGGTTCGGCCGCGCTCAATTTCAACCGGCTGGAGGGGGGGACCAAAAAATTTCAACCCCTCTCCCGGGGGGGGGGGACCAAAAAAAATTTGACCCACTCACGCGGAAATCCACCGACCCCCCCCTGTTGTTAAAAAATGACCACTCCCTTATCTACTTGACAACTTCCCCCGAACAATCTCTTCACACCCTTTATAGACCAACAGCCTTCACACTATCTGTTGCCCTAAGCGATCGTGCCTGAATGAGCAGATACAGTCAACACAATGATGAAAGAAAACATTGATTAAACCTGCCAACTTACCGTCTTACAATATTTCTATAAGGCACCCACTCGAAAGCAAATACCAAGATATAAACCTTTAAAAAACTGGCTGAACCTCATAACGGCATTGCCGAGACTAGAGGCAAATTAATATGTATTTACATAACAACCATATACCTTCAATAAAAACACTTAAACAATTAAAAGAAACTACTTTATTCCTCCCCGCGTGCAGGTGGACCAGCAGGACGTGATCCTGTCCCAGATGCAGGACGAGCTGAAGGCTGAGCGGGCTCGGCAACAGGACACCTCCATCCAGTTCTCACAGAGTAAGAAGCTGGTGGCCGAACTCCAGGACGAGGTCGACAAACTGCAGAAACACCAGCGGGACCTCAACAAAAGGGTAAGAAACATAATTATTATGGTTATACCCCTCAAAACCACCAACATCTTCAGAAATGCGCAATATTGCTTTATTATAACAAATTAAGAAAAAATAATGTAGTGTCAATAACTTTTTATAGAAAGTCCATTAAAAAAAATCTTGGGCTATTTTATTAGTGATCCCTGAATTGAATAGAGTTGAATTAATAGACAAACACCCGCCATTTGATCGGAGAATGTTTTAGTTCCGCCTCACACCTCAAGTAAAGTGCCCATTACTTCATTTTTAATTGACTCAGAGTCCTTCCTGAGTCAAGTGTGACGATTCTGGACACCTCTTTTCCTTGAAAAAATGAAATTGCTCCCATTTGGTCAATATTTCACTCTTTGCATCTTGCATGGTGTCATTAGATCACTTTCCACAATATCTATCTAATGGTGTATTTGTTTTTTACAAATTCCTACTGTAACCCCCTAAAAAACGAAAAAGAATATTAGGCTGTAATTGGTGGTAATTTGCTTCAGCATAGAGCTCTATGGGAGCGTGTAGATAACCGACAACCCCAAATTTGGATATGAAGTGACAACCAATGCTATCTCTATGGGAGCGGTAGGTGAGACGCTTTTTTTCAGACATCTATCAAACACTTAAGTACTAGAGGTAATTTACAGGGGAGGTTACTTGCTATTCTTTGTGTAACAGATCAGATTTGTGATAACCCTTATTCACTTTGCACTAACAATGCACATATCGCAACAAAGACTATATGGAAATGTGAGTACCCCCCTCCCCCTCTCTCTACTGGGGTAATTGTTTACAACATGGACATGGGAGAAAGCTTTTTATTCAGTGTGTGTCGGACATAGACGTGAGAGGACAAAAGACATAGATAGCCAAGATCGGGGGACATGAAAATTTGAATTTGGGCTCAAGTACCCCCCCCAAAAAAAAGTCAATGTACACATTTTTTCCGAGTATACCCTTTTTTTGCGCGGCTTGCCTCACTCGGTGTGACTTTCTTAGGGCACCTGCGTCATGCGACCTATAGGTTGGGTGGTGCAGGCCTATAGGTAGTTGTCAGTTCCTGACTTGTGACGCACAATTTGGGTATGCTATCCGAAACGGTCCAGCCAGGATATAATAGGGGGAGCAATGGATGATATGGATAGTGGACTAGGGTAAACCAAAGGTGCTGAATCCATTTCTGTTATGTGTAGGATGATATCTAGGTCGGAAAAAGGTCAAAATCAAGGTCAAAGGTCACATCTTTAAGAATCCCATTAATACAAGAGTGCACCCTTTCTCTTTCTTACTATGATAAATGATACATTTTCCTTCACACCTCTACCTGACCCTGAGTCATCTGTGATCTCCATCACACGTTCAATCTTTTAAAATTATCATTTGCTCGCCATGTCCGATCAAGACATTAATTTAAAGTGCTAACTGTGCTTCCAGCTGCATGACCGTGAGGGGGCGGTGTCAGACCTACAGGAGGAGAACACGGCGCTCCAGGCGCGGCAGAGGACGCTCAAGGAGGACATGGCAGAACGGGAGGGGCAGCTGCAGCTGTCCCGCATGAACCTGGAGACGGCCCAGAAACAGAACCAGCTCCACACACAGGAGGTAGGCATCTATTAAACTATTAGGTATAAAGGTTGTGAACCATAAACTAGTTTAGTTAGTGGTTATGTATAAATCTGGCAGATATACTTTTTTCATATGTATGCTGCTTCAGTGGGACGGGGATAAGTGCTGCTAGACTGAGCTAGCCTAGAGCGTACATATCAGTACAAGAGGGAGTGATAGGTCACCTGAATTGTATGCAGAAAGGTAGTATTCAATCAAAATTAGATTAAAAATGATTTAATTTCTCTGCTGTATGTGTGACTGGCCCAAGGATACATTTTCAAAAAGTACTTACTAAGCTTCTTCCTTTATAGTTGACACAAGTGCTCACATATTACCCACATGTCCCTTGTAGGTGGCGCGGTACGAGGAGATGCTGTCTCAGCTGCACGGTGAGTCGGAGCGCAGTCAGGAGCAGTACCGCAGCACCCACACCCAGCTGGTGGAGAGTGAACAGAAGGTGGCCGACCTGCGGGTCCAGGTCACCACCGTACAGGGCAACCACAAGGAGTCCATGGACCAGCTCAGCGACAAGTCACGACAAGTTGTCATCCTCAAGACGGATATCGACCGCACGCAACAACAGAACCAAGCTATGGCAGAGGAGGTAACATATTTCCCAATAATTGTCACATGCCTATTTGCAATGATTTTTTTTTTCCTGTCTTTCGATTTTGCTCATATTTTTCTGCTTACAGTGATAATCATTGGACAAGAGAAAATTCGACTGCATCTAATATTTTTCTTTCTTTCTTTTCTGCCAAAATATTTATTTTCATGAAAATAGATTTGTTAAATGTTGATTTCTCACTGTAGATTGCCATGTATGAAGACAAGATGCGGAAACTTCGACAGGAACTTAAAAAGGTCCAAGAAATAAACAAACAATCTGAGGAAGAGGTGAGTCTGACTACAATATATTATCAACATGGTTTTGATACAGTGTTAAAAAAGATAACCAACAAAATGGATCATACTGCAGTCTATTTGTGAGTAGTAAGGGATCTTGATCCTGGCGATGTAAAAAATTGAATAGTTCAAAAGAAAAGAAGGTGAATTCTTTTAAATATTAGTAATTGTGCTTGCCATATCATAATTTTCAATAAATATATGTATGTCACAAAAAATACCCTACTAAAGTGAGTTCAACATTTTTATTCTGTAACCCTCAGCATCAGAGAAAATTAAACTATTTTATGTTTAGCACTCAGGAACTGAAATGTAATGTAAAACTATTAATGGCTGACTTTTCCTGCTTTGTATACAGCTACAAAAGTATGAGTCGCGGTTCCACGAGTTGCAGACAGATCTGACTTCAAGTCAGGACCGTAGTCGCTCGGTGCTTCACGACCTGACACACAAAGACGAGGAGCTGGTTGTCCTCAAGGTAGAACTCTCCTCTCTACAGGAGAAGTTCAGGTCACGCGCTGAGGAGGTATGTACAAGTTCAAACATTTGGCTTCATAACATGAAAAACTGACATAAACATGACATTAAATCACTATTGTAATACATGTATATTTTACATCAGATTAGATATATAAGGAATACATATCATATCAATTTTTTTTTCTTTATTCTAATCCAAACATGGATACTTGTATTTCAGAGTGACCGTATGGCACAGGAGATGGATTTAACGCGACAAAAGTACCAGAACGCTAATGAGGAAAACTCCAACCTACGCATGGCACTGGACGAGTCACGTTCTAATGCCGAGCGACTCCACAGAGAAAGTGAACTCGTTGTACACAATGTCAACACATGGGTCAAAGAACAGAAGTAAGTTTGATTAATTCCTCTATTCTAGACCCATTTATTTTTAGTTAGATGTATAGAGAAACATTACACTTTGGTTGCTCTTCATCAATCATACTTGCAAATCTGATGATAGTCTCTTATTTGGAAATTTGGAAATATGGAAATTTCTTAATGACCATTCCCCGCACAGATGACATTTAGACCAATTGGGATGCAGTATTTGTGCGTAGAACGAAAATACTTCCCAAAATATCATCACCTAAGGGGTCGGATAATTTTGTTCCTGCAGAGTGAAATAATTCTGTTTTTGCCAAATATATAATATTGGATGAAATGAAACATGAAAGATTTTCTCTTGGATCGTTATGCTAGTAATAGCTTCTTGCTCATTCACAAATCCATACTTCAACTATTTTCCATACTCTATAGCAAGGTGTGGTGAACAAAGGTATTTGCATGAATAAGGTATATTTACATTGTTTACAAGAATCGTGACTGGCATTGTATCACTCTTTGTATGTCTTAATATGTTTACTATAGCATGGTACATATGGTGTGGTCTTCAAGTTTCAGGTTGATTTTGAAAGGCTAGTCAAAATCAAAAGGAAGAAGAAATTGTTGTTGTGCATGGATGTGTTTCACAACACTTTTAATATATGTAAAATGTTCACTTGCTCATCATCCAAAGTATGAACGAAAACTATGGTAGTAACTGTTGTTAGATTAGTCTATCTATTGGGTAGTGCGAGAGTGGTATTGTTTACATGTAATATAAACAGTACCCTATAATGCACTCAACATACATTTTGTATGCGTTTAAATAAATGAAAACTGGTAGTGATGATAATACTGCCTTCATATTTCTCTTGACGACATAATTGTTTCGTATCACTTATGTACAAGAGAACATTTAATGGAAGTATTAGATCACACTAGTTTTCTACTTGTCATCACAAATGTCTTCCTAGAATGGCATTGTGCATAAGCTTTCAGTCGATGTACATGTATGTGCATACCTTCTTATTACTTGGATGTTGAGTGTTGTTTCAACCAACCTTGTAATAATTGCATTTTTATTATTTTCAGTAATAAAACATTTTGTAGTATAAAGAAAATATTCTTTGCTGACAACATTCTCAAACTTCCATTTTATTCAGCACTACCATTTCAGTTAGCACATGGTGATTATTTCTGAATTTAAGAAATTCCTTTGTGTTTCATTGGCGTTGTAAGGTTCTTTCAATTTTTATTCAATGTTTGATCCATTGATGTAGCTATAAAGCTACCCATATATTCATGGCGTTAATATTGGATGAACATTTGGGTGTAGTGTTACAAACACTACTGATATAGTGGGAAACATATTAACATGTGTATACTGTTCTTTGAACTCCAAAACTAAGTATGCATTCTGCTTCATTTTATAGGCAAGCCAATGAAAAATTGGGCAACAAAATCAGGTGAGCTGTAATACATTGTTCATCTATAATATAATATTCGTGCATCATTTCCCATCTGTAGCAGCTGCAAAGATCACTTACCAAACACAGATATTGTATTCTGTGATCATCAAATGGTTCAATAGTATACTCTTAAGTGAAATTGATATTACCAAATGTTCAGCGCACATAATGATATTAACAGTCCCAGTATTGTAATGCAATATACATTGAACCATTTTGCACATAACTAAATTATTACAATTTTGTCAATTTTTGTATAAAACCATTGTACCATACTAATACCCTGGTTTCACATTGCCACACAGAGAACAAAGTAAAGCCATAGTACAACTCTCTGCAGAGAAAGAGTGAGTAATAGTGTAATAGTGATTTGTGTTCAGCCACTTTGTGTTGATAAATACCTATTTTCCTGTGTGTACCCTCACGTTTGCTTGCCTTTATTAGATGTCGTGGCTTTTAAGTTCATAGCTCCTTCTAAGATCATACATATGTAGATCTACTGCGTTTTCAGTCCAAGGATTTCGTTCGCCTCATTTCTTTCGCTCACTTGATCCATTTTCTATGTACAAAATCCATTGAAAAAAAGGAGCTTACTTTCACCCTTTTTTTTTCAAAAATGAAATCCATTGACCAATATTTTTCTGGTATGGCCTTCCTGAAAAGTAAAATGCATTTTGGGGCCGCTAGTGAGACTTGAAACAGTATGCTATCTTATGTGAACATCAATAACAATAGCCTTGGATCAAGATAAAATCAGAGGTTTATGCATGTACATACTCCTTAGAGAGAAATCCATCATCAAAACATTTGTTTTGTAGAAATATAGCTCTAAGTGTGTTCCAATGCAATTTTTGAATTCTGCCTAAATATCTCTCTCATCTTTTTTGTGTGCATGGGAAGTTTGGTGATAATTTGCTAATGCTATTTAATATCTAAATATTGCGTTGCTGGTCTGTTTGCATGAACTTAAGAAACCAAAGAACTTGAAACATGAATTTATTTTCTCTTAGGTTTGACTATAGGTTTTGAAAACATCAAAATATACATTGCATTGTTTGTGCTTCCATTCCATCTATAGATAAAAAAGGGAAAAATGCCTATATTGATAGGATATATAATGATAAAATGTTTTCTCTCTTTGTCTTGGCAGCAACCTTCAAGAAGAAGTTGTAACGCTGCAGAAAACCAACTCCCGGTTGACGACAGAGTTAGATGATAAGAAGATCGACTACGACAAGTTTAGGGTAAGAACAGATTTGCACTAATATGCTCACCTACTCATAGACGTAAAGATTTGTTTCCAATATATGTAATAATCTTTTTTATGTGAAAAAATATTGCAAAAACCACACCATATGTAAGTGACTTTACCCATGATGTATGTAACTTTACATAACTGTGAGTTATCATTTTAAGCACTGATGTATGTTTAATATGGTTATTCTGTCCTCCAGGCCCTACAGAGTCACTCCACACACCAGCAGATCCTTCTCCACCAGCTCAAGAACCGCCTGGAGGAGAACGAGTAAGTTTACTCTTTAACGCAAGAAACTTTCACAAACTTGTGCCATGGACCGTTTTCAGAACTCCCCCTCTATGTTTTCTGACAGGTTTTCAAAAGCTATTGGGCCTCCTTGGCATGGCATAAGTTGTGAGTGTTTCCATGTATTGCATGTGAACAAAGGTATTCGTTTTCACATTTAAACGTAGGGCTGTGTATGTTCTCAATTTTAAAAAGAAACAACGTGGAAAAACGTGTGTGTCTAGAATCATAGATTTGCCATCGATCTTAATTATGACAATACAATGTCATATCTGGAGACAGTTATATACTCCCTTTTCCAACTAAATTCAAATTCTAAAGCTCTATATGTGTTATAGTTTAAACCTCACTGTGTGTCATGTGTGGTGATAGTTGTGTCGCTTGTGTTTAGGAATGAACAGGACGGCGAGCTAAGGGAGAAGGTGACGACGATCGAAGACCTTCACAACCGACTTAAGGTCAACGTGGACTCTGTGCACACACTGAACCAACAGGTAAACACCCGATAATGCTAGCTACAGGGCCTTACTTAGCACACGCCATACCTCCATGGCGATGAAGGATTATGTGATATTTCTCAAAGCTCTTAAAAAAATCAAATCGTTTCAGAAAATGCTAGAGGAGCTAAACATAAGGCCTCTATTTGTCGGTTTGATTTAATTATCTGCAAGGACCAGTTAGGAGCAAAAGAGTCTGTTAGATTTCAATTTACTGTATAATATTAAGAAATATACTCTGTAATAACGATCCCATGTCTTGTGTTTCCAGTTGTCCTCCCTTCAGAAGGAGAACCAACGTCTACGCGGGGAGCTGGAACGTGAGATGACGGCCCGACAGACATTACAGTTACAGGTTGAGGGCAAGGACCAGATGCTCATGTCCATGCGCAGTACTACGCCTCTCACCATGACCCGTAATGGGGGAAATTCACTGCTTCGCGACTCCTCCAACAAGGTACTTACATCTTATGTATTTTAGATATTTAGATTTCAATCCCTTGTGTGCTCCCCAGTACGTGTGTTATATGGATACTTAATCAGTGTGCTAAGATACCATCTGTGCCCCACCATATTATCTAGAACATTGGTATTTAAGTGCCCAAGCCCTATCAGCCATTTCATATAATTAAGACAATTTCTAGGTATTCTTTCATGTGACCCTTTTGTATACGTGTAACACACTTCTGCCTAAGAGTGATGTGTTTCCAACTTGTGCTTGTAGGGTGGTGGCGGGGTATTATATTTTAAGTGGCAGTTGGGGTAGATGCTGATGTAATTGCTAGGATAATTTGGGATACAGTTTTGGCCCGTAAAATAGATGAGAAATATGGTCAAATTTCATGTTTATTTTCCAGCACTTCTTGCAACATAGATATCAATCACCAGAGCAAGATAAGGTATAGCCACTGAATGTGCAAGGGTGAATGATGCCTGGAGAATAATAAACTAACTACGATTGTACATTTAATATACGCAGTGGGCCTAACGCTTTTTTAATACCCTTAAAATAGCCTCTTACACTGACAGGCGCGTTTTGTCACATAAATGTCACCTAAAGCAGATCACGGTGTTAATTCCAGAACTGTGGCATGATTGTCCATACATGTGTTGCTATATGAAAATAAGTATTGAGCCGTGAAAGGAGAATTCGGCGGTTTTATTCACAAGTGTTTTGCTTTTGAAGCTTTTCAAGACCGAGTTGAGTCCAGGTAGAGGCGAACTCAGCCTGACAGACTTAGGTAATACCCTCTACGTAAAGACAGGGATGCTTACTGTAATCCTGTAGAACCATCCTGTTTCCCTACTTAGTACAAGTTCTTCATTGTCATTGTAAACTTTTTCATTCTAATCTGTTGTTAAGTTAATAGATAAGATGTTGTCTGTCATACGTATACTTGAGTTAAAGCAGTGCGCAGATAGTTTCCATCTTCTTTATATATACGTTTACTCAAATTGAATGACATAACTTCAACAAACGTTTCCGTATGGAAACATAAATTCACTATCCTAGCATTGAGAAAGGGACACTATTGATATATTCGAAATGATTCCTTTCCTTTCACTCTGAAAAGAAACCTGGAGAACTAACTAACAAAATGTTAGTCAATAGTTTGTGTAGCTTTTCTTCAATTCTGAGAAGCGATCTGGAGAACAACCTGGCAAAATGTTATCAATAGCATGTGTAGCTCTTTGGCCATTTACAAAATTGCACTAACTGCTCCGTTTTTGTATTCCTTTCCTCGGTATTTATTTAGGTAGATGTTAGAAGTCTGTCACATCTATATAATGTCTCTCATAGCTAGTACCTATTGTTAGCTAGTGTATTTATGTATAAATATCTAAGAATTAAACTGAAACATTTAAAGCACCCTATTATTAGATTCAGATATTAATATTGTAAGTAAATTGCATTATAGAATACCGCTCGTATCCATCTACCTTGGTTGTCGGTTTGAACTTTGATAGATCATTATTCTGTCCTTAGATGCCTCTTTGTTCGTTATGTGAATTGTCCCAAAAATACAGAATCAACATTAGAATAATGTCCTGATGAAGACCCGTGAGGGTTGAAACGTTGACCACTATACACACCAAATAAAATTGCTGAGTTGTAATCATTTGAGTATCTAGCATGAACCCGAGGAGGGTTTGGGGTATATTTCAAACTCTTCTACTATTAGCATAAAAACACATTTTCTCATACCCCGACAAAGTAAGCCATTTTCTGGATGATTATTATATATAGTTTTGTCAAAACTGAATTATTAACTATTTTCTGCTCCAGACGATGTTTGTTACTCAGGGTTTGGAGGACTCCGGAGTGACAGACCCTAATACCATGGACAAAAATTATTGGATTGCACGTGTCGGAGAGGTGTGTGTTTTCTAATTTCAATATATTTATGTGTTTTATTTGTATTCTATTGAAACAGTTATGTAATGCTCATCAGTTATCAGTGCTATTTCGTTTTGAGCGATTAAATTATACTTCTAAGCAGTTTTAATTCTTTCCCAACGTTTGGCTTCTATCTGGGAGTAGGCTTATAAACATTATTTTGAAAAGTTGTGAAATATTCCCAAAACCTTATTCATTATGCTTGCACTATCATTACCAGTGGCATGTTTTATTGTTCTTTTCCTTTATTATACTCATTGAATATCTATCTAAACCTAACCCTTAGGTGCAACCATGGGCCAGTGATGATGCATGCCTAATAGATGTTCTCTTCTCTCTTCCAGTTGTCTCTGCAGCTCCAACAGAGTAGTGAGTTCTGGTCTGACAAGGTCCGTGACCTCTCAGGTCAGCTTGACAGGGTCAAGACCGTGTCACCCGTACCGCAATGAGACTAGTCTCTCCCTCTGGTGGACCACCACAGAACTATTCTACCTTCTGACAGCGTCTCTACACAAGTATTATTAATGCTACCGCGAGGGATCACCGACTCATTCATCAGGATTTGAGATTAGACAAAGGGTTCTCTCTGCACCCCTCGCTCATAATAATTGTTCAGACTATGACAAGCAACGCATTGCCAAAGACAGTTCTACTAACAAACGCAGTGTATTCCGTCCAGGTCAAACGGCATTGATAGTTTCCAATGATCTAGAATGTACGTTTTTATGCTATAGAAAACGTATTATTTAAATGATTTTCTTGAATCATTTTGGCTACGTATTTATCATGTGCACATAGTGTTCTTCTGTGGTCATGTTTTAAACCCCAATTGGCATTATTTTATAACGATAATGATGACTGAAAGTGGGAAATTATGGGGTGAAAGTGAAAAGAGATGGTCTGATATCAACTTCAAGTTAATTGGCTAGAAATGGCACCTTTCATAATCTATACATATGTTGGTGTTTTTAGTGCTGTTCATGCTTAATTAAGAAACCAAAGGGTAAAAGAACTGGATAAACGTAATACTCGATGCTTACAAGTAGTATTGACAAATATATATCATGGTGTATTTCATATAGGGGAAAGTGAAATCAAACTAATAATAATGGTCATATAAAATTACCTCCTAGCAACTGGCAGTATTTGGGACTTTTACACTTTTATACATTTTATATTTATCTGGTCACAACGACATTCATCATCAATGGACAGAAGTGTATATCTGACAGAATTAAGGACGATTATATGGTGAATCTGAAGATTTTCCAGTTTGTTAATGTGTAATAGTCTAATACTACCACTATCTACCCAGTAGTTTATGTTCATCTTTATGAAATGAGTGTATCAGAGATTTAATACCATAAGACATCACCAACTGCTGATAATACCCGTCATGATTATCAATACTTGAACAAACTAGCTATAATACTCTTCCCTTTGCTATTTTGCCTTATCCTACCTATACAGTGTACGTTGTTATACTTATACCACTGCTGCCTTACGAGGGTCTCTCTTGACCTTGTCTATACACACCTTTCATCGATATTCCTATGAAAAGATGGTACCTATAACAACAAATAATTGTTGAACTTGCAGAGGTGGGTGCTAGACGAACATTAAATTTGGAGAGAGAAACAGTAAAATCGCTAGTAGGATTCCTAGCAGAAAACAGAAACTTACATTTCTGGCACAGGTGAAAGTCTTTTTTGTAACCAAATGCTACGTTTGCATAGTACTACCTTCGCAATGAAATGCTGTTTTTTTTCCTGCCCCCTTTTATATGTCCCTAATAGAATTCGTGGTCCATCCAGGTCATGCATTAATCTGTTTAGATCTAATGTAAAATTCTTGATTCCTGGACATGTGTGACCGAACCTCTCCTTTGGTATCTTTATTTTCATACAAAATATAGACATAAGAATGAATGTTTTCATGTGATACTGATTTACATTTCAAAGGGGTGAAAACTCAGGCATTGAACTCCTGGGATATTTCCTAATAGCCCATTGGTATTGTTTCATAAATCAAAAGTTGGTTTTACATAAATTATAATTTATTTCATGACCTTGTTGTAGCTCAAGACTGTGATTGAATAGACCACTGATGTCAATTTGTGACTTCAGCGGATCTGTACCTAGTCCATTGCCATGGAAACTATGTTCTGGATTATGGTATTTTATGTATGAATGCGACTGTAAATATTTGTATATTTAAAATAGAATGAAGTGAATACAGAAATAAAATGCTGTCTTTTATTACAATTTCTTCTCGTTTTATGCTTTACACTTACATATTTCCAGACATCATCTGACTAGGCACAATGTGTTTCTTAATTAACGATTAACAGTTGTAAAACCGATACTTGGGGTTATCATATGGACGGAGCAATGTAGCATTCTTATAAATACATGTACAAGCATTCAATAGTAATAGTTATTCAATAGTTATTTCCATAGATACGTGATTGCACATTATAGATGTTGATACTGGTACTTGAAGTACCGGTACAGACATGTAGCACCCTCCATTGTGTAGGCACTCAATACATATAGTAATAAAATATGCAAACACCATACAAAGTATAAACAATAGTAGTAAAGATTGAATGATAAATCAATGACCAGTTACATTTACAGTACTATATTGATAATAATCTGCATAACAAAGTTGACTTTAATGGTTACAAGTGTAATACACTGTTGACAGATGATATACAAAATAGATACATCTAGCTCGGATTCAACCTTAAAATAAATACAGCCTTGAACATCTTATTAAGATGTGTTCACAACACACATGTATATGTCATGCCGATAAATATTAAAATAGTCAGTGACGTTGCAGTTCTGTTGTCTGAATGAAGCTTTTCACAGCAGCTTTGCAAGCTTCAGAGTCCGAAGGCATTCTCTGGTTCTGATAAACGTATACAGGTCCATTCAAAGGCACTGTAAAACGTCCTTACAATACATGTTGGAGCACCAAAGCTGGGACTATGATATGAGTTGCTAAGTGACCCAGTAGATCAGCAGGCTGAAAGAAGCCCCTCACACACACACTACAGCTGGAGTAGTCCCGACCAGTGTGAATCAGTGTGTGTGTCCTCAATGCTACATCATCTTCAAATTTGATGCCGCAATGCGAACATATTTTGTATTTACCCCGTCTCATGCTTTTCATCAAGCCACCCAAGGTATTAACCCGTTCGCCACATTTAGAGCTATTCAATGTTTTCACTCTGGTCCTCCTGTGTCTCTTCTTTACGACATGTATCTCTGCGTGTTTCTTTAAATTGGATGCACTTATGAACCCTTGTCCGCATAGTCCACATGTGTTGGGTTTCTCTCTTGTGTGGGTCATCATGTGATCCCTGAGGGTAGTTCCATGTCTGAACTGCTCCCCACACTCAGAACACTTGTAAGGTTTTTCCCCCGTGTGGGTCTTCATGTGTTCCTTCAAGTTGCCAATGAACCTAAATTGTTGACCACACAGGGAACACTCGTGCGGTTTTACTCCTGTGTGTGTTTTCATGTGATTATTTAATTGCTCTGTCAATCTAAACTGTTTCCCACAGTCAGAACACTTGTGAGGTTTCTCTCCTGTGTGGACTAAAATGTGCTGCCTCAATTTAGCTGCTTGAATAAACTGTTTACCACATTTGGTACATATAAAGGGTTTATACTCAGTGTGGATCATCAGATGTTTACTCAATCCACCTTTGCTTCCAAAATGTTTACCACAGTCTGCACAAGTAAACATTTTCACTGTTGAGTGAGACATTATGTCTTCCTTTAATGATGCGTTGTGTCCAAATTGTCTCCTGGTATCATATTATAATTATGAACATCAGGTCTATAATCATTCTGTCCTGTGTAGTCCTAGTGCCAGAACAGACTATAAGAACACTCTTTGGCCAAAACACTGAATCCTGTTCTGAGTTGGGAAATGGACTATGTGATAGTAGGTCTATGTCCTATGACAGCTGTGTGGCTTTTCATAATGCCTCCTGTCCTGACTGTAATTTAATTACAGTGTAATGTGTATCAGTGACAGTGTATCTGTATGCATCCTTTACACACAATCATGGCCCATGTGATAGGAGTTCTCTGGTTCTCTACTGGGGCTTTTATACTCCAGGATAGCAACCCTATGCTTTAAACATTTTGAAGTCAGGTGTTTCACTTATAAAAGTGCATGCAAATTGCCTTGATATAGTCACACAGGAAGCAGTGAGTTAATGGTGAAAGTTGTTGCTGTGACCCACTGATATGCATTAGGCCTGCTCACAGATAGGTGGCACTGGCAGCAGCGTTCGGTCCCCATGCAGTGCTGCCACCTTTCAATGTATTCTGTATCAGTGGGTTACAACCTTTACCATTTATTCACAACTGCAAAACACCAACAGGAAAGCAACGAATTGTCTTCCTATCCTGTTGTATACGGTCATTTATTACCGGTAGGTCAAACGGTTACAGCTACTTTATATATGTAAGCATGCACTGAATATTTTTAAGCAAGACTTGCCATGAATCAAACATGAAGTAGATCTAGATCTATAGTAGGGCCTACAGTAGCCACTAGTCTACTGGAGGTGCAGAGGGGTCCGCCCGAGGTCGGAAAGTCGTCGAAATTAAGGGGTCCAGGTCACAAAGTCGCTTTTTTGGGGGTGCAGAGGGGTCCCCCCCTCAGGTCGGAAAGTCGCCGAAATAAAGGGTCCAAGGTCACAAAGTCGCAATAGGTCGAAAGTTGCCTCCAAAACGGCCCAGTTAGCCAGGTCGCTTTTGAACCATCTGCAGCTACACTACTGGGCAATTTGTTGGTCAAAGCCGGGGTCAAAGCCTCAGATACGGGCCATGCCTATCTAACCAGCTATCTAATCTAACTACTATCTGACCCTATCCTTTATCTAACTAAAGCATAGCATCTAAACCCCAGATACCGTACGGGCCGGCTGCATGTTGTTTGGGTCCGATGTAGGCCTACCATTAGAGACTGGGTCCAAGCATCTAATACAGGTCCGACTACAGGGAGGCTACCGGTACTCTTTATTCAGTTTATGGATCTACTATACGGTTACGGTAGGCTTACATATATCTACCATTGCTTGATTAGTAATACACTAAGTCTTAGGGGACCTGCTTAGGCTCAGGGTATATTATATAGGAGACTGTTCAAATATAACGTAGATCGACCTCCTCTGCCATAGGGGAGAGAGGAGGGTTACCGGTATGAAATGCATTATGGTTATGATTATGATACGGTACAACGTGTTACCTGCGGGGGATTGTTTGCAATATTTGCTACCATCTTATGACACATACTCAATAGCTGCTCCAAACTGAAACCAGGGACAGGGTGCCGTCATACCTGTTAATTTATCTTCGTGCCTCCGTAATAGAGTTCAGGATATCGGTGCTTTGAGAGTGGAGGAAATGGTGTGAGCTACCCCCGAGTTGCCCAAAATTATGTTACATATACCTACTTAAATATCGCATGGCCCTTTCTGATAGTTCTATAGTTATAAGTTTAGGCTCGAACTGTCAAAGGGAAATCTAATATCTATCTTTTATGTTTTTTTCCAGAACAGATTATGATGCTGCATTCGGTATAATAGAAACTACACAAGTTAATAAGCATCAGTAAATTGAAAAATCGTCGGGCTTATACATCACAATGGCAACTTCGGGTTCCAATCTGGAACCAAGACCTTTTGATATAATTGGCGATATGCAATATTCCTTGGCAGATGCACCAGGGCCAGTAGAAACACAAGAAACAGACTGGACAGAGTATCTCAAGAATGAGGACACACCAGATGACAGGGTCCTTCCCAAACAACCCAATGACCTTTCTCTCTACAAACTCATGACACAGAAGGCCGAGTCAGGAGAGAGTATGTTGAATTATGCTGCACGTCTTAGAAAATTCGCAGAGAAATGTGACTTCAGGGACTGGTCAGCAGATAAGATGATCAAGTGCATGGTGCTAGTTAGTATGAAGGATGAGGAACTGAAAATGTCCCTCCTGGAGATGGACTTGGAGCTGGAGGAGGTTCTCGACAAGGTTAAGATAAAGGAGGAGTCCACCATGGTAAGCAGGGGAAATGCAGGTTCTGGAGGCTATCAATCAATTAATAGTGACTCTGGGGATGTGGTCCAGAAACCCAAGGCTAAGCGGAAATCAAAGAAGAACCTAAGCATTGTAAAGCAGGAGACCCATGACAATGGCGAGAAAGACATAGCAGATGACAATATGATGAGCTCAATAGGGGGCCCGAACAAGTGTTTGCATTGTGGGGAGATGTTCAAAGATACTGTGGAATTAGGAACCCACATGATGAGTCATATCGGTGAGAACTACCCCAGCTATGATACAAGTGTAATGGGATTTACCCCAGAAGCCGATGTAGTTCATCACATAATACCCCATTCATCAGATACAACCATCAAGGACGAACAGTGCTCTGACTCTACTGAAGATTTCATTGAGGATGAGGTTCAAGAGGAAGATGACTTTACCCCAAACCCTATAGTATCCGAGATCACAAACAATGCAAAGAAACCTCACCAGTGTTTTGAATGTGGCAAACAGTACCCAAAGGCATGCTCCTTATATAGACACATGAGAACCCACACTCATGAAAAAACTCACCCATGTAATGATTGCGGTAAGCTGTTTAGAGAGGCAGGGATCTTAAAAAAGCATATGATGATCCACACAGGAGAGAAACCTCATCAGTGCTCTCAGTGTGATAAGAAGTTTACACAGGTCGGAGCCTTAAATACACACATGATGATTCATACAGGTGAAAGACCTCATGTCTGTTCTACATGTGGTAAACAGTTTATAAAGGCAAGTGACCTAAAGCAACACATGAGGACCCACACAGGAGAAAAACCTCACATTTGCTCATTTTGTGGTAAACCATTTACACAAGCAGGTAGCTTAAGAGCCCACCTGAGAATCCACACTGGAGAGAAACCATATGCATGTTCTGCTTGTGGTACAACTTTTGCACAGTCATCTTCCTTGCAGAAACACATGATGACCCACACAGGGGAGAAACCCCATCAGTGTACTAAATGCGGCAAAACGTTTAGACAGATGGGTAGTTTGAAAATACATATGCAGAGTCACACGGGAGAAAAACCGCATACATGCTGCGTGTGTACCAAGCAGTTCAAGACCAGAACTGACTTAAAGGTACACATGATGATCCACACGGGAGAAAGGCCACATAAATGCCCACACTGTAGTAGGCAGTTCATTCAGATAGGTGCCTTGAAAGGGCACATAATGACACACACGGGAGAAAGGCCTCACCAGTGTACTGAATGTACTAAAAGCTTCATAAAAAAAGGGGAATTGAGAATCCATATTAGAACCCACACAGGAGAGAAACCTCATAAGTGCTCTCAATGTGAGAAGCAGTTCGCCCAGCGTGGTAACTTGCTGTCACACATGAGGACCCACACAGGAGACAAACCTTATCAGTGTTCTACATGTGGTTTACAGTTCGCACAATCAAGTTCCTTAAAGAGGCATAGGTCGGTACATGCTGATGGGAAATAGCATCTCTCAATCTGAACATAACAATTCGCTAAGATGAGACTATGGTTTATACTTTGCAGTGTTACCGAGAACTTTTCATGCACATGTGGCCTGTGTCATGATGGCTTACATATGCCATTTGCCTTCAGTATTATACATAGGCCATACAAACATACCGTGTATACATTGATGTCTTATCAACGCTCTCATGCTAATTCAACTTGATACTTAGTAGATTCCGATTTGTTTTTGTGATGAGAGCTGACAAAATGAATAATGATACATGACCATAACTTCGCTTCTACTGTTACTACCGGTACTATGAAATCTGAAAAAAAATGTCACTATTGGAAAGCTAAGGTTATGCCCTGCCATTGTGACCAACGTCTGACTGGCTCACATCGGCTTTACGATTCTACATCGGCAAAAGCCGATATGTTGATATCTCTGCTTGGGGAGTTCTAATCTTTTATATGTAATACATTATTGTATTCAAAATTGCCTTTTGATAACGGGCTGGCCAGCACAGATGCATCCAGCAGGGTGTCATCTGAGATTTACAGTATTGTTGAGTAGACCAGCTGGGACTGGCCAGGTGCTCAGAGATGTACTATACATACTGCTACTGTAGTGGTACCCCTGCAGGGTGGGTGTATATAGGTCAGAGACTGGTGGAGGATCTCAATGCCTCAGTGTTCCCCTGGTAGTAGTTACCTGAGGTACCTTCCCAACCTACAGTGTGTTATTGTGTAGACACTGTATGTAAATACATAGTAGAAACTCTGTAGTAGACCAGGGACAGACCGATCCAGGAATTTGTAAAAGTATTTTAAGAAAAGGATAGTTAAATAAGAATGATATAATTATACACTGTAAATTTAAAAAAATGATGCAATGCTGCTTATACATGATTCGATTTAATTAGCTAGTGACATTTCTTTTAATGACATTTTATTCGTTAAAGAGTTAAACTGACAAAAAACGGTGAGAATGTATGTTCTAAGAAAGGGCCCCATGAACAAGGGGGGCGCCTATTACATCGAAAACAGTATGGTTATTTTTCTTAGATGCATGCTATTATTTGGTAGTTACTGAGACAATAGGTGTGCCTGTAGATGGGTATCCATATTTTTGAGTATGTCGAATTTATTTTTAGTCCATCAACTTTTAAAATACCTGCGTCGACTGGGTCAATTTTTAAGGGGCCTGTGTCGATTTTAAAAAAGCCTGTGACAGGCTGTGTCGCACATGTCGACTTTTGAAAGGGCCGTGTCGCTGTGTCGCCTGTGTCGGATTTACCCATATAGGGCCACATAGGTTGTAAGTCTGTATACTTGTGTAAGTCATCACGGTATAGCAATAAAACTGTCACTTTTGCATTCATTACCAAATTGGTTATTTTTAAGCATGATATAGCCATTGTTGACTCAGGGTCAAATGAGACGATTCTGGACACCTCTTTTCCTTGAAAAAATGAAATTGCTCCCATTTGGTCAATATTTCACTCTTTGCATCTTGCATGGTCTCAATAAATCACTTTCCACAATAGCTATCTAATGGTGTATTTGTTTTTCACAAATTCCTACTATAACCCCCCAAAAAAACAAAAAATAATATTAGGTCGTAATTGGTGGTAATTTGCTTCAGCATAGAGCTCTATGGGAGCGCGAAGATAACCGATAACCCCAAATTTGGATAGTTCGTGACAACCAATGCTATCTCTATGGGAGGGGTAGGTGAGACGCTTTTTTTCAGACATCTATCAAACACTTAAGTACTAGAGGTAATTTACAGGGGAGGTTACTTGCTATTATTTTTGTAACAGTGATAACCCTGATTCACTTTGCACTGACAATGCGCATATCGTTACAAAGACTATATGAAAATGTGAGTACCCCTATATATATGCAGGCAGTGGTAATTGACTGGGGAGTTAATGATCAGTTACACACGCCGCGCTGCGGCCGGCCGACACGTCGAAACAGAACCGGACATGGTGTCGCTGCTGATGCTCTGATCGACTTGCTTTTCGGCCGAGACTTTATCACCCTGACCCTGAGTCATCTGTGATGTTAATCACACGTTCAATCTTTATGTATATAGTCCTGCAATACTATACACCCAATATAAACCATCACCCTCTTAATACATATAAGTGCTGCTGTAGGATGCTATAGACCCTAAGGTTGAGATAAATAATGAGGCATGCTGCCCTGAGTCAGCAATGAGTAGAATACTAACGGAAGCAAGGCTAAAGGGTAAACTATTTATCCGCATATACTGCATAAAGACTCTGCCCGCCCCCACAAGCACACCAGACAAAAAACGTATTGGCCATGCACACACAGAGGCACACACCCCTGACCTGGGGGGGGGGGGGCTGCTGTTTGTCATGCTGGATGTAACCGCCGCCTCAAGCAGATCTCACACTATATGTTATAGAGTCACCGTTATATACTAGTAGTCACTATAGGGCTGATGTCATATGGTGAGGTTATTAATGATGATAAAATGGACCCCTCTTTATTTGACCCTTAATGTCATTAACCCCTCATCACTCACTCACTCACTCACTCACTCACTCACTCACTATTCTAACACTTACATGCCCAGAACTAAAAACATGATTATCTTGTGCTTGAGACGTATCGAGCATTTGTAGTATACACCTTCTTTACTGTGTAAGCCTAAGGTATAAATTGTAATTGTAATTACCTTCATCAGTCTAGTCCAGTCTAGGTAATAATTCTATTAGGATATTGGGATTATAATCGAGAGACTCTTGACATTTGACAGAAAGTCTTGCACATTGGAGGGCTGTTGGAGGAATAAATGAAACCTGAGAAGTTGGAAACGTGGTATGGATTCATATCATGCAAGTAAAAAGAAGTGACAAGTCGATTTGTTTGTACTGGTTTTATATTCCACATTCTCAGAGAGCACGTATATACAAATATAGAACCGTTCTATCTACACAAAAGATGCCCTCAGCATTGGAGGATCACTGGTATATGATATAGCCTCAATGTAGAGGCCACTGCATATATAGTGAATATAAGGCTACGCCTACGACTATAACACAACTCACAGACACTACATCCTGACTCCACTGTAAAGGGCCATAATACATAGAATAAATATTCTACGGGAAAAAAACATATATACGAAAGACGCGTGGCCAAAAACTATATAAAATACACTTGTTTTCTTATTTCTTGTAGCACCAGTAATTGTCAATGTCCCATGAATATGTATATTTATTATTCTATTATTAGAATGTATATGTCACGCGCAATATCGGAATTTGCGCAATATCGGAACTTCTACATGGTCATAAAATATATTATAAAATATATCAGTATACCCCTCAAACAGAATGGTAGGACAAAAAATGTAGCTGCAAGGGGCCACTTTTGTATCATCTGTGGCCCAGTCAGCCAAAGCCTCAATGTTTTATCAAAGCAGAGGCATTTGTGCCACACCTTATTCACAGCTATATACAGGTGTGACATGTATGTCGGTTCTCCCTGACTGTTTTCACACTTCCAATATGCAGTACAGCATCCTTAAACATCACTGAAATATATATTTATATTCTATACCTGTAGCTAAAATAAAAACAGGTAGGAATTCTGAAACTGTGCAATCCAACTATGGTGCAATTCCGGAATTGCCCTGCGCAGTTCCGGAATTGCACATGGGCAATTCCGGAACTGTACAGGTTCTGATTCTGCGCCTGACATATACATGCTGTAATACATTTAATGATATTTATAAATTACTAATGCCTTCAGATTTGGCCATTGTTCTGAGTTCACAAAATGAATGTGAGGCTTGTCTCATACATCTGTGTCTTCACTATTGTTCTTACTGCAAATTGCATATTTGCGCATGGGGTGTTCTTTTTCTTTCTTTCCTGTTCACTTCTTTCGTTCTACATAGGAGAAGTATACGGCCCTTACGAGCATAAGTGTCATGTTATGCATGGCATCCTAGTAGATACATGCAGTAAAGTAACAAACTACATGTGTATAGCAGTAGAATAGCACAATATCAACACTATTTACATTAAGGTATGTTCTTTGCCAGATGTTTTGATGAATATCCTAGTTATAAATGTGATAAATTAGTAGATACCATCACCCATTACGTTACCATATGTCGTATGAATATGCAACCTTGCTATTCAGTAGACCTGCATTCTATGCCATTATTAGTTAGTATTAACCAGGTAATTCCCAGAAGAGACACTCCTAGTAGTAGGCCATATCTAAAGTAATTTAAAAATCCCAAACGCTGTCCTGGTCATTGCAAGTAAGCACCTTAAATGTTCACATGTCGTATTTCACAAGCTCTAGAATCACTGATCCGCTGGTGTGCGGTCATAGATAGAATTTAATCTCAGAACTCAGCAAATTGCTTTTGTATGTTAACATCGTTATCCAGAATGGTGACATTTATCTCCATGTTCATGACACCATCCGCATCAGTAATGGGACCATAATGTACTTTGGAGTTAGTGATATGATACTTTGATGACGTTGTCATCTCCCTCAAATGTTACATCCGTAATCTTATCTGTATAATATCTCATGTATGATCGTCATCCCTTGGTTGTGTACTCCATGGAGGTTTCCTCATCTCTTGGGGGACTGATTAGTTTATAGCTATGACATCATAACTTGGATGCGTAAGGGATGGCATCATAACCAGGGTGTATACTCATCAATTGGATGTGTACTCTATAGTTATGACGTCTTCACTTGGATGTGTACTCCATGGGGATGACGTCATCACTTGGCTCTGTACTGTACAGTTATGACGTCATCACTTGGGTATGTACTGTATGGGGATGACGACATCACTCGGGCATGTACTTTATTATAGCTATGACGTCATCACTTGGGTATGTACTCTATGGGGATGACATCATTTGGGTCTGTACTGTATAGCTGTGACATCATCACTTGGGTGTGTACTCCATGGGGATGACGTCATCACTTGGGTGTGTACTGTATGGGGATAATGACATCACTTGGGCATGTACTTTATTATAGCTATGACGACACCACTTGGGTATGTACTCTATGGGGATGACATCACTTGGGTGTGTACTGTATAGCTGTGACATCATCACTTGGGTGTGTACTGTATGGGGATGACGTCATCACTTGGGTGTGTACTGTATGGGGATGACGACATCACTTGGGTGTGTACTCTATGGGGATGACGCGTTCCTTCGACACATCGGGGAGTGCCTTGACGGCTGGCATGGGTGCGGTGACAGTGAGCACCCCCTCAGGTGACAGGACAGAGCCCAGAGTCTCTAGCTGCACGGAGGGGGGCAGCAGGAACTGCCGGTGGTACTCCCGGAAGATGCGTCCTCCGGGGCCTTCCTCCTGGTGCCGGGCGTACACAGTGAGCTGGTTGTCGAGCGTGCGCACCGTCACCTCATCCGGCCGGAACTGACGAACATCGAACTCGAGACGCATGTGCCTGGAGCCATCCTTGTTGGTGACAATGGGGTTCTCTGACTTCCACTCGTCGGCCATGGAGAGCTGTGGGGCCTGCATACGCGGCATGGTGGGGATGGCCGGTGCCATGGTCCAGGTGGGCTCTGGCAGTGCAGGAGGGGGGCACACAGCCAGGGTGGACATCTGGTTGGACCTTGCAGGTGGGGCTGTAAGTGCAGGGGTGATGGATGAACCCATGGTCACCATGGGGGCTGGCATGGATGTACTCATGCTACCCATGGGGGCTGGCAGGGCAGCCATGTTGAGGTTAGGGGTGAAGTGGTCCAGTGGCATTAGGCGCTGGAACCGCCTGAACATCTGGTCGATCTCTTGGTTGAGCTGCCGCATGTGCTCTTCCATGCGGCGGTAACTGGGGCCGAAGTCGTGCCACGTGCCCACGTCCCATGTTGGGTCGAAGAAGCTGAATGGGCTCCTAGACATGGGCACAATACGACCCACTTCCATCCCTGGAGCTGTCGTGTGATGTGTCACACGCACCGGACTCACACGCATTGCCATGGTTGCCAGTCTGCAAAAGATTAAACAGATACAAGGTTATAACCTGTGATACACAGTATAGCTCTGTACTAGGAACAAAGGGGAATTTGGGCAAATCGCCAAAAACTTTGAACATAGGCATACATACAACCTCATATCGTTGTCAATCTAGAAAATGTGAGCTTCAATGGACCTGGAATTCCAATCCACACTGGGTTGAATTAGGTAGCCCAACACATAAATACCAGAAATAATCTTAATGTTTAATACTGATTATGTTAGGGAGCATGATTGTTATCTGAGGGGCACTTTATTCTAAATGTGCAAAGAGAATTAGCCCAGCCTCGGGGGCACCCTTATCCCATACTGAGCTCGAGCCCGATAATAGATTAAACCCTCGAGAGCAATGTTCCAAACAGAGATTCCCTTGGTGGAGAGATTCGGCTACAGTTACATTGTACAATGTACATGCCTGTATTAGTGTCAAGCCCATGTATATTGATACACCACTCTGAGGCCCAATCCAGCCCAGCCCAAACTGAGTGGGTCCCAAGTGGGCTTGCTACACAGGATTGCCTGACGTCCGATATTACCCAGTAACACAGGCGTGTTGACACCACTCTCCTTACATAGTGACTTTATCACGCTGTAACTCTGCCACAGTAGACTGTAAATCAGTCCCTGGTAGGCCCCCTGTGTGTGGCTACCACTCAGCTGACTGACACCACCTCAAGGGTTGGTGAGCAGGTGCTGAGAGCAGCTCACACAGCACAGGCACCTACCACAGGGAATGGTTCTTAGAAACCTTAGTTCAAAAGGTATATGTTTAACTGACTTTGCTGTTGGACTCATAAATGAGGGAAAGGGTATACAGTATATATTCGGGGGGGGGGTACTCAAATTTATTTTGACACGGGTGTGTGGCTGAGCCTCTGACAAACCCTTACCCTTGGCTAGAGGGATTTTGGTAAAAAGGGCCTATGTTTTCGAAAATTTCGCGGACACGCGCCTCTTAATTAGAGCAATTTAGGTTAAAAAAAAGGGCTTCTGTGTAGAGAAATTTGCCGAAAATTGGAGAGATTTCGGTCAAAAGTGACCATTATTACATGAATTTTGGTGAAAATTCGAAAAAGTGACCCTTGGCTAGAGGGTTTTTGGTGAAAACAGACCCTTGGCTAGAGGGATTTTGCTGAAAACTGACCCTTGGCTACAGGGATTTTGCTCAAAAACCACCCTTGCCAGCTGCACACCTGTGTATACAAAATATACCAAATGCCCCCCCCCCCCGGGTACATATGCTGACCAACATTGCCTCTTGCCGCCCCCCCCCCAAAAAAAAAAGAAAAGTACTGTAAATCCCCTAATCCAAGTAATCAAAATAAGCTGGAAGTATTCAGACAAGCTAACGAGTATAGAATGCTAAACATCAAAGCTACGATATAGAAGGCAAAAGCCAATACATCCAAGATCGAGTATAGAGGTTGCTCCTCTCCATATTTCCATGTGCATGTACACCTTCCTGTGCCATGAATCAGAGCAGATGCTCGGGAGTAACTCGGTCATAGAGTGGGTGCGGTACTGCTGGGGGATGGTAGAGTGCCAGATAACACCCCCCCCCCCCCCCACACACCTCTACAGCATGCACGTGGCCCAGACTGATTACCAGAGGTATAGGGATCTACACTCACTGGTGGCTGGGGGAGGCGGCGCTTTCCCTCAGCTGACCCTTACTATGGAAAAAGAGAAGAATGTGTGTTGCAGGCTTGCAGCTCTATCTAACAGTACAGGGTAGACCCTACCCCCCCCCCCCTCCCATCCGCATCTCCCATAATATTGAAAACAGATTTAATATTATTCTTTCGGATCTAAAACATTCAAGTCCCAAACAAAATATTCCTGTGAATCATCCCTAAATAGAATGAAAAAGAAAAGCCCACCTCGCCACTACATTCCTGGCCATGGTACCCCAAACAGATTATTTCTTGGCCTATAGGTGTACACTCATATAAGATCCACATACCAAGGTAGCCAGTCACTGCCTCCAGTGGACTCTGGTCTGCATCAGCCCTCGTGGTATGCTGCTGAGACTGCCCACACAGGCCTGACAGGGTCATTAGTAATAGCATAGAAATAGGGCACTGCCAGAGGAATGGAGATAATCTGTCCATCAAAATATCACATGGGGTGAGATTTATACTACATGATTGTACTCTGTACTAGTATTTCATAATCTCGACGTCTAAGTAGCATGCTTCTATAGACACGCCGTGTATACATTAATGTACATTAATTAATTGATTGCAATTATATTATAGGCCTACTGAAAGTAGGCTAATTATTCTTAGCCATATCTTAATAATAAGACAATTATTTTTGGACTGATGCTATGTCCCAATTGTCTGCTTATCCAAATGAGAGAATTGAAACCCTCGAAATAATATAATGACTTCTTTCATTGAGCAATACCAGTTATAAGTGACGACTATATACATGCTATATAAAAATGCTAAAACAACACTTTATATATGGGAGAGAAATAGATGTTTTGCCAGACAGATCTGCCCTTGTCTACCATGGAGTAACCTTGCGGACTGTATGAGTTATTAAGCTGACTGTGCCTGCCAGTCACAGCCCCATACAACCTACTCATATAAACAAACAACATACGGCTGCCATTTCGTGATTATTTTGCCAGGTTCCCTTGCTAACAGCATATAATTGAGATTTATAAAGCCAGTTCCACGTGAGAAAGAGCCCAGTAGAATGTTCACAACAGAAATGTGTTTTCTAATCTAGCTACAAACTCATAAGCAAATGATATTGTACCTGCCATCCCATGCTAGAGGGGAAGTATTACAGAAATTCCATGCGACCTATACTATTTGGGGGTAGCTTCATCGTTGTGCATCGTTGTTTATCACCACCAGCAAATCCCTCAGCTTCGAATGCTTCCCCAATGGTCTGATGCATCTGATCTACACCTATATACTATTATACATAGTGATTCTAACATTCAGATCTAGGCATGTTACTAAGCAAAAAACTGGATAATCCCTCCAGAAAGAACAACCCTTTTAAACCCTATCCATAAACAGGTGTTGTTACATGTTACCCACAGCCACCACAAGGTTACCTGTATGTTCTATGTGGTATGGACCTGCAGAAAAGACCTTCCTCCTATCCATGCAGGTGTCACGTTCTGGGCTCAAGCTGCTACACCCTCTTTCCCATATACACAGGAGGAGAATGCCTCCCTTTCACCCCAACGTCCACAAAGCAGGCCTTATTATGTGAACTTGAGGTCAGTCATGTGGAAAGCAGCCTAAAGTGTTCTGTGTATAAATACCATTTAAAAAGCAGCCTGACACATTTAGACTACCATACAGCTGACATAGTTTCACACACTCCAGATAACTCCTGATGTGCAGCATTTCAGGATTCCTGAATTTCAATTGTGGCTATCATAAATGGTTTAATTAAAGATTAATTACACTAAGCCCTTAAGGCTTGTGCAGGTGTGCACGTTGCAGGTAGACCATTACTAAAATTACTGTGTCAAATTAAAACAATCCATCCTGAATGTCCCCCATATTCTGAGAGACATGTGGAGAGGGTCCGGGTGGGGCCTCAATGATAGTGGGTGGTGGTGGGTGGCGATATGGTGGCGGAATCATAAACGATTTTGGTGTACATTCCCAAACAAAGATGACCCCATATTGACCTCACTGAACAAACACACCAGGTTCCTGCCGAATCCCTCTCAGTAGAGGATAACTGTGACACAACCTGAATCACCAGGACTAAATGACTAGCACTGTCTATAGAACGCCAGAGACACAGACGAACTAACAGAGGGAAGACAGACAGACAGACAGGAGGGGCAGACACAGTGACCAGAAGGAGTGAGCAATAGGACAGAGAGAGAAAGTGGGAGGAGGAGACAGACATACAGATAGGCATACATGGTTTCAAACATATAACCAGGGACATATAGGATAGGCAGACAGATAGAAACAGACAGACAGACATAATACAGGACAGACAGACAGATGGGAGGGCACGACACGGTGAGAACAGCGGCAAGGATCAGAGCCGGGCCCCCTCAGGAATGTACCTCACGGACACAGAGTCAGGCAGGGCTAACGCCCACAGCCCCCAGCCACATGTAACTCATACCTATACTCCATCCTGCAACACCTGGCATATATAAATGTACCACAACAACATCTAACTCATACCTATACTCCATCCTACAACACCTGGAGGGCGTTTCTGGTGGGGACTTATGTAGTCCATATCTTTTTTCCATAAACCGTAACTTTTTTCCATAAACCATACATTTTTTATCTCTTCCAGTTCTCTTAATTAAGGCTAAAAAAACATCTTTTGTGCGGAAAAGTAAGGCCCAGCCTATATGGTCCTCATGGCATGATTTATGATATCATAGAAATGCATTTTCATAGCTTTTTTTGGAAAGTCCATGGTCCATAAATTGACTTATGGAGTTCATAACCTTTTTATGGAGGTCCGTAAGTCAGCTCCATAAACGAGAAACGCCTTCCTGGCACATATACATCTAACCACAAGGCCATAACATATCTCATCTAATCGGAAACCTCACAGCAAAACATTCAAAATCAGGTGACCTGGTGCTACGTAAACACAACGTTGAAAAATAATTAAGGTGGGTAGACCCCATAGTCTAGAAGTAATTAGATTTCGTCAGGGTTTTCGCCATGAGGCCCATATTATAAGTAGTCTCAAATGGTGTAAAGAAAATAGGGGGGTCCCGAGCTAGTTTCTGAGATATCTAGCTTTGAGTTTGGAGTGATCTGTAATAGGATCATATGGTGATAGTACACATGTGCATGAAATAGCATATTAAAGTAATTAACTTTCCCTATAGTTCTCTCAGGATATAGTCTACAATCCTTTACACCCAGAAACAATATTTTGAACATATGCTACCCTGCATATTTTAAAGGTTTTTGGTGTTTGAAATAAAAAAATATATAAATGGAGCACACAGTCTTGATGTGGTACAGGTATAGCTTTCAGCATGCCTGCTACCAGAGCCCCAGTAGAGTAGGGGTAAAGCGTTAGACTCATGCAGGAGACCCTGGGTTCAAGCCCTGGTCAGGTCTCGCAGGGTAATTTTGACAACACATGACAATATGTATCTAATTTACAAAAATATCACCAAAGGCACCCCCTGGTGTGTTCTGGGACAACTACATGTGCATATGTGCAATGACCTGCGCAGTTGACGTGTTTACAATTAGGGTCTAGCCACCTTAAATCACTTATCTCAAAATTTTCTACCATATCCCCTGAAAATATCATCTCACTTTTGGCCCAGCTACCATTCTGTCTGGGACAGAGTCTGCTTTGTAAATAAATTCTCCACTGTGAGAGTGACAAAGGACGCTCAGAAAGCAGTACATAATCCGATACATGTATACTATCTGACAAATGCATATGGCTATAGCGTCATATTGCTTACAGAAGTCTCAAGGTCAAACCCATGTCCATATGAAAACTCTTTTCCAATTTGCAAAAACTTATTTTTTTCAGTTGGACAAGCATGCATCCATTCTTCTCCCTGCTTAAGATACAATAGTCAATGGAGCAAATACTGAGAGAAACTATAGGGGTTAGTAGGGCAAAAACCATGTCCCACCAAACACAACACTTAGACACCGGACTAAATCTTGTAAATGTGTGGGTGCGTGAGGGAGTAGAGGGCTTCAAATGCACTGGAGTATGAACAGGGACTGGTCATTGAAAATGAATTCCAGGCAATTTGCCCCTAAAATAACATCAAAATCAGAAACAAAATTAAATTACTTTACTATCAGGGATAGTCAGTTGACCTGTGCCATTAGACTGCCATTGTCTATAACTGTTATCCCAATAATTATGCTATACACGAATATAGAGGCCATGGGATACAGGAGAAAACGGTTGGCCTGGATAGGATGGCCAGAAGCTATATAATAGACGAGAAAAGGTCACACCTACCTTATAATATTATTATAATTAAGCGTATAGGACCAGGTGTGCTGGTCTATGTACTACAGGAGGACTGGATGTCTGCTTACTGTGAGGTCGGAGTAGGATCTGGGAGACAGGGGCAGTGTGTGGTGGGTAAGGGGAGGGAGATCCAGGTGATGGCAAAGGGGGGGGGGTAGTAGGGACCGGGTTGGGAGTATAGTGTGAGGGAAGCCAAGGGAAGGAGCTAGAAAGGGAAGGCAGCAGTCAGACATACTAGTAGCTAGACAGGTAGAGAGTGAAATGGGGGATACATGATAAAATATGTATCACAGAGCCAGAGAAACTGTCGCCAACTGTATGTAGGAGTCTCCTAAGGAGGACACAAGCGTTATAGTTATACATGTAGTAATATGAAAGCCTGGGCTAAGCAAGTTAACCTTACCTACCTTAGAGCTGAACTAGTATAGTCTAGTGAGTGGGATACTGCTCCTGTACAGCGTATGTAGGTCCTCCTGGAGTGCTAGTCTGGGGAGGTCTGGGAGTGAGTAGTCCCACCCTCCTGTGTCCGTCAGGATTCTGCTGCTGTGGACTGGAGTTGTTTACTGGAGGAGTAGGTAGCCTATATTACACCAGCAGCAGTCAGGTTCTGGGAGGGTACCCCTGGAGGCCCTCACTTTATACTTGTTGTACACAGCCTCACAGGCACATTTCAGTGAAGGTTGGGCGTGGGTTACCTTTCACCCCCTCCTACATGTTTCTCCCTACGCCCACAGCGCCACCTGGATACGTCATGTGTACTATCTACGTCACCGACGTCATTATGCTTACACTGCCCACGAGATTCACACCCATATACCTCAAAAGTCAAACACCCATAATGCTTCACACTGAAACACTGCCAAGTGGACCAGAGCTCTAAACACCTTTGCTGTTTTGTCATAGCAAATAAGCTAATGCTTTATGAATGTAAATTGCAGTGATCCTATAGCCTAATAACTGCTGTCGACAAAAAGCTGATTACTAAAAATATCTCACAAGGTTACTGATGACCATGGATCATCACTTGTACATTGAGAATTGGTCTAAATGTTAAACACAAGTCATGTAGGTTCAAGAGTTACACCATTCACCTATATGGGGCCCTTGATGGGGGGGGGGGGGGTCCCATGTCCCATGTCGATCTTAAGAAATGCTCATGTCATCATGTCGATCTTAAAAAATGGCCATGTCGCCATGTCGATTTTAAGAAATGCCCCATGTCCCATGTCACTATCTATTTATAAATTCATCATGTCCCATGTCACTAAGCCCCAAAAAGGCCCATGTCGCCATGTCGAATTTAGGGGTCGAGGGCCATCTGTATGCCCCCTCCCCCAACCCAGCCTGCTTCACGTACACCCCTTAGGCTAAACCCGACACCTGGAAAACAACAGTAAAGTGATGGGAAAACAACTGCTACTAGACCTGTTGGTCTATGGAGTGCTATGAGTCAGAAACACTGGCGTATGAAAAGGGGAGGCCCGGGGTGGGCAATCAGGTCCAAACTTGGTAATCACTGCCAAACGACCCTGGAAAGCAGGAGCGGTGCAAAAATAGGGGGCGGTTGCTGGAGGAGGGAGCGCTGAATGTGTGCAGTAAATGGGTCTCTGTAATTATGTGATAAGCTTATGGGCAAGAAAGGTTTCAGTCAAATAATACTTACTGAGGTTTGATCTAGGAGTGTGTGTCAATGTGTTTCATAATAAGTTATCCCCCGGGTTATCCCTGCATTCTTAATCGAATTGTGAGAAAATGGAAAAAGATGAACAAAATAATCAATTCTCCCTGAGAAAGATATGGGCAGTAGCTTATGTAAGGAATCTAGCAATGGCCACTTCTATATTTTGTGGGTCGGTAGTTTGACAGTGAGAAAGTTCAGTTATAGTCCACATGGCCAAAGTCCGCCTTATGTGCTATAGGCACTGTAGGAACACTGGGCCTGGAATGTATAGTTATCTGATCACTGATGGCCGACAGTGAGTAAGCAATGCTAACAGATTCTGTCTATTTGTGGTGTAAATATTGGATATTCTTAGATGATAGTTGGTAAAACTATACCCCAAAGCCATTAGTGCCCTATATAATACATGGCCATAGCCACCAATACATAACTTTACAATGTTTAACTCCCTATAAATACTGTGCAATCACATACTCATCAAATTTGTATATACTTCCCGTTACCTGTTGATAGCCTGTCCATGACAGCCAAAGTGTTCATCTGTTCCTCAGACGTCATTCATTGTGATTTGAAACATGTAACATTAACTAAGCATACATATACAGGTGAGCCAGAAAATTAGTCAGGAAGACCATGTTGTACGGTATGATGACTAAATAAAAAAAAACAAAAAAAAAAACACCTGTAGTTTTGCTTACAAACACAACCACCCACCATAGGTGATCAGTTAACTATGTACTGTTCCTACAGTGTTAGGAGGGGTGGTCCAGGGATGACAGTTTGTGACTTAAAAGTGTTTGACACAAACAATATGGCAATATAGCAATATTAACACATAATTATAATTATATACATTTATTGACTCAGGGAGCCATGCTCCCAGAGTCTTATGCGACGCCTCTGTGAGACGTTTTTCAGGGGAAATTATATTTTTTTCATTTTCCAAATCTTTCATAGAAACATTAGGCCAATCAATCAAAAGTACACGTAATCTGATAATTGAAGTGTTTTCCCACCCAGGGATCCAAAAAACATTCTTCTACCCCTACTGGAACCCCCTGAAAAAAATTGCTAAAGTAGACCTTGCCAAAAAACATCGTTTTTTCCTCACTGTAGACAAACATGAATGTACTGGTGTAGACATTTCGTCGATTTCGGCATTTAGTGTTAAACCTATGGAGGATCTGACTTTTAGCAAGGTGAGACGTTTTTTGTCAGACCAGAATTGGGTAGGAAGAGATCTGTGGACGAAAATAGTGTATGGTAGGGTCTGTGGGAGTTGGGAGTTACACACTACACATGCATGATGCACATGCACATGCACACTACACATGCACACTACACATGCACACTACACATGCACACTACACATGCACACTACACATGCACACTACATTATGGGTAGGTGAGACGTTTTTTGTCAGACCAGTTTGCCATCTGTGGACATATAATCGATGTGGGGTGGATAGGGTTGGGGTTTGGGGTGTACTTGAGGTTAAGGGTGGGGCACACTACAGACAGCACACTACAGACAGCACACTACAGATACCTGCCCTGAGTCTTTTGTGATTAGGATCACACGCTAGATCTTCTTCGTAGTAAATTATGTATAAAGATACAATAATTCTTTGTGTAATATGTACATCCCCAGTGCCAAATTCCACAACAACGAAAACTAGAACTAATTTCCACACCAATTGGTGCCCCATAGTAGAAGGTTCTGGTTCTGTGACGAAGACTATGTATACCCGGTTGTAGGTATGTGACGTCACATCTTGTATCCTACACAACATACCTGTGGTTACTAACTACTCACATCGTGTTTCTGGAAAATGTTAGACTTAGATTTGTTATCGAGAATATTCCCCTTACACTGCGTAAAATAGATAGGGGGAGGGCGTTCCTATAAGTCCAAATTTTGAAGAGGTGTGTCTCAGGCCACCCGAACCTAGATTTAAAAAAGGGCCGACCTTAGCTTTTTATCCGATTTTGGGGATTTTATTCGAATAAGATATTCATATTTTTCGAGAAATAACAACATTTGTAGTCAGGATGAACAAGCTCACACATCTAATTATGTGTCTGATCTCAGGAAATTGCTTTGTAAGGAGAAAATCCAACAATTCTGTATTTCTATTTGCCGTAAGAATCAGTGATTCATCCTGACTACCCGCGAATTGCGACTCATTCCAGGTACTTTCAAAAAAGGGGGAAAAATCCCACACCTAGCCTAATAGTTTGATCTGTGGAAATTGCTTTTTAGAAATGATAGGGTCAATGATACGGTCTGAATGATTTTGTTACTGGACATCGATTCTCTCTCTTTGTAGCTCTATAGTGATCGATGCCCAGTTTTATACTTCAGACCAGTGGCTCATTTTGGCTGTTTTTTGCCTCACAGATTGCTTCTAGGGCAAAATCCTGACTAGGTGCCAATATATTCTCTATGCCAATGTGTAATATGAGGGTAGAAAATACTGGAACCTCAGTTAGAAAAAATCCTACTGAACAGTTTTTGAGAAAATTAGGGTTTTGTTGCATATTTTTGGTGTTTTTAGTACATTTCCTACATAAACCGTGAACGCCAGCATTTCTCACTTTTCAGGTGTTTAGAATCAGAATTTGACTTTTTTTTATTCGCAGTAGGATTTCTGAGTATCGAGCCATTCTAGAAAAGCTATTTTTTGGAAAAAATACTTAGTATTTCTTGATGATTTTCGTTGCACAAATTTAGGGTTGTAATATAAAAACTGCATTGTCATCCAATCAAAGTGTTTATGCACTGTTGATGGTCACCCCCTCCCACCCTCTTCACTCTGCATTGAAGGAGAACAGGCAGGGGAAGTATACTTGTCCGTATATAGCTGTTGACCTGGGTGCTGGGTGCATTTTCAATTTATGGGGTGCCAACTGTTCATGAAAGAAAAATCAAATAGAATATTTTTATTTTTTTAGTATCAGATTAACTACAATTCATGATAGCACTTAAAGCATTGTATTTGCATTAATATGAATGGTAGCCACCTTATGGGGTGCCAACTATTCATGAAAGAAAAATCAATAAGAATTTGTTTTTTATTAGCAGTAAATTGATGCAACTACAATTCGAGATTGCATTTCAAGCATCGGGGCATTCAATGAATGGTAGTCATCTTAAATATATGGGGTGCCAACTGTTAATGAGTTTTAAAGAAAGAATAGAATTAGTTTTTTTATTAGTACCAGATTAATGCAACTACAATTCGTGATTGCACTTAAAGCATTGTGGCATGCAATGACTGGTAACCACCTTGAATGTATGGGGTGCCAACTGTTCATGAAAGAAAAAAAAAGTGTTTTTTTTAGAATCAAATTAATTCAACTGCAATTCAAGATTGCATTTAAGCATTATGGCATTCAATGACTGGTGGCCATCTTGAACCTATGGGGTGCCAACTCTTCATGAAAAAAACAACTAAATTGGATTTTTATAACAGTATAAAATTAATGCAACTACATTTCAAGATTGCATTTAAAGCATTGTAGCATTCAATGAGTGATAGCCATCTTGAATCTATGGGATGCCAACTGTTCATGAAAAAAAAATAGAATAGATTTTTTTTATTAGAATCAAATTACTGCAACTGCAATTTGAGATTACATTAAAAGCATGGTGGCATTCAATGAATGGTCACAATCTTGAATTTTGAAATGAACATACACACAGACATGTTCATAGGCATGAACATGGTGTCTTCCTTCATTATAGATATTCATGGATTTCTACTTCTACTAAATATAGCTTTCTGTTAGAAGGATTCTGTTACATGGATGTCGATGTCCAGTTTTAGATATATATCCATATAGTGCATTGGAGTGCTATAATGTTGGAGTGCTGTATATTAAACTGGTCGCTCTGAATGATTTTGTAAACTGGTCCTCTAAAAATAAACTAAGAACTAATGAAACAAAGACCAAGTTAGTATTCTTCCCATCGAATGAGAAATATAAAGTAAAACCAGAACTGGAACTACTGGGTAAATATTAGGATCAATATTACAAAGCTTAATTTTTTGCCGTCATATAAATATCTTGGGGTAATACTTGATTATGGGTTGAACTTCAAGTTGCATGTGAAAGGGTTTCAAGAAGACAAATATTGGTTTCAAATCTTATCTGTTGGCAAACTTGAAACGTTATGTACTCACTGACATTATGCTGCTCATATACAAAACGTATAAGTTGCCCTTGTTTGATTACGCTGATGTTATGTATCATAGTGGAGGAGTCAATGCCCTTTTATAAAGGGTGCAAAATAGACGTGGAAAATACTGTTTAAAATTGTCAAAGTTAACCCCTCCGGCCCCGCACTCCCTACGTAGCCTGGCACCATTACAGGTACCATTACCGTTACAGGAATTGAAGTATACCCCCTATCCACGAACTTTTGAGTGAAAAGGGTACCCTATTTCTAGTAAAAACACGAATTTTGGGGCCTAAAAAGAACCCCTATTTTTAGAAAATGCGAACAACTTTAGAAACTCCATCCTTTGATTAAAAACACTGATAGTGATACTGTTACATATAACAAGGAACATAGATGCATCATCATCAAAATAGACATGGAAATGGTTATCATCTCTGTACAATTATTCTTCAATCTTTATGCTACTGACACCCATGCACAGGTTGTTCTGACTGTTTTGGCTCTATGATCACCCAGTAAACAAAAAACGTTATACAACATTTTATAACGTTATATAGCGTTAAATAACGTTTCTCTAAGGCTCCTTACTATTGCATAACGTTATATGAAGTTTTATAACGTTATTTTGACGTAAAATAACGATTTTTGTTAGCTGGGCAGGGGCGTGGCAACCGGGGAGGGGGCGGGGGGGGGGGACATCCCCCCCCCCACTCACTTTTGACCAACCCCCAAAAAAGGTCAAACCCAAAAGGTCAAGTAAAAAGAGGTCAAAAAGGGTCAAAGTACTCCTCAGTCCCCCCTACTCTGAAACTGCTTGCCTAGCACACCCCTGGTATGTAGCCCCCTGGCGGGCAAAGTTGGCACTTTTACAACCTTCCCCGTATGATTTCTTTCTTCTCTTTCCGACATGTGGGTCAATTACGGATCGGGCTATCAATATGTTGCTACATGTACCATGAATATGACTGCATTACCATGAAGCCAACGCCTCATCATTGGCAGTTGTGGTGGATAATTATATGGTGTTTGTATTTGATTGTGAGGTACTCGACGATTTGGCAAAGACCTAACCAATTGACCAACGTACAGTTGTATCCTGGCCAAAAGAGTTCTAAAACCAAATAACCCAGAAATACACATACATATGATCTCCACACCAATGATGTTCTTAACTTTATTATACTAGAACCTGCATCTAGTATTTCCTTTTCATAAACAGTACCTTGGTGTTGTATGATAACGATCATGGGTGGCGATTAACGTGAGAGATTGGAAATGGAATCCCATTTCAAGTACCAATACCACAACGCTGAAAAACAAGAGCATAATATATTTTTGCAGTGCCCTTACTACGTTAGTCGTGTCAGAAGTCGTCAGGACATTGGAATCACTACCTACTATATCTTAGAAATAAGGGGACGAGATGCTTTTTTGACACCCCCTAAACATGTATTAGCTAAACATGTATTAGCAAGGCACTGTATGCATTCAATTTAGGATTTGGAGAACAACTTTAATTCATACACAAATAGTGAAATCAGCATACCAAAATACATGTAATTGCACCCCTTGGTGGTACCCTCAGATACCTTTCACTCTATATGGTCCCGATACGAGCAACGCTATCTAGAGGAATCTCATAGAGTTTATGACCAACTCCATATTCATTATTCTTCATTGATCAGCAGAATATTTCTCTTGGTTGAAACCTAGGTAGCAGCACTGGTCAGGACAAGAGTAGTACAGCCATGACAGACAAGGTGGCGGTGGTGTTTTCACCTTGCAGTCTGTACGTAGTATAAGTAGTTATAGCGTTCTAACTGGTGCAGACTTGTTCCCGTGACCACACTGTTTACGTTGACACCAGCAATCTCGTGAACCTTGGTTCCGCTCTCGTATTGTAGCCTGTTCCCCGGAAGCTATGGTGTGTGACTGTCTGGTCACTGCCTAAGTCTCACGATAAATGGCGAGCACAGAACTAACATGGCCGCCCATACGGAGAAACCCGAGTCATCGCTATAGGACGAGTACCAAGCTGTACGCGAAATACAGTAAAGGGAGCCTTATCTATATATCCTAAACACAATGCTAAACACAATCCTGCCACGTATTTGTAAGCACAATATATTTGTAAACTTGTTTAGCTCACTAATGTGATTTATATAATAGCTAAAGTAAAAATGTAGGTGCTTAGGTCTAGAAGATGTTCTCATTATCAAGTGTCTAGATTCCATGTTTTGTGTTTAAATCCCCAAATGTTTAGATTTGCAGTTTGGTGTTTAGGTATTCTCATATAAATAGATATAAGTTCATAAGTATAGTGTCTATATAGCATCTGATTGATTTTGCACATTATTCTTTAGGATGTAAGATTCAAGTGGTCAATTGTCTATGGTGTAAATATTCTATGACTCTCTTATTATATGAAATCATCTTATATTGATTTACAAAGTGTTTGTAGCATATTTGGGACGACAGTAGCATATACCTGTCTATAGAAAGTACAATTCACAAACAGAGCTGCCACCTGGTGTGTGATTTAAAACATAAACATCACATGTTCACATCCTATACTACAGTGGCCCAGGAGGGCAAAAAAAAAAGATTTTGAAAAAAAAGTGATTTTGAAAAAAACGTGTTTAAAAAATATAAAGATACCTATCCAACGTAGGTGTATGTACTTTAAGGTATGTTTTTCTCATTTTTTATACACTATCACTTTTATACTTTGTTACTTCGACAGTATCATTTTGCCACACTGATAGTAACTCTCAACCCCATATTTCACAACACCTATTCATCTTTTGCTGTCTAAACATATACCCTTTAGACTGTTTAAATGCTAAACAGCTAAACATGTTTAGCATAACTGTTTAGGTATCTAGAATGAAAGTGTTTAATTCCTAAACACATGATGAATTATACACCTACCTAGGCAAAATGTTTAGAATTCAAACATGTTTAGACCTAAACATGTTTAAAACCTAAACACCTTTTTTACAGCTGTATGCAAGAGGTGTAAAATGCTTTGTTCTCCGTGCCCGCCAGGTAGTATAGACCTAGTAGTAGTAGTAATAGGCTACCTTAACTCCTTTTGTCCTTTGTCGTCATGACGCATGAGACTACTCGCCAGGGCTGCATTCATGTATTATGCGGTACTTTAGATGTTACCAGGGTACACCACTGTTGCATGATTAGTTTTAGGAGTGGCAATCAACCAAAGCATGTGTTTGCCTAGAATCCAGGGGAGAAACAAATTGTCTATTTGGTCCATGTATCAAGGTTGGGAAAGCCTTGCTGGAGTGTCACTGCCGGGTCATTGCATGTCATGTATCTGTGATATCACTTCCAAATAGGTGAACACCTACCAAGATGAGATGAGATGGCTGCCACTCCATAGAATTGGTGAGTTCGGCATCTGCCAAATTTATTACTGCATTATGTTATTGAACCAGCTGCCTGTCACATCAAGACGGGACCTGCAATGAACTAGTCTAAGTCTCACCAAATCGATACAAATGGAAAGTCTACATAACCGGCAACAATCTATGACTGGCAAAAAGCTATGACGAGAATCGGCTTATATAGGGGAGATGTACATTGGAATATCAGGAAACAGTTAAAGCATGTTTAAAAAAGTTATGAACCTGACGAGGTTATGTTTGAAGCCTCCACTGCGGCTGTTCATCTCCTCTTGGTAGGGTAGCTGGGGTAGCTGGACCATTTTTGAATAATGGTAAAACATGCACATGATGTACATATACTTATAGCCCCAATATTCACATTCAAAAGATAATTTGCCTTATGGTGATACACTGAATAAAGAATATTGTCAATAGGCCCAACATCCAGAAGGAGTATAAATCGGACTTCAGTTGCACCTAGGTGGCAGCACTGCGCAAGACAGTACATGTACTAGTACAGCCATACCCTACTAGGTGGCGATGGTGTTTTGAGTTACACCGTTGCAGTCTACTCTGTGTGTCTGGGTGGTCTCAGCCCCCGACCTTATTCACAATAAACCCTACGGTAATGTAAAGAGAAGGGAAGGGGGTGTATAAGGGGCTATAAATGAACTGGAATTATATTTAGTACCTACTATATACTTGGTGATGCTTCCTATGTCTGTGTTATCTGCTGCATGTCTCTAAATGGACTAGGTCAAATAACAAGGGGTATGTTTCCCGTATCATAATGAGAACGTTTGAGGCCAAAAGTGTGTTTCAGTTCAGATGGGTTAAAACAATGAATGGTAGGTCAGGTTTTCTGTTTCATTTATGCCTCAAACATACCCTTTTTTTTTTAATTGGATAATAATCTAGGAAAGGTTCTTCAAGGAAAGTATGAACATTAGGCCAAAAAAAAAAAGGTGTGTTTCAGGCAACATGGTCAGAAATTTCTAGGGTAGGTAGGTCGGATTTTTATTTTTATTTTTATTTTTTTAAACATAGAGAGAACCAGGAATGAGTCGCGAATCGACAAATCGACTCGCGACTCACCAGAATGATTCAATAATTCCTCTATTGACTAGGAATATCAAGAAGTTATTGCATATTCCTCTTAAAAAGCCATTTTCTGAAGTTAATCAATTATTCAGGCCTGAGGTCACTGGGAGCTTGTTTTTCTTGAAAGAATTTGTAAAAATTGAGAAAAATAAACAATAAAAATCAAAAAAAAAAAATCTCCAAAATTGGGAAAAAAATGCTAGGGTCGGCCCTTTTTTGAATCTAGGGTCGGATTGCCTGAAACACACCTTTTTTTTTGGCCTTATGACACAAAATATGGGGGAAAATTATGTGAAGCTACTACATGTATGTGATGTCCGTCCCGGTTTGCTGAAACCGGTCGGGTAACCTTACATTTATTGGCTCCTGCTCTGTCAGCAAATCAAACATGGGAACCAGTATCCCCAGACTTTACCTTAAGCATGGGAAATTCTGGTCGTTGTTTTATGTCTCCTTTTATCTCTTATACAATGTAGCACTGAAAGTTGATACCCTTGACTAAACCTCAACGTTACATTCTTTGTAAAAGGAATGCAAGTCGCGACGTCTTTTACAAATGTAAATTCCTGTACTGTGCATGCAGACCTCAGACATAGTGGAAGCTCCATCTTCTTTGCTGGTATATATCAGTAACAGCATGCTTGCTGAGGGGAAAGCTTTTATTAATATGATTGAGGAATACTGGGATGATATCACTTCAGTAAATAATGCATAGTAGTTTGATCAGAATAAAGAAGAGTAAGCCAGGTAGAGTGTATTCAAGTACTGTGGCCGCAGGACTTTCCTCACATTGGTCCGGTCAAAGCTAGCCCCAGAACCCCATCGTATCTCACCATGAACCAGCACCTTCTGTTCTCTGGTACCTGACTTTTAGGTTAGCCGACCCTTTGTGGCTGCCAGGTACCAGTCGTCTGTGGTTCACCTGTGCCTCCCCTGTCTGCCCTCAAACTGTACCAGCTCGGCCACTCCCTCATGCTGCCCCCAGAGGTCACTAGATGTTAATGGGTGACTATACATGGATCTCTGCCTCAACCTGATGTTTGTCTCAGGAAGGGTCAATTTCTGGTATCGTACAATAGCTCGTCTTAATCATGTTGTAGCATGCAAGAAATGATAGAACCAATGATGGCAATGATGGTCCAAAAACACGATATTCCAAAGGCAGGAATCAAATACAACCACAACGATGCATTGCGAGTGTAACCTGCTATATGAATGAGACTACTATGCCCTATACAGCAAATGTAGTCCCCTATATGGGCATATTCTTTTATTTGACCATTTTCTCATCTCATCTCATCTTGAGTCAGAGACATAGTGGGGGAGCTATACAGGAACAGGGAACTGCATGAAGAGTGCAGGTGAGCAGCTCACCGGTACAGGCTGAGCTGCTCCCACTCACAGACAGGGGGCGCCACCACTCACCTGCCACGTGACCCTGACAGCGCCAACTGCCGCTACCCGATGAGTAAGGTGGTGTGTGTGTGTGGGGGGGGGGGGGGGGGGGGCAGCTCCTGCAGTGAGTTAAGACGTTTTTGAGGGAATCTTGAGGGAATAATTTTATACCTGATTAGAAATACGTATATTCTAACTATGAGGTGGTTTTTACACGTTGATATGTTTAATTATAAGCTCAATCTCTGTCACTCCAGTCATCATTACACATGCATCTACATGACAGGAATGATGATGGTCATGTCCCCAGATGCACAGAGAAAGATAATGAGACTCAGTTGGACTCTCATCAGCACAGGCCTACACTGAGCTGTGGTGGAGATCGTCGGCAGAGCTTCGGTAGTATTAGTGTAAAGGTCTGACACTGTGGTGGTCCGGTCATCTAGGTGACCACGTGACCAAACATCACATACAGCTAGTTCCCAGACCAATCAATAGATGCCACTAGTATAGGCCTGGTGATTGGTCTGGGAACTAGCTGTATGTAGTGTTTGGTCACGTGGTCACCTAGATGACCGGACCACCAGTGTCAGGCCTTTACACTAATACGACCAACTCGCTGCAGACGATCTCCACCACAGCTCAGTGTAGGCCTGTGCTCATCAGGGTCAGGTATCGCTTGGCTCTGATAAGAGAGTAAACTGCCATTGACCCTCTCGCTCTCTCTCTTCTCGTAGGCGAGCGTCAACGGTCATATCAGCGACTCTCTCTCAAGAGTTAGCCTGACCCTAGAAAGAGTCATGCAGACTAATTCCTAATGCTAGAGTCAATCTGAATCGATTCCCAGAGTCAGGCATTGGGAGCCAATAGCCAATAGCCCACAAACCTTCTTTGTGAAGTCTTCAAGATAATTACCATGCAAGTTAAGACGCAATGTAAGAATGTAATAAGACCCGATTATATATATTATATAGGATATTGGACAGAATGTAAAGCTATAACCTTTTGTATTTTATAAAATAAATATGTCTCATTTTTTTTTTTTTTGTTATGTACCCATAACGGTTTATTGTCATGATTTTAAGTACACATTTTGGTTCCAGACTCTGATGAGCCTATCCAGGCAACACACGGTACACAAGGTGATGGTTACAAGGAGAAGCCAACCAAATCCAGGTTTCGCTGCAAGCAGTCTATAACAACAGGTATGGATATTTATACATGTGAATGATAGTATACAGGTGATCAATTTACACAAGCCAACCCATTGGGAGGCATATCACAGAAGTGCCAGTTAGGTTTCCCTTATTGGTATCACAGATCATGTTACATAAAAAACAAGCAGCATAAAGATAGAGGTAGTCTAGGAGCAAAAGGTTAGTGTAGGGTTGCGGAGTATCACACTCACATACATTACTCTTTTTTCTTTTTCTTTTTTGCTTTGGGTTTCTTCATGTAAGTACCCAGATGATGTTTTAGCTGCAACTTAAAACTAACTTTATTATCACAGGTTTGCAAAGGTGGCGGCAGGGCATTCCAGCCCATAGCTCCTCGGTAAAATGGACTCTTCTTATAGAATTCAGTTCTAGGCCTCCTTAGAGCGAAAGAAGGAAAATAACTACTCCTTGTTCTAGGATTAGGATTAGGGTTCAATTTTTTCGCTCTAGAGAAAAATTTCGATACAAGGAGCTCTCTCCTTCTGAGCGCAGGTAAAGGGGTGGTAGCATCAACATGAAGTTTCTCCACCGAGTTACCTCTTATTTGCCGGTGTAGGCAGACTCTAAGACACCTGTTTTGGATTCTCCCGATTTTTGTTTGCCATTTTTGAGTAGCACAATCGAGGAGAAAAGAGCAGTAATCAAATTTTGGAAGTATAGTTTGTTTAAAAATGGTTATTGCAGTAGCCATAGAGACGCTACACCTGACCTTGCCTAACTTAAAGCAAAGAAAATTACAAGCATCACGCATGGATTTAGCATATTCCTCGAACGTCAAGGCGCTATCCAACACTGCTCCTAAATACATATAAGATTGTACTCGGGTGATAGGCTTATTGTTTATCACTGGGATCGCGTCAGGGACTCTATGTAATTGGTTTTTAGCACAGTACCATACAAATTTTGTCTTATTTGAATTTATAGTTAGGCCTTTCTCTGTGCACTTCCGTACTAGTATATCCAGATCAGATTGTAAGTCTTTTAATGCAACATCGGGGTTGGAATTTGTGGAGTATAACACAATATCGTTAGCATACATTTTAATTTTTGCAGATTTAGGTGCTGCTATGAGCGAATTTACAAAAAAGGTAAAGAGAGATGGGCCCAAGACGGAACCCTGCGGAACTCCGAAAGGGACATCTTTTAGTTCGGATGTTTCATTTTCTACCTTTGTACATTGTTGCCTTTTGCCAAGGTAAGATTTAAACCAGGACAAAACATTTTTAGGAAAACCAGAAGATTTTAACAGATTCATGAGTTGTGGGTGGCTTATTGAATCAAACGCCTTGGAAATATCGATGTAACAAGTAGCAACGTATTGAGATTTATCTCTTGCTTTAAATAAATCTTCAGCAAGATCAAGGATGGCATCAGTTGTGCCACAACCTTCTCTGAAGCCATATTGAAGTGGGGACAGGAACCCGTTGTCTTCTATGGATGACATAAAATAGCTTTTGACCAGTTTCTCCAGTAGCTTGCTTGGCAGAGGGAGAATGGAGATAGGTCTCCAGTTTGTAATGTTATGCAAGTCCCCAGATTTAGGGATTGGCGTAACAACTGCTCTAGCCCACAGTGCTGGGAAGCATCCAGAACTCATAGATAGATTAAAGAGGTGAGTCATTTGAGGTACCAGCGCTAAAAAGGCGTCTTTCAAAACCTTGCTCGAAATATTATCTACCCCAGAAGGTTTACAAATATCAATATCACTGAACAAGGCCTTCACCTTCTCTTCCCCAAAAGAAGGAGGAGGGGGTAAAATCCCTTCGTATTCTTCTTCTGGGTCCGAGTAGGTATGGTCAGGTAGATTGAGTTTAGAGTATAGATCCTCACCAACATTAGAGAAAAAATCATTTATATAGTTTGCAGTATCAGTCACAATTTCACCGGTTACCGGGTCATGTAGCACTGGAGTAGTGTTTGACCGTGGTGCTTTAATTAACTTATTTATTTCTGCCCAAAATTTCCGTGCATTTCCCTGACACTGCTCCAATTTATTTGTTACATAAGAGTGATGTGCCTTCTTTGTCATTTTAGTAATATCGAGACGGAGCTTTCGGGCTTGCAAAAAGTCGTCAAACCTATGGTAGGTTCTGAACTTGTGCATTAAATTATTCCTTTCTTTTATTCTAGTGAGGATTTCAGCATCCATCCACACTTTACCATAGTCTTTAACACAAAAAGTTCTGAGCGGACATGTCTTGTCTAAATATGCGTGAATAGTCGATTCAATTTCACTCCACATGTCATCCACATTTTCAGATTGAAAAAATTTGTCCCAATCTTTTTCATAAAGGGATTGAGTTAAATCATCTTTTACATAATTAGTGTAAGATCTACCCGTAATTTCTACTTTCTTGAAACCATTTCTACCTTTCTTTCTTACAGCGGTTACCGGTAGATGGTCGCTAAGGAAGGCATTCTCCACTGACGAGGAAGCAACATAATTAGAGTTCGTCAAGATATTATCTATACAAGACCCTGTACCTCCCTTTGGGTTAGGCCTCGTTACCTCTTGGAAGAGCCACATAAGTTGAAAATCTCTACAAAAATCTTTCATGGCCACAGTATCGGTATGCTCATGGTCTAGAAAATTTACATTGAAATCCCCTAAGACCCATACTTCCCCTTTAGTCTTACGGATAGCATTTGTGAGATGCTCAACAAACTTTGATACATCCCCACGTGGGGGTTTATATACTGTGAATATCATCATGGCTTTGTTGTTTGGAACAGTAACATTAATTGCGAGACATTCTATGTCAGGAGTTATTACACAGAATTCATCCACCTTTGAAGAGTGAGAGAAGTATTTGTTTGCCATGTAACATATTAATCCACCACCAGCTCTGTCTGGTCTGTCTATTCTATGGAAATTTTTGGCCGGCCATGACAAGAGAGCTGCGTCATATTGGTCAGTGAGCCAAGATTCCGAGAAGGTTATAATTTCATATTCATTGAACGTATGCTTTATCTCTTTGAATTTGGGATGCATACTGTTTATCTCTTTGAATTTGGGAAAAATAAGACTCAACTTATCCTGACTCCTTCCAGTGTGTGTTCTTTTGGCCACATATCGGGTTTGACACTTATATAAGAGTCCATCTTAAGGCTGGCGCAAACATACAAACGCGAATCGGACCCGACGCAGACCAGACGGAGACTGGATTCTGGTGAGATCAGGGGGACAGTCCGTGCACAGTCTGCAACCCCCTGCTACTCAGTCTGCCCTCAGTCTGTTAAATATCTGGGATGTTATGAGCCTATCATGGGACAGACCGTCCGTGGACAGTCTGAAAATATCTAACATGTTTGATACCACGGATTCCCCTCAGACTCAGACCAGACTCCAAATCTGCGTCCGATCTGCGTCCGTTTAGCGCGCAAACTAGGCAGACCAGACGGTGATCTGCGTCGCGTTTGCGTCCGATCTGCGTCCGGTCTGCCCTGTTTGCGCCGGCCTTACTCTTCCCCCTTTTCTCTACATGTGTACCGGGGTAATTAATAATCTACAATGTAGTACATTCTGTGAACCTATAGGACCCTTAGGTAAACATCATTTACAAAGGCAGGAATGTCGGTGCAACATTTGCAGTCTTCCATCAGGGTTGCCTAACTTGACACGTTGTCTACCGAGAACCATGGGAATACACGTCCCTTGTGACACTGTACAAATCGGAATTAGAACTGCTCAAAGAGAAACAGCACTTTGAAATTCCCGGAACAGAAGGAGGGATGAGTTACTGTTCGGCTTTCCGCCACTTCATATTTCACCTCCTCACCTGCTACCTTCATTTTCCGAATACTGCTCAGCCAACACAAAGTAGCTGAACGGAGGAGGCTGCCCTCCCAGCCGACAAGAAAGTATTCTACCTCGATCCTTTCAGCCACTTAAAACCACGCTGCTGGTAACAAGCGCGGGGGTCAGATGGGGCGCCCCCTATCACCTGCCGGCAGAACTACACCTCCTGTTTACATCCGGGCACCTGAGTGATGTATAGGTGCCGTCTGGTGGGCCCTGGACGAACTGCTCCTGGTGGGGAGACGCTGGCCGCCATCAAAGCTCAAGTCTCGCCGACTCTCGGCTCAGTTCTCACCGGCGTCACGTGCCACGCATACCGCCGCCTGGTGGCGTTAATGACGGAACGCCCGGTTATCTACCGCCAGGTGGCAGAAGGAGTACTGGGCGGGGGCAGCCATGGTGAATTTAAGTACCCATAGGCTGCAGATACACTAGATAATCTTTAAAATGAAGTACAATAGTGTAGTAATGATCATTGCTCCAAATTAGCAAGTTAATAGCTTCGACATTTTGGCGCTTCGTGTACAAAATCCCAAAATGGATAGCATAATTACATGTACTAGTACATGAAGTAAGCGTACGTCTTCATGTGAATCTATGACACTGTAACTTCTCTATATCAATATTATATGACACCTATCGTGCCCTTCACAACGGTGTGATATACTATTAAGCGTTGGTTTGTAACTACTTTTTTTTTGTATTTCATGAACAAAATGATTTTTTCAAGGGACCCCAGCCACGACAAGACCAGTACAGTAGTTACACGTTATATGTGCCTGTATATGCATGACCAACGGTCCTATTAAATCGGTACAATTCCCCCATCAAATCAAAAACAACGAAAGACAAAACTACGCTATTTTGACATACTGAACCTGTACTAAACCCGGACCTGCCCCTCCCCCCCCCCCCCCCCCCGGAATGCATGAGCAGCTCGGGGAGCACTTCTGAGCTAATTACCAGGGAGCAGGACAACTGGTTTGTTGTGACATGACTTCACAGACCCCCGCAAAGCCCCCAGCCTGGTGGGCCTGAACACTGGTGATGTACTGATCCCATTATACAGGTACAAACACGTAAAAACCTGCAGAGGAATGCACACAGCCTAATAACAGAGGCCCACCTGTCCCGCTAATAGTGTTGTCATATTCCACCGGGGTTTGTCACTGAGTGTTATAGTTATGGGGAAGATGTATCTGAGCAGAAAGCGGTCAGGTATGTGGCTGTAGGGTGAGTCACTCAGTCCCGGACAACGACCTACCTGGGGTGGGATTGGAGGTAAGCTAATAAGTGGCAGCTATAGGCCCACAAATAAAGGAGTGTACTTTGATAGAAAACAGTAGGTCTATTTATGTAGATATTCCAAAGTCACAGTTGAATATTTGGTAATTTAAGCACGACAGTGGCTGCAGAGGGGTCAAAAGCGACATCGCGACCTGGGCTGTTTTCCAGGCGACCAGGCGACCTGGTGCAATAATCTAAGCGACCTGGCGACTTTTGGAAAAATCAGGTCTAAAGGGCGATTTTCTGACATTGGGCCTTTAATAGTTTAATTTCGGCGACTTTCCGACCTGGGAGGGTCTCCCCTCTGCACCCCCATAATACATGTTTAGCGAATCTAGAACTTAGTTGTGCATATACGGCATTCCGGGGCATAGTGTGCCTGCCTAACTCTAAGTTGGGTATTAAAATGTATAAATAAGTGTATCATCATGCAGTTGTACATCTGTAACATATATCCATGATATTCTGTTGGTTGCTGATAGGCCTACAGATGTATGGCTAAACACTTTGGATTAACCTGCCAAATAATTGCATTAGCAACACTTATAATCAACTGCAGCATCCCGATTAACACTGAAATTAACTCCACCATGAGTTTAATTCCCTAGGCCCATATACTCTAATCCCCACCATATTTCAGCAGCTTGGAGATGAGCACACAAGCTGATGACGTCCCCAGAGACGGCGGGGAATCCCTGCGTTCCCACCGTCGGGGAAACCCGAGTCCAGAAGGAGGCTTCTTATCGTCACGCTTCATCGGCGTCTGTCATGTCGGGCCGCTGAGGTTGCCCGGATGTACTTTGAGCCTGCCGCCCTGGGGGTGAAGCAGACGACAGATTGCACTTGTCAGAGCACTTGTTCCCATCGGTCCTCAGCGGTGAGCCGTCAGCAGGCGTTAGCAGCCAGCGGCCGCCGAGCACCAGCTGACGAATGGCTGCCCGATAGAGAAAGATGGTCAGCTCAGGTAGATTCTTTGCTCTAGAGGTATTAATTCTTAGAAGATGGAACAGACACAATTAAGTTGAGCCATCCTTGTACCTGAAACTATGGCGGGGAGTTAGTGAACGGAATGGCAGTTACGATGAGTATCACTGGAAGGTTCAACATATAGACTTCCTAATCTGCAAATCGAAAATGATGGAACCTATACTGGTGGTTTATTGGACAAGCGACATAGATAGTGGCATGGGACATGGGCATTTCCAAAATCAACAGGGTGACATGGCCATGCACTTCTTAAACTCGACATGGCGACATGGTCATTTGTTAAAGGGGAAATCCAGACCCTTTAACAGTGCATGTGTGTGGTAGGGCACATCAATAGAATAATAATGGGTCCAAAAATAGTGACATTGAAGGGCGCAGGGGCGCAGGGGGGGGACAATAGAACAGACATGTTCATCCCAAATAGGTCATTACAATAATTATTGTGGACGTTTTCAATTGGCATGGGTCTCAAATAAGCGCAGGTATGGAACAAGAGCAGTGATAACGAGGGTGATGAAATAAACATGTAGGCCTTTTTTAGAATCTTGAATATTTATCTAGAGGGGCATTCAATGGAGAACCGTTAGCACAATGAAGTTAGCAGCACAGGTGGGACGTGTCTAATCAATTTAAATCAGGTCATCTCTTCCTAATCATGCTTACATTCTTGGTATCCCATCCCAAGCAACATCCACTGTCCTTATCATAAGTGGTTGGGTACAGGCGATAACAAAATACCACATCTTGCACCAACACTGATAGCGTACTACAGGTATCTGCCAGATGTTTTTCGGCCCGCTTTGGGGTGAACCCATTTATCCAACCTGTATGTCAATACTATAGTAGTAAAGTATATTTTAATAATTATTGTGGGGCAATAGGTGCAATGATCCTGTATCTCTAATATGTTCTAATGATCGCTGCCGGTGCACCTGTTGTACATTTTGTGCATAATATATATGTATACGTGTCCTTACTGTATCATGGCGTAGGCCTATATCTTAAACGTAGTGGTTTGTTTAAGCGCCGGGTCTTCTAATAAACACCGGTCTTGAAAAGGCGCCGGGGGTAGAGTGGTATTGGAAACGTGTTAATGCACTATAAATACTAGTCTCAAATAAGTGCTGGTCTTGTATAAGCCCCAGGGTAAATACCACTTGCAATAAATAAGCGCAGGAACATAAATACATGCCACTGCAGTATTCTTTAATGCTGTGGGAATTTGAGAGAGTAAAGGTGGGCGGTCCGGCTGTGGTGTGGTACAAGGGGCGGCGGTAGGCCTTCAGAAGGCTGAGGTCGACCAGAGAAGACTGGACGCAGCTGTCGCCATCTGCTGGAGGAAACCCGCACCACAACACTTGTCGCTGCACATGCGCAGTCGACTCTCGTTGCGTCTCATCTCACGTGACGGCGGCGAGAGTTGATCGCTGGTACCCATGGGCCCTGTGAAGACTATAGGATTCTGCTGGGTACCAGCGTTGGTAAAGTCATTGATGGCGTCTTGGGTCACATGAACTGACTGTGAGGTCTTTCTCTTACAAAACTTGACGGATTTCCTTTTGGTTTTCTTTCTTTTCTTTGCTGTTGGGACGGATAAAGGGGTTTAAGGCATTCATCTCTCTTTAACTTTCGCCCTTAGGGGCATTTCTCTCTCACTTTTCTCACGAGCATGCATGGGAATGGAGTCCCCAGAGTAACAGAGACCATTGAGAAGGCTCACTTGCAAAATAGACAGAGACAACTGCATGAATTATGTCTTTTGTTGTCAGCGTAGGAGCAGAGTTATTTTGCTCTATGGAAGTAAAGTTGGAGCCCTGATATTACACTCTATAGCCTCTTTCTATCACCGTCTCGACGAGGGCAGTTTTCCAAACCTCTGTATCGTGTATAACTCTGTATTCATGCTTATAATATGGGCATTCCCATTGAACAAAACACATTTTCTGACGTTTAAAAGAACTTAATTCGATTATGTTATACCATGTGCCGTACATTGCGACAACAGACTATACTCTCATGGTTACGAACATTTCCTAAAAAAATTATGAATTAACCTATTAATCCCATAAATGTGATCCTCATCCTTACCTGTATTTCACTAGCCTCTAATTTGTCATTTGATGCACGCTGAAGGGTCGGCATCCCGGGGTCGGCATGATGCTTGAATCCGGGCTTGAATGCAGCACTGGGAGTTGCTCGCCAGGGCTGCATGGTGCATGCATATAGTAAAGACAAATGGCATCTGCAGGGCATTAAACTATTTACGGGTTCTGCGGTCCTTAAAGGGTTAGAACTGTTTTCAACCTCGTTTATCTAAATATGACCGTCACATAAAAGACCCAATTATTCTATACTATAGATCTATAGGATTATCTTACAGGGTGACTTATGACAACCTTCAGGGCTCTGAAGTTTAGAGTGAAGGAGTTCGCTTTGTTCAATGAAAGTCAGTCGTGGTGAGAAATAAAGGAGGTGGAAATGGCTGAGTGACATTGTATGTCAAGCATCCCCCTCCTCATCCCCTGTCACTCATGTGGGCTCCTCCCATGTCTCCACAGACTAGCTAAAATGTGGAGCCTTCTATACTCAAAGTCGGCCTACATGTGTGGCTCACCAGGGAAATGAAATAGAAGAGGAAAACAGCCGCCTCTACTTAGAGACTATTCACATGACGACCAGGATCATTTTACGTCCGCGACGTATGTTACTGAAGAAACTAGCCTCGATGACAGTACGTCATGCTCTGTGACATCACTTACACGCTCTGCTTGGGCCGTTAATCACCAAATCCCATATCATCACCCAGGTCGGTGCAGCGGTTACAAGTGGTGTGAGTTACCGGCTGTTTAACGGGTCGCATCTTACACCAATAGGAACCATATGCATCATAGTGGGTGGGAGGCCTAAATTTGATGTGGTGCACACCAGGGCGTGTGGGGAGCAGAATTAGGAGCCTTATGAAGCAGTTGTCTCAAGATGTAGGATATGGTTGTGTGAGAAAATGCGAGCCGACAGTTTCAGGGAAAAGGTGACAGACTACACATGTCCTCGAGCATTATGAACGCCCTACGGCTAAGGGTTATGCATTTATAAACCGGTAACGCTATACTTAGAGGTCTACACTACAGACACGCCTCACTCCCAAGAATTAGTTGAGATGTGCCACAAGTCCGCCACAAGTGCTAACCTATCCGGATAGATTTGAATATTAAAATTTATTTTTTATAATCTAATGTTTAGGGTGTTAAGTGGTAACAACATGGGTTGCTCGTCCTGGGCCTATTATGTGTAGTGGGTGGGGGGGGGGGGGGGTCTTGACATTAAGAAATTGCTTGACTCAAACCTTGAGCCTCCATGATTGTAAGTTGACATAATTATTGACCTTAAATAGATGGTGTCTTCTTTTCATAAGTTTACCATTACCATGGCAATACGACTGAACGTATAGCATAGTTATAATTAAAGGCTATATACACTGTTAGAAGTAACCACTGTAAATTTACAGCAAAATGTGCTGGCAGTTTTGGTTCCAGCACATTTTGCTGTAGATTTACAGCAACTCAGTTGCTGTAATTAAACAGAAGAATGTGCTGTTATTTTACAGTATATTCTTCTGTTCAATTACAGCAAACTCTACTGGATCCAAAACTGCCAGCACATTTTGCTGTAAAGTTACAGTATATTGTATGCTGTAATTTAGCAGCAGAAAGTACTGTAAATGCCATAAGTTGAGTTTTCTTTATCATTAATTATTGTTACTATCAATTGATCTCAATTGATGTGCATGGAGAGAACCTTCCTGCATTACTTCAGTTGCATTATGGATAACAAACATGACACAATGTAATGGTTTTAATTCTTATCCAGCTGAACAGTATGTGATACCAGCACTAAACAGTTCAGACAGTTAAGGATTTCATTTCCCCGCAGATGTGGTATCTGTTGTATATTGGCTGATATTTGCATCATTTGACACATTTCTGCAAGTTGAAATACTTTATACAATACCTTGATGAAGTTTCTCTCACACATTCATATTTTACTATGTTTTGGCACACAGGGGGCTTTATTTATCCCCAGAAATACGGTGTGTACAAGAATTATTACACAAAATGATATAGTGCTGCCACCACGTGGCAGAAATCTACCGATCATGTGCTGTAAATTTACAGCAACATTGCTGTAAATCTGATTTACAGCACAGAAATCGGTAAATATACAAATAGTTCTGCATTTCTGACTACAGCAAAATGTTCTGTAAATTTACAGTACATTGTGCTGTAAACTAACAGTAACTATTTACAGTGTACGGCTTCTTATTCCAGCCATCACCCTGCCCTCATCCTTGGGCAATGAGCACTTCCTCCACCAGGGGGCTTCAACCACGCCTCCTGGTGGACACAGGCACCTTTAGTGTCCCTTACATCAGACAGGTGGCACTGCTGCAGGGTATATATGTACATATATACAAGTGTAAAGGACACAGACCAAAAGGGGCATTGGTTTGTCCCAGGCATATAGGCCATACATGTATAGCCTTTTCTTTCCATGTTTTATTTAAAATAATCCATTTACATTGACCCCCTCCCCATAATCATATACATATCTCACTCGCTCCTCCTACACAACATATGATATGATTCATGGGTCGCTTAACTATCACAAACCACTACAGGCCCCTCAGCTAAGTTACTTGACCACATTACCGACACTGGTTGTGGGCGAAGAAAGAAATGCTTTTCTAACCATCATTAACGTTTCCCACCATTCCCAATGGTCCAGATGATAAAGAATATGGTCATATCCGTTCCTGGTTCTGTGGCCATCAATCTTCCACCTTTTTACCTGTCATCTCTTATCTGCAGTAAGTTCATTAATCAGGGCTTCCTTCCCACTGTACGGCACCCTTCCCCCATCCCATGCACCCACCTGTACCCCAGCTTACAGGTGTCCATTGTACTACTAGCGCCACCTGCAAGTAGTGTGGGCCGGGAGTGTGGGCAACCTCCAGCAGCACTCGTCACCGGAACTGAGCAGAAATGGACTATGAAAAGGGCCCTATGAAATGCCCGGATGCTTGATGGACTAAAATGGGTAGAAAGTTCCCAAATAATGTGCCTGTTGTCAGTTATAAATGTTGTCTGTAACTGCCCAGTATTTTTAATATGGTGCTTTCCTCTCCAACCATAATAATTAAATCATGCTGCTATATACCATCACTGATACCCTTAGAATTCACATTCCTTTTTCCATCTGAAATGATGTATGAGCGTTAGCAAGAATGACCATCATAGAACGTTATTATGAACCTTCGGTTTATTTAAAATGTCTTGTTCCCTGTTAGTTTGTGCTTTCTTTCTGCATGCCAGAAGTTTAGGTCGTCCTAACACTTCATCACGCTGTTCCTGGATTGTCTGGTTCCCACATTACTCTCCTTTCTTTATGTCCAAATAGACACACTTTTCTTGATCTCACTTCCAATTGTTTTCGTATCAGTCGAGAGACAAATTGAGGCAATTTACTGTATTGGAAAATCAGACACAGTCTTGACACCTAGCCTTTAAAGGTTCTGGTCATACATTTAGACTGTGTAAATGACTATCATTAGGCTATTCTAAGACGACAGGTAGAGCCCCACTTGCAGGCCGTAAGATTAGTGACCGTGCATCGTGGGAACCCAGGGAGGTTGTGGTCAGAGTGGCGAGCTAAACGAAGAAAAATGGCTATTAAAAAGATAAGATGTTAGTATCTTTAGGCAATTAAGATAGCGATACTATGCCACACCAGGTCCATCATTTCAATATGCTGAATTATGGCTGGTGTCTGTATAATGCCTGTATGATACTTCATATTGCGGCAACCCGTACTGTAATATTGATCTCATTGGAAATTGCAATAATTGAAGTTTATAATCATATTTTAATTATACAAAATTATCAATATGATCATGTATCGTCCCCATGCTATTGCTTTCCAACCATTGTCCATAGTGAGCAAACGGTAGGGTACAATGTAGCAGAATATAGGCTTGAACAAGTCAATGTTTGGTAAACTTTGCAAAAAGTCTGGGTTTAAAGGATATTCATAAATAATTAGAAAAGGCAAGGATATACAGAAAGGAATATAACACAGGCAGTAGCGATACATTAGTATGAACCTGCCAACTGTCAAGCTATCACTGAAGACAGCAGGGTCCCTATGTAACCTTTGAACCTGGCTGTATGCCCTGCCTTGTTCCCTCATCACTGCACACCCTCCTCCATCTCTGCTCACCAGGTACGACACCTGAGGTACACCCCCTGAGTTAGTCAGTGTCACTAACAGATGACGCACCCACACCATGGGGCCCTGCTGTCAGCTGGCTTTATATCAAACACCAACAATGTCCAATACATTACAAAATGCATTTAGTTTGTATTAGAATAAGTGTTTGTCTATTCACCTACAAAGGAGAGATTTTTTTTAATGCACCTATTTAGTATTAAAGTAAAATGTAATTGTGTTTCCATAAGGTTCCTCCATGCCAGAAAAAAACTGAGTTAAGAATTCCGCCGAACCCCCCCCCCCCCCCACCACCACCAATAAGTGACATGAAGCATGTGTTCATAGTCATGGAATTTCTCAAGCAACATGAATGGTGTGCACGGTTGATTGAAACTTGGAGAACGTTATTTTGCACATTAAATGGGAGCTGTCATTTATTTCCAAACTGTGAGAAAATATGTTCATCGTAACCTATTCTAGAATTTGATAACCTATTCTGGTTTTATTGTACTGTGGAAAAGTAATTCTGTTTTTGGGGATCTAGTCTTAAGGTTCAGAACTAACACATTGGTTCGCCCTGTCAAAATCCAATCTCAGCCCACATCAGGAAGCCCACTTAAAAACTTATCTGAACCGACATTGGTCAGCCCAAGTTAGAACTATCTGCACCCACATCGGGCAGCCAACTTTGAAACCATTCTGCACCCATATTGGGAAGCTTGTGTTTGCCGACCCTGTAGCCCAGTGATGGGCTCAAGATGTGTTGTGATCGGTTTTTCCAATTTAGGGTATCTTTGTGGGCTCAAACCCAACCATCTGCCTGGTTAAAACCAAGTTGCTGCAATCTGCCCAAGCAAAATCTTGTTTGACCCTGTGTGGACTTGCTACTATAGGGATCTAATCTAAATTGCATTATTTAAGGGAAATCCTGAAATAATACAATTTGAAATTTGGTTAAAGCATAATCATTTTAAAATAATGAATGTAATGTTAACACCATTGTATCTGCCTTTTTAGGATACACAGGAAATGCCAGTATTTTCTTCCCATCAATAGCCTTTATTCAAACTATCACTAGTGCAAAATCCACCCAAAAACAGTTTGGTAGAAGAATAGTCCATTCAAAATATTTTGATTCCCTTATACATGCATGTATATCATGGTATTATGAGTTCGACTATAGCACCTGTAACATGATAGGGTCAATTTCAGTTATAATACATATTATTTCAAAACCCAAATCCCCACTTTATGGGCTACCGAGAAAGACGTCTTTTATCATTTCTACCGGTCCTTTTGATTGCCCCCCCCCCTTTGAATATCACATAGTTATACCATACCCCCTAACTGAATGGTCAGTGCATTATGGAGAAAGTCACAAAGCTTCATAATAAACACGCCACTTTCTCCACTAACAATGTCTTTATTGACCCCCGCTGAGACTTGAAGCCTTTTATTGAGACATTTACTGGACATTAAACCAGACTTCCGACCCCATAAACAAAATTTTGAGAGCAACATTTAAGAAAGCGAAGCTCGTAAAGCATGGGAAGGGCGGAGGGTGTCCACTTAGCGTACAGTGTGTAGGGGAGGGAGTCAGGGGATGGTCAGCAGTTTTCTCCCACGGGGGTCACAACCCATCGTCACCCCTAACCTTGGGTCACCACTGGTCACGCCCCTTTGACCAGCCTATGTAGATAGTTTCCCCCTTCTCCCACCTTTTCCTCCTGTCAACCTTTCCCCCCTTCTGAGGTGGTCATTGTATGGCCCAAAAGAGGGAATATTCTCAGTAAAGCTCTTTTTATATTATGTCTATTCTAGTGGTCTTAGCTCTATGTGGATGTGGTAATGAACTGCTCTGTAGAATTGCTTACTTTAAAAATCTAATGATATTTAGCAGCTTCTGATTCTCACATCTGCGCACCCCCCCCCCCTATTCCATCTCGCATTTAACAGGCATGTTCCTTTCACTATTAGCCTAAAAAGAAAGAAATTCACAAATAAGGGACTAGATACATATGCAGTAACATTTATTGGACTATGATTTTCTGCAAATAAAAAATAAACCCTGAAAGTGTTGAATGTTTGTCCACTGCTCTCAGGCACCTGAGGGTGTGTGAGGTGGGCGTGGTGTGTGGTGTGGAGTGGCCAGTGGTTTGGGAGGGTGGGGTGTGGTCAGGGTGAGACCTGGGAGAGACCTCGGGTCACTGAGGTGGGTGCCTGTTAACCCTGGGTGTGGTCACTCCTGCCCCCTCACAATGCCCTATGCCTGGGGGCAATGCCCGCCATAATGGCCGCTCTAAACTGACCACTGGGCAGTCTGAGACTTCCCCGACCAGTCCTCTGGATTCTGCCCTCCACCCTACATGGAGGTATAGCTGGTCTAACAGAGGGTGCATGGCCAGGTGAATGGGGTATGGGATCTACGGAAATACAAAATAACGTATTTGATGTTTACAACGTTTGACCATAAGGCGCCACAGAGAAACGTTCTGAAACGTTGCATAACGTTTTTTTTGTTCGAGTGTCACCTGTGACTGTGATGTATTGGTTGAGATAAAATTCAATGACACATCACAATGTCAAATGGTGTGATGATACGCTATCCGGTAGTGAGGTGACTGTAAAACGCCATCACACAGAGTGATGCACATTATACATACACCAGCAGACTCTGTATATTGCGTGCTCAATATGCATACATGAGCAGAACTCACACATACTGCATAGGCATGGCACCTCACGATTTAAAGCACAGGCCAAGTGTCATGATATTTGAAAAAAAACACCGAGAGCCCTCACTTCCAGTGACCCCACCTTAGCATTGACTAACTATACCCCAGTCCTGGTGGTCAGCCCCACCCATCTCTGTCCTCTATAGTCTTGGAGGCCTGAGGGGGTGAAATTACGGTTTTGGCACGAGGAATGTATCGGCTCCAATTGTCGATAAGGTGGGGGTTGAACCTGTACCCTGATGACGGATGGGACCTGCCAACACTGCGGCGCCCCACCTCGGACCGTGCCAACTTGTTAATCCATCACCTGGTCCTGTTGGAAGCTCATTGTCTTCTCCACTCACTACCCTCATTGTCTTAGGGGGGAGAAGTTTGAATATATTGGACTATCTCTTTGCACCATCGTGAGAAAGGGTAAATTGCAAGCTGACATGTTTGTGAAAAGGTTATGGCCGTTGTAACGGTGAAATATATGTATGAATGTTCTATTTGTATATACTTTTGGTCATGCAATTTCAGATGCACACATTGTGAAACAAAGTGTACGTGAAATTCATAATCTGAATGGCAGAAATGGAGAGCAGGTTACCCCTAAATAAATGAAAAATAAATTGACCGATGACTGGATATTTACTTATTATGTTATACATAGTTTGTGCTTTAACACTGTTTCAATGCCATAATTATACTCTTGTGGCACATCATCACACAATATTCATATTTGGCCATAGTTTTTAAATGGTGAACATTGACAAAACAGTTAAATTTCAAGCTGAATGAAAATGTTATAACATGAATATACCAAGTTACTATACCCCCCCCCCCCCGCCTCTGTCTAGCTGTAAGCAGTGGTCACTGGAACAAAGGCCAATAAAGCTCATCCAATTGCTACCTCAACTCTGAGAAGTTATTACATGGCAATCAACACAATGCTTTAATTTGAAAGCAGACTTTTATTTTATTTTAACTAGAGACCCTATGGTAAATACCTTGTGTAGCTAACAGGCATGAAGTGCCCATTTAACAGACAACCCTTTAACCTGAAGGACATTGAGAGTTGTCAAAACAGGCCATGGCTCATTAACCCTTGTCAGCTGGGTGTTCGGTGTAACCCTGAGAACTCTATGGTCTTGTTGTAACCCCCTGAGGGATGACACCTCCTCACTGTGGCCAGGTAGGATCAGGTAACCTGACAAGTGCCACATAAAAGAACTCACCTGTACACCTCTGTGATGACGCCTAATTCTACCAACATCTTGTGGGAACATTCAAGGCTACTGTTGCCTTTTATCGCCCATTCCCAGTCCACGCCCTTCCCCATTACGCCGGGTATCCCCCTCCCCATCCCAACCAGCCCCGACCACCGCCCATCTCTGACCAGTGACATCCATAGTCATTGCTCTGACTGACCACACAGGGGCATGGATCATGAGGAGAGCAAACACTGGACAGCTTAATGAAGGGGATTTGGCAGGTAAGTGAGGGGAGTGGCCCAGGTAAGTGGGGGTATGTGTACAGGTGAATTAAGGGGAGGGGTTGTGATGTGGTGCTATCTTGGTACAGCTAGTACAGGTGGGATGGCCGAGGTGTCAGTTGGACGGATATGGGGCTTTATCTGCGCAGCCACCCACCTTGCTGTAACTGTGTGTGGGAAGGGTACCAAGACAGTATGGTTCTCCTCAGGGCTGTTTTCTTTTTTTAAGGAGAAAAAGTCCTCTTTGGTGAGGAGCAACCTCTACATCCTATTCTACTTCTATCCAGCAACAGAATTATTTTCAAAGCCAAGGTTTGAACTGTGAATATAGGCCTCGTACATTTTGTACATTATTGGCACATGTACTTGTACCATACTTTCTTCAGGACGGTTTAGATATACACCCCTTTCATATGTAGGTCTATAGTAGACACGATGTTTGCTATTTCAAACTGCCAGAATCTCAAAAGTTAACCATAGAACTGTCAAATCAAAAATGTCTCAAACAAAGAACTTCATCGTGAATACACACTGACAAATAAATTGGTATAAAACGCTATGGACAAACACTCTGTTCTTCAAAATAGAATAAAATAGCCTGAGTATGAACAAAGATAGAAATAATCACAAACTAAAAGAAGCCCATTGACATACACCTGTATCCTCTAGATAAGGATAATGACATTCTTATCTGTTTTCGAGTCAACAAACCCCACATGCAGCCCACAAGCAATAAACCAGTGACAGGTCCCATAACGGTCGGCGCACCAGTCAACTCCCACAATAATCATAACCTGTACTGTTTCGAAATGTACCGTTCCAGCCCGTTATGACCAGCCAGAAGCTGACAACAGTGGCGCCTCGAGCGGCGAAGACGGGCAAACGGAAGTGTGAGGGACGCCCCCGACGTGACCCGACAAGATCCGGCAGCCCGAGGGTGGCGGAGGGCGGGGCTACACGCCCCCTGTAGGGAGGTAATGACACTAGGGACGCACCTGTGTGACAGGGTGAGCTGGGGGAAGGGGGGATGGTACATGCACGGTGGGACAGGTAGGGGTACACTGTACCCCGGGCACTGTACATGCAGCAGATAATGACAAAGTTAGATGCTACATTTAAATCGTTTATGCTACATATTCTCGGAGAATACATTACTGCCCTTTTCACTTTGAAAACACCTCACACACAGGAAAGGCATAAAAGGGCATTTTTCATTATTTGACTGCCATGACATTATGATAAAACGTTGATTGCCCTTGCCCTCTTGGCAGTAGAAAATGACAAATCATGAAAAGAGAAAGCAAAAACAACATTTGCATCTGACTCGTGGGAGAGTGGTTCAGTCACATCGTCAAGGTCTGTCACACACTGCCCACACACTTTCCTCACTGAACCTCTTCTCCCATCCTTTAAACCTTTGAAGGACGACATGATGTCTTGAAAATAATCAGTACACTGCAGTGCCATCTACAATTGGCTGGTGCTAATTGGCGACCCTTTGGCAGGTAGGCTACGCAAACCCAGCAGTATGCATGCATGGAGGACTGACATGTTCACCCTTTTCTGCATTTATGCACCAAGACAACAAAGGGATATGATATATGCTGTCCTTAAATGTTTAAACACCGTCTCTGTCATAATCTCCATCCTCCACTCATCTCCACCTGAAACACCCTGGAGCCCGGAAGTAAGCAGGTAGGTTGTCTACATCCGCTGCCAAGCTATATATGTGAGAATTAACCATCCATGTATAAAACATGTACGTATATTCCGCATTAGCGAGATACAGTGGCTCCACCTTTTGGACCACTGGTAACAATCATAACCCTTTGCGCTGCAAGGACCAGCTCAGCCAAATCTCGTGGCCGAGATTAGGGTACAGGCAGGGTGCAGGTATTGTGAATAGGTTGTACCTGGACACTCCTAATGTCACCTGTGTCCATTATAGTGTAGTGGTTAGCACTGTGGACTCATAATGGTGGGAGCCCAAGTTCAAATCCCTACCAGGCCAAATAACAGTATGTTCAATAAATACATATTTCTACATTTTCTTTAGTATTGTGAATAATGTATTCTGTTTCCAAAATAGCTTTACTTGTGAATTTGATTTCCAGGCATTGCCTGGAAGAGAATTGAACTTAGGTACTCTGCATCATGAGTGCACAGTGCTAACCACTACACTATACTGGACACAGGTGACATTAGGAGTGTCCAGGTACATCCTATTCACAATACCTGCACCCTGCCTGTACCCTAATCTGGGCCACGAGATTTGGCTAAGCTGGTTGCTGTGAGTACTGGGAATAAATCTAGTACCAGTGGGAATGGCGCTATCCACTGATCATCTTGCTAAGGCCCTATACAATGTTATAAAATGAATTTCATTGCCTCGCTCTGTATCGCACTATGTCACCAGTATTTTGATTCTAATGTCATCTATCTATTTGGTCATTATGTTTTGCACTTCAAGCCCGTAACTAGGGGAGGTTCGTCGTTTCGAACGAACCACCCCACTCCCCCCTTGGAGGAAAAGAGTCCCACCCTAGCTGAGTGTAAATAGGACCCCATTGGCTACATGCCACTTTGCATGGCTTTGATTGGACACTTATTGAGGATTCTAGAGAAAAATGCATGAATGCTTTAAATATCACATAAAGTTCCACCTTCATAATATTATTAGAAAAGTCCAGTTCCACCATTAAAATAGTTTCCACAAGTTCCACTGTATATCAAAAAACGAACCACCCCTGAATGAAGGCTATAGTTACGTGCACGCTTTGGGTTATCACACCCAGCGAACAAAAATACGTTATTTTACCTCAAAACAACGGTTTTAACCATATATATCATTATGCCACGATAAGGAGCCATAGAGAAACATTATTTAACGTTGTATAACGTTTTTTTTTGTTTACTTATATAGTCTTATATAGGGATTACCAGAGAGGCGGTGCACCTTGTGAGATGGACAGGGCAGTCCTCCTGCACCTAACCTCTGTGTGGTGTGCTGCATGGGGAGGCAGTGAGCCGGATGACGAGCAGGTCAGGAGCAGGTCTGTGTGTGCGAGCAGGTGTGAGCTGCTCCAATCTGGCTGTTCTGTGAACAGGCATGGGATCTGTCTGTCTAGGTAGGTGTCAAATGGACCAGGCATTTGCTTTAAAAAACCATCAAGAGTTTGGGAGATTCCCTTTGAAATCAACTCTGCTGGAAATTTGGAAAATAATGGTGAAACGGGGGGGGGGGGGATACTTTATACATGAAATGATCCAGGTACATCTGGGCTCATGTATGTCCGTGCCTAAATGGTAGGGGTGCAAGGGGGCAGGGGTATACCAGGAGGGGTATTTACCACTAGTCTCTCCCACTCTCCCACGGTTCCACCTTTTGCCACCAGGGGTCACCTCTATACCCCGGACGCCGGTTGCCCCTACGCCACCAGGTGGCACCACTCCGACACCACCTGGCGGCGCGCCCTTCCCGACATTCCACCTTGCGTAATGCCCGGATGTTGGATCCTCTACCCACCGCCAGGTGTAAGTCTGGGTCAAGGTCAAGGTTGGGCTGGTCTAAGGTCGATTTAACTGTGGTTTAATGCCTACTACAAAATACTGCTTTGCTGAGAGTACACTATGGTATTGCTATTATCTTTAAGGATACTATAAATAGAAGAATTGACAAAGGCCCAGGTTATACATGTATCATATTTCACAGAGAACGTAGACTCAAGGTGAAAAACGCTTTTTTTATTTGTACTTATTTTTAAGATAGATACAATAACGATTTTAATCGGCATAATAACTATATTCTCATTCAAATAAGATGTCACACTACATTTTGTATCTATATTTCCTTGTGGCACTCGTTGAACCACTCCTCGATGAGAGTTTTGATGAGGTCAATCCTTTAATTTCCGTTCCACAGTGGTATCTCCTAATGCACCGATCGTTAGGCAGTCTGCCCACAACAGCAACCGGCACCGGCAGATATTTATATACATGTACAAATCTCAATCTTTTTCCTCCAAAAAACAAATCGCATTACAGAGACAAGTAAACACTGAGCGACTAGAAATCTGCAAATACAGACAAAAACGTGGATGTTGAGGGTGCTTTCCACCCCAGTGTGTAGGAACCTGCTGCCCTTTTGCAGCTTTCTGCCTCAGGCTTGACATGGTGTGTGGTGTGTGGTGGTGGGGGAGGGGTAGAGGGTGGGGAGGGGCAGGGACAGGTGGGTGGTGATGTACATATAGTGAAAGAAAAAAGGGAGAGGAAGGCAAAAGGTGATCTCAAGATTTCACAGGCGATTATATCCAGATCTATGCTGGGTTGACCCTTTTGGCCAAAGGAAAATGTCACTTGGGACAAATTTGGCAGGAGGACTGGGTATAGTGAAAGAACGATGCATGACAATGAGGATTCGAGTCAGAGTAAACTTTGGCTTGGGTACTGGAATAAACGGTATCTAGTTCATTGTGTCTGACGACAAGGCTTCATTTCAAATGAGGAGTATATGGGCGTGTGTTTGAGGGGGTGGGAGTCAAAATTGTGTAACCTGACACCCCATGCCCACATTCCTGAGACATATAATAGATGTCCAATAACATACTAAATTCGGGAATTTGATCAGATATAGAAGGGACTTAAGGGAAGGGATGGGGGGGGGGGCTTGACATTAGAGGCAATATAAGCTATTTCAAGATATTGACTCAGGGAGCTAATGCTCCCAGAGTCTTATGCGACGGCTCTCTGAGACGCTTTTGATCAAAAAAAGAAAAAAAAAGTTTAATTTTTTTTGGGGTAGAAATATTAGGCCTATCCAAAAATATTTCTCATTGGCACAAAGTTCAAGTGTTTTCTGTCCCTATGACGTAAATATCATCCATTCCCATCTACTGCCTCCCCCCTAAAATAATAGTCAAAGTTTACCTTCCCAAAAAAGCTCTCATTTTCCAATCTGTAGACAAACATGAAAGTACTAGTGTCAATTTTTTGTCAATTTTCGGCATTTAGTGTTAAACCTATGGGAGATCTGAATTCTGGGTGGGTGAGACGCTTTTTGTCAGACCAGTTTGCCATCTGTGGACACACAATTGACACTTGGGGTAGGACTTTGGGTTCGACTTTGGGTTCGACTTTGGGTTCGACTTTGGGTCCGACTTTGGGTTCGACTTTCGGTCCGACTTTCGGTCCGACTTTCGGTCCGACTTTCGGTTCGAATTCTGGGTGGGTGAGACGCCTTTTGTCAGACCACTTTTGCCCATTCAACTATCTGTGGACGAAAGGCTCACATGGTAAGGTATGTGGGTGCTGGTGTAGGGAATGGGGATGAGGGATGGGGTAGGCATGTACTCTAGGCATGCACACTAGACATGTACACTAGGCATGCACACTAGGCATGCACACTAGACATGTACACTAGGCATGCACACTAGGCATGCACACTAGACATGTACACTAGGCATGCACACTAGGCATGCACACTAGACATGTACACTAGGCATGCACACTAGGCATGCACACTAGACATGTACACTAGGCATGTACACTAGGCATGCACACTAGGCGTGCACACTAGGCATGCACACTAGACATGCACACTAGACATGTTCACTAGACATGTTCACTAGACATGTACACTAGGCATGCACACTAGGCATGCACACTAGACATGTACAGTAGGCATGCACACTAGGCATGCACACTAGACATGTACACTAGGCATGCACACTAGGCATACACACTAGGTTGGGGTGGGGTTGGTAAGGGTGGGGTACGTTGGGGTGGGGTGGGGTTGGGTAAGCATGCACACTACATATGTGCCTCTACATGGGTAAAAATCGACACGGGTGACACTGCGACACGGTCAAAATTGCGGGTACCCATGTAGAGGCACACATATGCATACTACACCTTCACGCTACACATGCACACTACACATGCACACTACACATGCACACTACACATGCACACTACATACCACAGTGTGTGGTCATGATAGGAGTGTCAGTGAAGGCGGGAAACGATCTGTTGTAAACCAGGAAAGAGTAACTCCAAGACCAAGTGCAGTATAGCTCTGATTATATTTCCAACATCACACAGTATATATGCAATTACATCGAAGTACATGCAGCAGCCTCAGTGTGGCTGCTGCTGACCCTTGACCAATCAGCAGTACCCCTGCTACCCCCTCCCCTCTGCCCAGAGCTGGTCATGAGCTCTCCCCCTGGTGGTCAGTGCATCATCCTGAGCATGCACAATTATAGGCATGCTCACTGACCACCATCACCAGCTCAGCATATACACATAGATCTATGTATACATGCCTCTTCCACCCCCCTCCCTTGCACACCCACCCACACACATGTATTTACCTTCCCCCCTAACTCTATACAGGAGGATCATATTCTACACTGTGGACAGAATCGACGCACAATAGACACATAGCGTTATACAATTTATTCAAAGGAAAAACAATTCCCTGAGTCTTTTGTGATTAGGATCACACGCTAGATTTTTTATTATATATTTCTAATGCATTTCCACTGATTCTTTACCAGGTTGTTCCTGCAGCTGAATGCTCATCAGTGTTAAAGTGCTCAGGTGGTAAAGAGCAGTTACAGCAGAAAGTGTCCAGGGAGAGTGGGAAACCACCCTGACGGCCCAATATGTGTATATATATAAGGTATGGGATCGGTATGGGATCCACCCCTCCTCCCCAGCCCCCATCACCCCACCTTCTGGTCCCTCCAGGCCCTACCTGCACTGCAGGCTGCAGAGGTGTGAGAAAAAAACGCTGGAGGCGGTCTAGCTGACGGGGTGCGTGCAGCCTGAATGTCACTGCCTGCTCCTGCACTGCTCAATGACCACAGCCATTACCATTAACATTTCACCAAATGTTAGCGCGCTAAGCAGCCGGCGCCCTCCCGCGGTGACGGCAGGCGGCGCCGGACGCTACCTGCCCGCGTCCCACCAGGGGGCGCCAGACGCTAACGTTACCTTTATCTAACACTTAGCGCCGCGCCCCATGCGCACCTATATATGGATGCATAGATATGGGGGGTATGGAATCAACAACCAACTCCCCATTTCCTTATATCTCTTCAAATTATTGCTGCCTACATGAATTGTGCACACTTCGGGCAATTTTAGCGATCTGCGGACAGTGGGACATCAGGCAAATAAAAAGACATGTTTGATATGAAATCGGGAGCCAAAATCAACATTTATAAGGTGCAAAGTGTTAGTGGGGCCTCAACTTTTGACAGTACATATTATGTCAAACGATTGTACGATGGCGGTGGCATGGGTACGGTATGCTTTTGATAAAACTGCAGTGAAACCAGTCAGTGGCCGACACTGCATTACAACCTCTTTAATATTTTGTTCTAGCGATTTTTTTAAACATATTAAAACATTGAATGTTCCGGACGACTAAGAGTAAACGGGTTTAGCGGGGTTGAAAGGGTCTTGATGGAAACAAGTAGGAGGAATGCAGACGGAGGGATCAGAAGGTGGCGGAATCCAAAAGGTGCAAACAGAAGTAAGGAGCCCACGAGGGGCCGGGAGTGCCCAGGGGCGTCTTACATAAGCAGAGACAAATATTGACCCCAACTTATGGTGTTAGGAATAATTTTGGCGGTACCCTTACTTTGGCATTACATAAAGGGTATAAAAAAGTCCCCCAACCATAAAGAAATATTCCTAAAATTTTAGGAAATTTAAGGAAATTTACCCTTAGATAATGAGGTCACGTGACCGTTGCTAGGGAGATTCCTTTGATGACGTCATAGTTTGGGGGGGTTCCCCAGAAATATTTCTCAATTTGAAAATATATTTCTCAAAGTGCAGAAATGATTGTCACTGGATATAATGAAAACGGTTTACCACATTAACTGCCTTTCAAGCTCCTACCGTACCTACATGCTAGAGTTTATGTTTTAGATCATTCAGGGTGGTTGGATACCCTTTTCTTCTATACAGAAGGCTATTAGTGAGGGAGCTTATCCTGATATCAGGCTCTACATGACAGGGTTTAAATAGGATATACCTGTCAAAATTAATTCTATCATGATGCATACATATTTTGGGTTTTTAACTGCTATATGTACGTTCCCATACACCTACCTTCCCTTATTCTAGTTGTTACAGCATGGGTAAGGTCGAAACTTTCATGTATTTTGGGAATTATTGAAGAAATTGTACAATTTGTTGACAAAAAATCGTTCTTACAACACATTACTTATTATATTTAACCTAAGATGAACTATGTGATGAAGCATGATACATGGTATGTTCCCACAAATAGGTTCAGGGGGGTTGGATATCATTTTCTGTCACTATTAGTCACAGTTTACACACTACAAAAATTACTAAGTTAAGAAAAATTCAGGATCTGCCACGACCCCTAGTGGACATATTTGGAAAACATTCTCAAAAAAAGTATTTGCCCCAGCTTGCCCAACTTCCCCCAAAACACCCATTTTTGACATGGTCACATTCTGAGGAAAAAAAAGTAAATAAAAAGTTCTTGTAGAAAATTCACAACAAAAGGAGTTGAAAAAGAACATGTTAAAGAAGAACATACCTGAAGCAATAGTTCAAATAAGTATCCAAAAGTTGATGAAAACGGATTTACCCTTAAAATTTTCAACTCCGGAACCGACCATATGGTCGGTTCTGGTATCTACCTAGTTGAGACAAATAATTTGTCTCAACTTTAAAAAATTTAAAGAAATATTTTGTTATGAAACGCTATATTTAAGGAAATATTCCCAACAGCTTTCAAATTTAAGATAATTATCTCAACTTTCTGAGAATGTTTCTCAACTTTTAGGAATTACCCAAAAATTGAGCCTAAGGGGGGAAATGGGTGTAATTGTAATGCAATTGGTCTCAAGTCCCACTTGAGAATAATTCCCAAGCTTTATGTAAGGCCCCCCAGGAGGAGGCAACCTGAGGTCACTCGGGGATAGGGTGCTGCCTAGATATATATGAGCAGCACAAGTCGACTGCAGCGCCATAGAGGTCGTAACAGTGGCGGGGAAGCCAACTAAAAACATCTGTGGACAGTCGAGGGAAAAGGGTCCTCCAAAGGTTAAACTCAATTATAAAATTGAGGTCATCAGCTTTCCAGTGATATATTTTATTAGCAGGTACCACTTCTAGTTTTTGAGAACTGGCTCCTTGAATATGTGTGGGCACTGACCAATCTCAAATGCCAAAAAGCTCTATCTTACTTCCCTTTAGAGATATCTTTATCTAATTAGCATAATTATGTAAATTCCCAAATATCCAAACTTTTTCAAACATTTGGTCACAGCTTTTAATCTTAAAATAGGATTTACATGCCGTTTTCAGCATAGATATCTTTGTGGGGCCTGTAATCATTAATTTCTTGAAAAATGCAATTTAGAATGAAAATTATGTTTCCATGGCAACCAACAAGTGCATAAACACCAATTTAGGCCCAAAAACGTTCTTTTTACATTCCAAATATGGAAGGTTTTCACTAAAGTTGGAATTTTCTAAAGTGGCTTATTGTATTCTCCATCAAAAAGTAGTATAGAACAATTTTTATGATATTTTGAACATTGTTGGCTATATGGAGCCCCCTGGTGGCCAAAGTTGGAACTAAAAATCCCCCGCAGAGGTCCCTTTTCCCTTGTTGATCCACATATTCTTATCGATGATAACCCTGGTGGCATTCCTTGCACATTACTCCTGTATGCACGTACATGCATGGTTTTCACGAACCAAAACCTCGGAAGTAACATTGGCTACCCCCTGAACCCCGAACTACCTCTAATGGGAAAACAGACATGGACATTGTTGCACCTCCAGGGGGGACAATATGGCGGCATACCATGGGCGATCACTATATACATGGCTAGGAAAATTAATAGTGAGAGAAGGAGCTGAACAGTGTAAGGTATGAGGGTCAGTGTCCGCAGTGAACTGCTCAGATGTGCTCGGGATCTGCTAAATGGTTGCCATTCAGTGAGTCAGCTTGAGAAGAGACTAGAGCATGATGTTGTTTTGGTGTAACGTTATACATATAAGAGCAGGAATGTATTCTAACAACAAATTTGTCCTGGTATATAGGCCAAACTGCCCCCATGATATGTCTCCTATTGTGATGCACATATTCTTTATAGTCTACCTACATGTCATATTCATAATTATACCATTTGCACCTATATCATAATTACACATTATAGCATTAATGATGTGGACGTTATTTGAAGCACCTTTCAACCACATGCATATATGCATGTAATACAGGTTCAAATATGAAGCTGGTACACATTTCGGACTATATATACTGTATACCTGGGGTCTCTATCCGATGCAGTCAGTGTGCAACCATATCGTCTAGTGAATAACAAAAATGTACAAAAATAGAGACTTTCTGTACAGGCAGAAGAGTGGTAGCTCATAAGGGGTAATGATGGTTGGCTGTAGGTGTTGTATTTATGTTGGGGAGAAGCTACCTGTCAGAGTCTGACCCTGTCACTGGCCGTCCGTGATAATGTCACTGCACCTGAGTTAGCGACCTTCTGCAGTGTTCTGACCCTAATGGCAGATTATCACACGTCCGACCAGCTCTGTCTCTCATACAACATATTGAGCCCTATATACATTTGCACTCGTCCTGTCTGGGTCTCCATCCACATGAGCTTGTTCTTCACAAAAAACACACCCGGAAGATAAAGAATTACTGGCAAAAAGGGCAGCTTATGCAAATATGAGAGAGCTGTATATTCCTGTCTTCAGCTACTTCAGTTATTTTCGTACCAGTTTTCATGAGGGGGGCTTTCTGAAACTAAGGAATTTGATATCCCCTGTATTGCGTCAATTCGTAATGTATATAAATATAGAGATTACAGACTCAGAAACAAGTAGCTGTGTTATATGAAAAGATCTCAATATCTCAAGCCACCCCATTGCTTTCTAAATAAAGACATCAACTCGGTTGCCTACCTACTGCATATCTGGATAAACTGACAGCGATTCCCCACAATCACGACTCCTGGGAAGTTCTCCTATTCCCCGCCTGGGGCGCCACTGGCGACGGTCTCCGCTCTCCTAGCGCCACCTGGCGGGCGAGCACGGCCCTTTCCGGTTAATGAGATTAATGCCTACACTACCCGTTCCCACGCCTGGACCCCTAGCGGTGCCTACACACATCCTCTGATCACAATTTGGATTCAGACTGGTGGCGCCTCTGGTGGGAGAATCTTGGACCAGAGGGACGCTGGCACCAGAGGGCGCGCGGCGTCTGGTCACGTGGGTCTGTCCCGTGATTGTATCAGACGCTAATAGGGGGCGCTTTGATCTGGGGGTCTGTTTACTTAGAGGAGTCCAGATAGCGTCTTCTACAGCTCAGGTTCTGGAGGAATGAATCCTTTAGGGGCCACATAGTGTACTAATGCAGTATGCTCTTGGTTGGCATGATGCATTAAAGTAGCCCTGGCGAGTTACCCAGCAGGGCTACATTCACCCATCATGCTGACCTTTCGAGTTTGATACACGAAGGGGTCGGCATGATGCATGCATGTAGCGCAGGCGAGTTACTCGCTGGGGCTACATTTAAATGCATCATGAGGACCAAGGACATTAAAATAGTATGCGACCCTTAAAGGGTTAAATCTTGCTCCCATCTTTACACTCCAGTTCCAGCACCCGCCCCACATCGCACGCCCCCAATATAGCTGAACCCTAACGGCACATCGGGGTTGATGTCACTGGTTTATGTAGCAGCGTTTATTTTGGTATTCTTAGTGTGACTCAAGGGTTCTCAACACTATACTTAATATGTCAAATTAAAGGTCAACAAATGGGGGATATTGCCTAAAGTTGCAGGGAGCTCTTGAAATGACCTGCGGACGGGTAGAAGGTACCTCTGTAGCTGCATTACTGGGGTTGTTGGGGAGTAATGTATAGAAATACAAGGTAAACACCGAGCTTCTGCATGTGTAACCGGAACCGGAATCAATTACCAATCTAAGATTGTCTTTGCTGCATGTGATCCTATATTGGGGGTGAAAATGAAATGAACCAAGATCACTCACACACCATCTGATTATGTTATTATGTTTTCTTTCTTACCGTTCTCTGTGCTGTATTAGCAACCTTTATATAAAAATGTTATATTATATAATAGCAACAAGTAAAGCGACAAACACAATCAGGTAGAAAACGCACAAAATCAAAGATTAAAGGATGTGGATGTACATGTTGTCTACAGTACTATATATCGAGACGCCGGTGATGATTGCTACGATCTGCGGTGAATGAGCAGCCTGAGCCCCTCCCCACCCATACCCCATGACCACCCCCCCCCCCTCCCCCCGTCAACCCCTGCAGCGCACCCCGCGGCACATCAAAGCATCAGCGTGGAATAAGACGCTGTTATTCCTCCAGGGTTTGGTGACGACGGGCGCCGATAGAGGCGCTGTCGGCGCCCACTTGTCCCCTTGGTAACGACCTAATTACATGACAACCAACAGACCCTCACCGGCAGACCCTCCCAAGGGGAAGGAGGTGTGTGTGTGTTGGGGGGGGGGGGGTATGTTGTACTGGGATAAATCCGTTACTATGGCTACTCCGATTCTTTACAAATATATACAGTAAGACAGGAAATCCCTAAGCCTCTAAATAAATAAGGTCTGTATCATTTTGTGTTTATGCAGGCTACCTTTGGCTTAGATTACAGAGAGTAGTGAAGGCTGTAAGTGTCATTTCATGAAAAAGCGTGTTAATTCATTCTACTAAAGTTATTTCTTATCCTTGGAACATCAGGATTTCGAAAAATGTGGGTGTGAATTTTTTCGTAAAGGTTAAAGGTCATCTAGGGGTCATCGAAAAAATAAAATAAAAATTGCATTTAAATGTTGAAAGCCTGTATTTATGGTAGTTCTAATGATAATTAAGCACCCAGATCTTTAGGAAATATGGACTATGACCCATTACTGGAGTCTGAATGGTTGATGAGAAAATATTGTTTAAATTTTTTTCTTATTAATTATTTCGAGAAATTATTGATATGATTTATTATATAATAAAAAGACTTGTGTTAATTATCTTTATCAAGTATAAGTTAATCCTTGAAGTGAGAGAATTATGGAAAACATTGGTGTTAATATTTCCGTAAGGGTTAAAGGTCATTTAGGGGTCATTGAATAAAAAGTGAATTTAAAATTGCACTTTATTATGGAAAACATATATTCATGGTAGTTCTAATGATAACTAAGCACCCACACATTGTGGGGATATTACCTATGCCCCACTACTTGAGTGTAAAAGGCTGGGGAGAAAATATTATGTAAGAATTAATGTTTTTAATCAACTGTTTTTAGAATAATCTGTGCACATCAAATTGTCCTTCTTACAGGAACATTTCCTTGTTGTACAATTGCCTTTGCACATCGTGAGCTGTATCGGTTGCATGAAGGATAATTATTTGATGTGCCTCGTTATTTGTTGTTTCTAGACAAGACATGTCACTTTTAGTGGATAGCAAACCCTGACTTGTAGACAAAACTAAATGAAAAGTACTGACCAAAATCACTCATATTTGGACTTTAGTTCAACTGTCTCCAAGTAATATCAAACTATATATATATATTACCTTACTTGAGCCAACAAAATATGGGTTCAATAAGAATAGTTATGAATGGAAATATCAATAGATATATGCATTTGGTAATCATATACCTTAATGATCGGTCTGCTATATGTGACCACTCATTACAAATCATATAAGATAAACAGCTTTCATGATTCATGATTCTATGTTCATTTAGTATGTCCTATGTACATAGTTATGCCCCTTTTGATCGATATAATAAGATATAACTCTGTACAAGTATGCCATGATGCTAAAAAATAGACACCAATCAGGTATTATCGGAACCATATACAGACAGGCCATTCTAAAGAAGTGACTCACCCAAATGATGAACTATGATACAGTGTGTTTTTTGACAGAAGCCTAGTGAAACACACACTGAAGGGGTTTCTTAGTTCAGTACAAACCAAGCACCAACTACATATCTGACAGAGAAGCTGATTAGGGCTAAGTCATTTATTGCCAGTTGGGGGGGGGGGGGGGGGCTTGGTGGATATAGAAAGGGGGTTTCATAGGTTCATAATAGAAAACAGGCCCTTGGTGGGGGGGGCAAAACTGGAAAAGCATCAATGATGGGAGGGGGGATCATAATAAAATAGGTCCATTTAGATACTCATGACCAGACTTGATTCCACAATTCAAAATCTGAATGTAGTGGGGGGTCGAGATAACTTTTGCCTAATTGGTGGGGGGGGGGGGGTTGGAAAAAATGTTGCCATTTTGGGAAACCCCACCAAGCCCCCCAGCTAGTAATGACTCGGTAAGTGACTTGGCCCTTAATCCAATAGATATTTCAGCAACCACATTTGTTGTGTCTACAAGTCAGGGTGGGCTATCCACTGACATGTCTTGTTTCGAAACACATGAGGAGGTAGATCAAATCATTATCCTTCATGCAACCAATACAGCTCACAATATACAATTGCTTGAAAGGCAATTGTACAACAAGGAACTGTTCCTGTGAGAAGAACAACTTGATATGCACTGATTATTCTAAAAATAGTTAATTAAAAACATTAATTATTACATAATATTTTCTGTCCGACCATTATATTCAAGTAGTGGAGCATAGTTAATATCCTTACAATGTGTGGGTGCTTAGTAATCATTAGAATTACCGTGAATATATGTTTTCCATAATAAAGTGCAATTTCAAATTCACTTTTTATTCAATGACCCCTAAATGACCTTTAACCCTTATGAAAATATTCACACCCACATTTTCCATAATTCTCTTACTCCAAGGATTAACTTACACTTGATAAAGATAATTAACACAAGTTTTTTTTATTATATAATAAATCATATCACTAATTTCTCAAAATAATTGATAAGACAAAAGTTTGAATTATATTTTCTCATCAACAATTCAGACTCATGTAGTAGGTCATAGTCCATATTTCCTAAAGATCTGGGTGCTTAATTATCATTAGAACTACCATAAATACACATTTTCCACATTTAAACACATTTTTTATTTAATTCTTTCGATGACCCCTAGATGACCTTTAACCGTTACGAAGAAATTCACACCCATATTTTTCTAAATCTGTATGTTTCAAAGTTCCTGAAAAAAAAGTCTTAATGAATTAACATGGATTTCACAAAATCCTGTGATTCTTACATTTACAGCCTACACCAGAGACTCGAAGAATATCAAATGATGGTGTTCAGTCTCCTTAGGGAACGGACCCTGTATCAGAAATATTAGGGGCCACAAGTACCCTGCTTTGGTCAAATATGTGCATGTATCTTATTATGTTATTCTTATTCTTGTACTGTATAAGTAAAGTATGCTCTACGTCGTACATTGTCCCAAATTTAAAATGAGCAAGATAAACTAATACAGTAGGCTACCCAACAGGCTCTGCATAAAATTGTCGCCAAGTATTTTGACAAAAGTACAGCTTCTATTTTTGAAATGTATGTTTAGAGTTAGGTCTATTCAAATTCCCAATAACAGTAGGATTAATGTCCAGAAACGTCCCCTATATCCTAATCATGCTGACTTTTACTTTAGGCTTGGCCTCATAGCCTTTAATATAATAACATTGTCCTTCTTTGGTGTTTCCTCATGGCTTCCGGAAAATGGCCACTATGTGGACTGAGAATTCTGGGAATCTTCACGACTTCAGGATGACGAGTTGGTTCCCTGTTCATTAACCAGGGGGCGCGCAGATAACAGCCTACTTAATAAGCTTAATTACTACATCAAAGGTTCCAAGATGGATGCCACTCGACCATGCCACCAGATGTCTGTGCATGGTGTGCATGGTTATGAGATAGGTATCTCCAGATGCAAACAGCCCTATTATCGCCTGTCTGAAAGTGCTGCGTCATGCTATCTCTCATAGTTGCTTTATTATTATTATATCCTTATGGGGCTGTTGACGTTGGAGATTGCAGTGACTGTGTTTTGTGGTAGGATTAGATTACACGCTGGGTGAATGATCGTTTGGTAAATAGTAAATACATGATGCAGGAGTGAAGTAGGAAATGGGTGCATGCGTATACATAGGCTATATAATCCGGTAGTGTACACATATGTTCTATGTATTTATACAAGCTCATAAGTGTGAAAAAATACAATGAATCAATACATGAAACAACAACAATTCACACATTGGACGATACAATGCACAATGCTAGTTTTGACATCTGGGCCTAACGTTGAGAATGTTTTTATGACTTTTATGTGATCCTGGCTTATAGCTGTCATAGCTGAGCTGATCAACATTAAATCCCTTGGTGAGGGATCGACACTGAGGGACATAATATTATTCTATATTAACGTACTGGTGTCAGCAACCAGCACTTTTGGGGGTATAGATGGGGGGTCCCCATGTCGCATGTCTTAAGAAAGGTCCATGTCCCATGTCACTAAGCTTTTAAGCCTTCTGTCGCATGTCACTAAGCCCCATGTCGCATGTCGATTTTAAGAATAGACTGTGTCGCCGTGTCGAATTTGGGGGTCTACCCCCATACCTTTGGGAGGCAGCTGGTTAATGAAATTATCCAGGTGACAAATTGAAACCACCAATACACTGGGTCCTTGAGTATTAAGGGGTGGGAGAACCCTCCCTCACCTTTATACCCCCTCAGTACACTTTGATCTGAGGGGTTGACCACCAAACCCCTTTATCAATGACATAATTTAACAGAGTATGGCTTTGGTTTATGACTACTGTTTCATATGAGGGGGCGGGGTGAAGACCCCATGGAGGGGGGTGGAGACTGGAGTAGGGGCAGTAAGAGGGGTGGGAGGGCAGTCCAGGTAAATCAGCACAATGTCTCATTAAATCAGACAGATAAAGACCAGGTAACGACCAGGTAACAGAAGGGTGTGGGGACATGGCTCATGGGGTCACGTGACATCGGTCAACTCCCTGGTCAAGTAGACTGACGTCTCATAGAGCGGCCATTTTGTATCTTGGTACATGTACATGTGTGCATGTTGGGTATAGTTTTTTTCTAACCAGAGGTGTCTATCATCGTGTACAATGCAGGTGTTATCTAGTGTATAGTTGACAATAATTATTGATAATAAATTATTAATAAATATTCAGAGATCCAACTGGGAGAGACTTGGCCCAAATATTTTAATTATGTCTTATGCTTATGATATACCCGAAAAATATGTTACATGTGTCTGGAGTGTACCACGATGAAGATGGAGATACAAAAATGTATTCTCAGTCATTACAGTCTTAAACATTATCGTAATACTAATAATTCCCTATCCGACCCTACCCCACCATCCTTGCCAAGCTACTTAATGTCCAGTCATTGGCAGAGAAAATAGTCGTAAATCTACATCTGCGAGTGTCTTGTCTGCGCCGACGGTCCACTAAATCAGACGGGACCCCTCTCCTCCCCTTCACAGTTACACCCCCCCTCCCCCATGGCCATACAGTCCCCCCTGAGACAGCACCACCCCCATCCCTCCACCCTCGGCTGCACACCCCAGCCACCCTCGTTGAATGGTCACGGTAGTCTGATTTAATGTCTCACACCACTTAAATTATCCACATATTTCACAATATATTAGCCACCAAGTCTGTCATGTGTAAAACAGATTTGTTTGTGTATTGGAGCAAAGAGAGCTGGTACTTCTAAACTGAAGGTGAGAGTTCATGAAGGTGTGTCAAATAGGAGGTGGTGAAGTGGACTCTGTCCTAAGGGAGTGATCATTTTTTAAGAACGGGGGTGGGTGGTGGGTTTCCGCGCAGAGCGCTCGAAATTTTTTACACCCCCCCCCCCGGTCGAGGGGTCAAAATTTGAAGCCCTTTGAAGCATAGTAACGCGCTGGCTTTTTGGCTCGAAATAGGTTAAATTATTTTGACCCCCCCCCCCCAAGAGGGGTCCAAATGTTTTTGCCCCCCCCGGTCAAGGGGTCCAAATTTTTTTGCCCCCCACCCAAACCCACCACCCCCCCCTGTTGTTAAAAAATGATCACTCCCTAAGGTCCCAAATCAATTATGTGTCAGTTATTTTATTAGATTACTCTGATTCATTTTAGGTTTACAAATTCGTATTACGTATAGTTTAAAAAAAATAGGGAATATATACATTTTGCAAAGGTCCCAAAGCAATGATGTCACTACATGTGGTTTCCTAGCATTATAACAATCATTATTATATCATTACAGTGAGTCCAGCGATCATGTAGGACTAAAGTGTAAAATGTGGAAATGAAACAAGGCCGGCAACAAGGGCTTTAGAAGCGCCCAAGAATATTCAGAATTTCACAGGGCACATGCCTGTGGTTGGATCAGTGAGATCAGACAGGGTTGGTATCTGGGAGGGGAGTGAGACTGGCACCACGGAGGTCAGCAAGAATTACACAGACAGCCAAAGACGGCATCAGTAGTATTGTATGTATCGGAACGGGACTATAGTTAAGTACTGTTTATTACTCAATCGACCTGCAGCCAATCAGAGGCCTCCCTTTTGGCGGGAAATTCAAAAGCAGCCAATGAGAGGCCTCCCTTTTGGCGGGAAATTCAAATAGGTCACGTGACCGGAAGTGACCTACTTCCGGTCACGTGACCTTTGGGCGGGAAATTCAAATAGGTCACGTGACCGGAAGTGACCTACTTAAGAGGGTCACGTGACCACCATGTTGGCGGGAAATTCAAATAGGTCACGTGACGGGAAGTGACCTACTTAAGGGGGTCACGTGACTACTAGGTTGGCGCGAATTTCAAAATAAGTCACTTGAGATTTTTATGGATAAATAAATTTAAAAAAAGAAAAAAAAAGCAAGCTGAAAGCTTGCTAAAAAATAATTTAAAAATGTGGCTCTTTTTTTCTAGGGGGGGGGGGGAGGGGCACTCTGGGGGGCACTCTTTAAGATGCATGGGGGGGGAGGGGTGGGGAGGGGGGGAGGGGAAGGGTTTTTTAAGAGTGAGACTCGCTTCTCTGCCCTCTCTTTTAGAGGGCAGAGAGGCGAGTCTACTGGTTCGTCTACTTACAATGAAAGGTATCATGATTGCGTTTATGATGATGTGCATCTCTTGCTGGCTAGACTTTCAAGCAAATTTGCCAAAGTCCAGCCCGTTATTGAATGTCCGGCCTAGCTTGACCCTCAGTAGAACAGTCCTTGACCCATCTATTATAGTCCAGCAGCGCCTGACCCTTGTATGAGAGTAGTATTGGCGACATTGGCTGACTCTGATATTTACCTGTGTGTACGGAGAGAGGAGAGGGTTCACAGCCACAGCTCTCTTAAGGCAAAGCTTGCGCTTATAGAGCACTACTAGTGGAAGTCTGAATAAGGAAGCTATGGCGGTTGTCTTCAAAAAAAATAAAAAATAGCCATGGCGCATGTCGATGTCGCTTAATTATGCTCATATCTCATGTCGATTTTAAGAATTGCTCATGTCACCTGTCACTATGTTTTTCAAGCTTCATGTCAAATGTCACTAGACCTCATGTCGAATGTCGATTCTAAGAAACAGGTATGTCACCATCTCGAATTTAGCGGTCCACATTGCCGCTGCTGCTGCTGCTGCTGCTGCTGCTGCTGCTGTTGCTGTTGCTGATTTGCTGTTGCTGCTGCTGTCGGTGCTGCTGCTTGTGCTGCTCGTGCAGCTGCTGCAGCTGCTGACAGCTGCTGCTGCTTGTGCTGCTCGGGCAGCTGCTGCAGTTGCTGACGATGTCACGGATGCTGTTGACAGATGCTGCTGCTTGTGCTACTCGTGCAGCTGCTGCTGCTGCTGCTGCTGCTGCTGACGATGTCACGGATGCTGCTGACAGATGCTGCTGCTTGTGCTGCTTGTGCAGCTGCTGCAGCAGCTGCTGCTTGTGCTGATCGTGCTGCTGCTGCTGACGATGTCACGGATGCTGCTGACAGATGCTGCTGCTTGTGCTGCACGAGACCGAGTAGCCGCTATTACTAATGCTACTAATACTAGTATGAGAAAATACATTTAGTCAGTCGACTAAATCAAGGAGGTTTTCTGACTTCAGTGGATCGTTTAGCCATCGGCCACAGGCAAAACTTGAAACCATTTTATACATGGGGCAATTGGCAGAGTCGAAACATGTTGGTACGATGGGGTCGATCATGTTCATCATCAGTTCAGGCAAAGGAAGTGTGTCGACAGCACGCGAAAACTTCATGTCCGGATGTTTCAACACAACACTTTTTATCACACTCACACAGCTGCTTTGAAGAGTGAATCCTTGACCAAACTTGAGCTTTTCCAACACAGCTTTGGCCTCCTTCTGTGCAGTAAGGGATCTCTCTTTCGGGGTCATCGCAGTGCTGGCTAGCATGTCCTCAAAGTCTTTAACATAATGTTCCAACGGGCTACAAATGATGTACTCCAGATCATCGTCCGCATATGTCGTCTCCTCGCACCATATTGTGTCTTCTCCTGTTTCGAATTCCGTCATTTTCTGAACAATCTCCTCGTGAGTGCGTTGCATATATCGAAGCTCCTTCAAAGACCAGATAACTTGTATGCCGAACCCTGAAAAACCTGAAGGAATTTCACCACTACAGTCACGCCAACTATACGGAGCTAAGAAAAATAGCTCCAACAAAATTTTCTCCCTCTGTCCAAATGAAACTACTTCCGTTCCGATGAAGTTGAAGCATGCTTCTATCCATTGCTCCTTGGTGACGTCCTTCCAATGTTTCTTTACTTCACATGCATCATAGGGCACTGTTTCTCTTCTTGCTTCTAGTGGGAGTTGCTTTTTCTTTCTTGGACTCATTTGGAGAGTTTCGATGCTCTGTAGCGTCGACACTTCGATAAGAAAAGAAGCTGTAAAAGTAGAAATAACCCTCATAACATGCTGAGCGAGCGTGGAGTGGACGATGCTACGATGATGAAGGGCGAGTCGAGAAAGTGTGATGGGTGAGAGCGACGTTTCACTCCTTATGTACCCTGTCCTAGATAATCCTCTTAAACAGCTGAAAAGACTCTCTCAGTACAGAGTCTCTACTCAATTAAGTGATCTGTTAAGTAAGTTTTCACATGCTACTTGACTACTGCAGGTGGGTTTAGACTTAAGCAGCTTAGTGCACACACGTGTCTGTTAGAAAGCTACCTGCACACCTGCCTTCCTTTTTCACTAGTATTTACCCCTTGCCGACTAATAAGGCGCCTATACACGTGTCAGCCTCCTTATATACGTCATTCTTCCTCTCGAGAGGAAGAAGCGTGTCTCTTCGTTTTTTTTTGTTTAAGAAGTGAGGGTCTTTAAGATCACGTGCCTGGAAGCGACTTGATGAAGCAAGTGACTAGAAGCGACGACGTCACATGCTTTAATGAGGCGATCAGCTGTGACTGGCGGCGGCGGCGGCGGTGGCAGCGGCGGTGGTGCTGGTGGTGGTGGTAGTAGACGTTACTGTGGTCAGAGGTGATATGGTTTTTTTCCAACAGAAATCAGAGCTTTTATACAGAGGGAGTTTAATCCTATTTCCAACAGCACCCCAGCTGTCCAGCAGCCGCTCCGCTCCGTAAGAGCTTCTTAAGAGCTTAGATGACGAGGGGGATGTCATCACCATCTTTGGTGGCCAGCTGAAAATGGTGTTTTTTCTTTATCCATTAGCCTTACCTCCTACTCCCTACCTGAGGACGACTCTCTCCCCCTTTAGCATTCATTGTAACAAACGTCAGAGGTCAGGTGAAAACGGATTTTCATGCACAGCCTTAGTCAGCTGTCACGCCTATTGAACTAGCTAGCCGCCGCCGGCCGGTCTACTCACCCCAGCTGTCCAGCAGCCGCTCCGCTCCGTAAGAGCTTCTTAAGAGCTTAGATGACGAGGGGTATGTCATCGCCATCTGTGGTGGCCAGCTGAAAATGGTGTTTTTTTTCCTTATCCATTAGCCTTACCTCCTACCCCCTACCTGAGGACAACTCTCTCCCCCTTTGGCATTCATTGTAACAAACGTCAGAGGTCAGGTGAAAATCGGATTTTCATGCACAGCCTTAGTCAGCTGTCACCCCTATTGAACTAGCCGGCCGCCGCCGGCCAGTCTACTCACCACGGCAGGAGGCGGTGATTTTTTTTTGTTTTACACTTAAGTCGCTCACCACATGCACACGACTGTACTCACAGACAGACACTCCCGTCTTAGGGGGTCCTGCTTCACACTACACGCCTCCTGTAGTTTTTTTGTATACACACTCTAAGCTCATGACTGCTTAATCCTTTATACAGCTAATGCGCGTTGAATTAGTACAGTCGGTACACCGCCCGCTCATGGCAGTCCATCTCTCAAAAAAAAAGGAGGGAGGGGGGAAAGAGATCCAGCTGAAAACGTCATGACTTATGTCTTTTGTTTCTCTTTGGGAATGTCCGCCGGTCAGCTGGCGGCAGCAACTGCTTAATCCTTTATACAGCTAACGCACGTTGAATTGCTGAACAAGGCAGTAAGTAGCTTAGCTCGTGTCAGTCGATCTCTCAAAGGGGAGGGGGAAAGGGATCCAGCTGAAAACGTCATGCCTTATGACTTTTTGTTTCTCTTTGTGAATGGTCACCGGTCAGCCAGCGGCAGCTGAAGAGAGCTGTAAGTAGCTTAGCTCTAGAAGCGAGAAGGGGTATATAAGGGGCCTGGAAACATCCGTTCACTCACTCAGTCTTTTGCTGCTCTCTACAGGCACCACCATGAGCAAAACACAACAACTACTGTCGTCCAAGGATCTAATCGAGTTCAAGAACAAGAAGAATACGCAGAACGGTGATCGTTTACTGTCAGCGTCTCCTCTTGCTACTGAAATTGAGACTACCGCCGCAACCGCTTGGTCTTATCACCCTCCCGCTGTAGCGAGCGCACACAGCAGTAGTAGTGGTAGTAGTAGTCGTCGTAGTAGCGACGTTGTTACACTCGCGACGGTTGTTGCTGCTGAGCACGCTGCTGCTGCTACTGCTGCGCCTGCTGCGGCTGCTAGTGATCCTCGTGCTGCTAGTGCTGCTGCTACTGCTGCTGCTGCTGCTGCTGCTGCTGCTGCGCCTGTTACTGCTGTGCCTGCTGCTGCTGCTGCTGCTGCTGCTGCTGCGCCTGTTACTGCTGTGCCTGTTACTGCTGCGCTTGCTGAGGCGGCTGTGCCTGCTGCTGCTGTGCCTGCTACTGCTGCGCCTGCTACTGCTGCACCTGCTAGCGCTGCGCTTGCTCCTGCTGCTGCTGCTGCTGCTGCTGCTGCTGCTGCTGCTGCTACACCTCTTGCTGCGACTACCGCTACTAGTACTGACACGCAGCACGTTGCACAGAACCTCTCCACCGCTTCATCAACCGACGCCATCAACGCTGCTCGCGCTGAGACTTACAGCTATTCGGACACTCAGCCCCAGCAGCGCGTAGTAGACATGCATGTCCTAAAGCAACAGGGTGAAACAGAGAACGACGCTGACGACGAGGCGTACGAGGAACCCGAAGGGTCACGGGCGCACAGTCCGTTTTTCGACCTCATTTCCACTGGTAGTGCGTCCGGTCCGTGGCGACTGCCCTCACCAATACCTTACGAAGTCATGTGGTTGCCCTGTTCCGACAACGAGTCGTCTGATACCAGCGCAGACGCTGCTCCTGTTATTGGTTCTGCTGCAGTAGTACCTGTATCATCATACTTCAAAGCAGAGCCGTTAGGATACTTGTCAGACGCTATGCTACTGAAAATAAGTAGTAAGTTGCCGACATCAGATTACATACGGTTAGGTTCATTCCTTGAAGTGAACTTGAAGGATATGGGATATCTCAGTTGTGAGACAAGTGTCATAACTCAAGCTAGAGAAATGTTCACTACTTGGTACCAGAAAAGTTGTACTAGTAGGTGGAAGGACCTAGCCGCCGCCTTGGAAGAATCTTACCGTATGGACCTCATCAAATTCTCACGTGAGTACATGGACAAGCATGACATGTGGGATGGCTTAGAGAGTGGAGACATGGAGTGGAAAGTGCAGAAATATTTCTCTCTTTTAGCTGAGCTCTGCCCTAGAGACTGGAAGACCATAGGGATCTACTTAGGGTTGACTTCTCATGAAGTAGCTTCCATCTCTCAACCTGTGCCTTCTGACAGGACTGTGAAGAACCCTGTCTATGAAGTGCTGAAAGCTTGGAAGTACAACGAGACGTCTGAGCCTATGGCTCTGATGAAAGTGTTGGAAGACTACATGGGACGCGGCGACGTCGCAATGTATGTTCAAGGGTTGTATGCAGCTGTACCCAAAGAAATAAAAGTGAGCTGTGACACTCCAGTGTTGACCACTCTCGTCTGATCCCTGCAGTAAGATGGACATCTGTTGAAATCGATCCTACACTACAGACGTCTTTCACTATGCTAATAGCATCGTGTGGTAAGAGGCGTCTAGTATTCGAAGTGATAAACAACGTTTATTTTTTTAATATTTGGTAAATAAGTGAAAAAACAAAAAAAAGAAAAACATGCCGCAGGACGTTTGCGAAAAGTGTTTCAAAATTTTTAAAAGACCGTACAATCACGAGTGACCCGTAGAATCCGACGCAGATTCCGACCCCTTGTTAGACCGAGTTTAAAATCACATAAACGAGAACGCCAAAGTCATCGAGAAAGCTGTGCTAGAAGTTTACCGACCAACCTTAGCGAAGTTACATGTAGCGATAGGTGAAGCTCTCCTGCTAGAGGAAGCGACATTCACCCCTTCTCCAGGCGGCTTCGCTGCAGCTCACACCAGACAACCGTTAGTTCAACTGAAGAAGCGGCTTCTGAGATACATCCGTCAAGCTCCAGTCGTACGCTTCAACTCGGAGAGTTACGACTTGAACCTGATCAAAAAATACGCCTTCACTCGTTATTTGCCTCCGGAGACCGAAGAAACCAACAATTCAGCGTCATAAAGAGAAGCAATCAATAGTTGACGGTTTACACACAGTTTTCTTGGACGTAGTAGTCAACTTTTTTAGCACTTAGTTACAGCTACGCGAATTATTTGCGAGCTTTCACTACAAACGAAGAGAAAGGTTGCTTTACTTACGAATGGATGACGTATACCAAGAAACTAGTAAACAAAAAACCCCTGCCACCGAGATCGACTTTTGACAGCGAACTGACGGGCGTCAAAATGGCCGAAATCCGACTACGCCACATGTCAGAAAGTTTAGTATGACAAGAAGAAGCAAACTATGACAGATTACTTGATCCACTACAACAACAAAGACGTCAAATCTTTCATAGAAGCTTTTTGAAAAAATCACGCTATTTTTTTCCAACATAGCAGCATTGTCATGTTGAAAGACGCCATCTCTCTCGCCAGTTTGACTTTACAAGACCTCTTCCAAAAAACCTATAAGCTGTGTTCACAACGTTCCCTCCGTTCGACGCCGTCCTCCACGCTCTGATCAAAGAAAATGTAGTCAGTGGTCCTTCCATCATCTTCCATAGATTTCACGAGAAAGAGTGTATAGGTGTCTTATAAGTCGGCAGAGGGTGAATACTAGTGAAAAAAGGAAGGCACGTGTGCAAGTAGCTTTTTCTAACAGACATGTGTGTGAACTAAGCTGCTTAAGTCTAAACCCACCTGCGGTAGAAGCTCTGTACTTAGAGAGTCTTTTCAGCCGTTTAAGAGGCTTATCTAGGACAGGGTACATAAGGAGTGAAACGCCGCTGTCACCAGTCACACTTTCTCCACCCGCCCTTCATCTTCGTAGCATCGTCCATTCTACGCTCGCTCAGCACGTTACGATGGTTAGTTCTGCTATTTTCTTTATTTATGAAAGTGTTGACGCTACAGAGCATCGAAACCCTCTCGAAATGAGTCCAAGAAAGAAAAGGCAACTCCCACTTGAAGCAAGAAGAGAAACGGTGCCCTATGATGCATGTGAGGTAAAGAAACATTGGAAGGACGTCACCAAGGAGCAATGGATAGAAGCATGCTTCAACTTCATCGGAACAGTAGTTTCATTTGGACAGAGGGAGAAGATTTTGTTAGAGCTATTTTTCTTAGCTCCGTATACTTGGCCTGACTGTGGTGAAATTCCTTCAAGTTTGTCAGTCTTCGCCATACAAGTTATCAACTCCTTGAAGGAGCTTCGATATATGCAAGGCACTCAGGAGGAGATTGTCAAGAAAATGACGGAATTCGAAACAGGCGAAGACACAATATGGTGCGAGGAGACGACATATGCGGACGATGATCTGGAGTCCATCATTTGTAGTCCGTTGGAACATTATGTTAAAGACTTTGAGGACATGCTAGACAGCACTGAGATGAACCCGAAAGAGAGATCCCTTACTGCACAGAAAGAGGCCAAAGCTGTGTTGGAAAAGCACAAGTTTGGTCAAGGATTCACTCTTCAAAGCAGCTGTGTGAGTGTGATAAAAAGTCTTGTGTTGAAACATTCAGACATGAAGTTTTCGCGTGCTGTCGACACACTTCCTTTGCCTGAACTGATGATGAACATGATCGACCCTATGGTACCAACACGTTTCGACTCTGCCAATTGTCCCATGTATAAAATGGTTTCAAGTTTTGCCCGTGGCCGATGGCTAAACGATCCACTGAAGTCAGAAAACCTCCTTGATTTAATCAATTGACTAAATGTATTTTCTCATACTAGTATTAGTAGCATTAGTAATAGCGGCTACTCAGTCTCATGCAGCACAAGCAGCAGTATCTGTCAGCGGCATCCGTGACATCGTCAGCAGCAGCAGCAGCAGCTGCACAAGCAAAAGACAAACGCCGTAGTCTCCTCATCCAGACCTCCGCTAGTAGCGCTCTATAAGCGCAAGCAGTGGCTGTGAACCCCCTCCTCCCGCCGTACACACGGGTAAATATCAGAGTCGGCCAATGTTGCCAATACTACTCTCATACAAGGGTCAGGCGCTGCTGACCTATAATAGATGAGTCAAGGACTATTCTACTGAGGGTCAGGCTACGCCGGAAATTCAATAACAAGCTGGACTTTGGCAAATTTGCTTGAAAGTCTGGCCAGCAAGAGTCCGGCATACTCTCCCAAGAGTTCAGCATTGCCAGACTATGGCATGAGGATCCCGCATGGTCAGACTTTCAAAAGCAAGTTTGCCAAACTCCAGCTTTTTATTGAATGTCCGGCGTAGCCTGACCCTCACTAGAATAGCCCTTGACCCATCTATTATAGTCCAGCAGTGCCTGACCTTTGTCTGAAGGTAGAATTAGCGCTATTGTGTGCCTCTGATGTTTGCCTGTGTGTAGTCAAACCTCGCCTGAGAGAGACATACTTCAGAAAGAAAAGAAAGCGGCGTGAGAAGGTGACGGGATCCTAAGTGTCAACCCTAAGACTTACATTTGCTACGATCAAATCAGCGGCACCGGTGAAAGAAAATCTCAAAAAAAGTGTACAGAAGTAGTCGTCTTCTTAAATGTTTTCGAAAACGAAAAACTCTCCTTGCGGTAAATATAAATTTCAAAAGTGGTACGAACCAAAAATGGACACTTACACCATAGAGAAAGATGACGTGCGCTACTTGTATTATAAGCGTCGCGTGCATTCTAACGGTGTGACAACGAGTCCTTTAAAATATGAAAAAAAAGTGTGTTATTGATTGATTGAGCGCATCTTTTCAAAAAAAGAGTGTTATTAGAATTGAAAAAAAGAAAATAAAAAAATAAAATAAAATTATTGTTGTGTTTATTTTCATACGTCTTCTTTTATTAGTAAGTAAAACAATTATAACAATTAACTAGCGTGTCCTCTTAAAGTGACACTTCCTCCGGTCGCTGCTGAATCGTCTAATTAAGGCATGTGTCGTCGTCACTTCTAGTCACGTGACTCATCAGGTCACTTCCGGTCGCGTGATCCTAAAATCGATCACTTCCTAAACAAAATTAAATTAAGAGACACATTTCTTCATGACCCAACCAATCAGAGGTCTCCATTTGACCAGAAGTAGGCCCCTCATTTGCATAAATGGGTCACTTCCGGTGTACCAGCCAATCAGAAGCCTCTAACTAAGTCAAGGTCACTTGACGTCACTTCCGGTATGCCCTTATATGTACATGTGAAGGTCACATGACGTCACTTCCGGTATGCCCTTATATGGGCGTGTGACGTCACATGCCGTCACTTCCGGTATGCCCTTATATGGGCGTGTGACGTCACTTCCGGTCAAAATGGAAGCCTCTGATTGGCTGAGTCATGACCTTGACCTCTAACTAGGTCAAGGTCACGTGACGTCACTTCCGGTATGCCCTTATATGGGCATGTGACGTCACTTCCGGTCAAATGGAGGCTTCTGATTGGCTGCAGGTCGATTGAGTAATAAACAGTACTTAACTATAGTCCCGTTCCGATACATACTATACTACTGGCATCTGAGGATACTGTGTGAGTGTGTGTGTCTTTACGTTGATATAAAACACAGATAGTGGCAGTGACTACTTTATAGAACAGGCAGTCTTTGTCTGAACTGTGGGTGCACATGTCCCTAAACATGTTACCCTCATCTTTGTACATGTATATCCCTACTGGATGTAAAGAAACAGATCACATGGATTCATCCCCAAGCCTGACTCTTGATTAAAATATATCGTTATAGAATGATATAGAATAATGATCGTAAATGTGTAAGAAAAAGAGCAGTATTTTAAACAAGGTCTCTGGATAAGCTGTGAAATGATAAGCCTATATTTATATACATGTACGTACAGCCCCCTCAACAATTGTATCATTTAATACTGAATAAATAAACACAACAATGGAATTTACAAGACAATGGAATTCCAAACTTTAAATTACAGACTCGAAAAAGTAAATTTCCTCAATGGGCCCTATGCGTCAACTTCTGAGGTGAAATGTGCAAAAAGAGGTAAAGTAATTCACTTTTATTGAAAGCGCTATGCAATAAAGTATAAATGCTTTATCTGGGAGATAATGGCCCGCCCCCACAGATCTACCGACGTGCTGTCTTTGACTTTTATTGACATATCATTGGTATTCATATAACCAGGTACAGGACAACATCTCAATGGAAACACACCTTTTTATCCCACACTGAGCATATTCATAGATGCCTATGCATTTCCACTGTGGACAAAGGCAGGGGGGATATTTTGTCAAAAATAAAATATGAATCTGAGGGTATGAGAGTGGAGGCAGTAAGGTGACCATTGTAAGGGTCACGTCCATGCTCTTTGATGATGCCGCTCACAGGTGTGAACCGTACAGGTGTTATGTAGAGTTACCGCCGCTTATACCCCGCCCATTGTTCACCAAGCACACACAAACCCGTGACGTCACATAACCAGCACCTGACCTTGACCCACATGGACGTGACGTCACACAAACCCACACCGCGCCGCCCCCTTATTGTGAACGTCATAAAGCATCTTTAACATGTACATTTTGTTTTGTCTTGGTTGAGAAATGGACCGCTAGATGGACACCTGACCCTGAGACGAGCATGCTGACCTTCAAGATGACCTTGCAGTGACCTTGACCTCCGTGAAGGTCAGAGGGATTAGGGGGGCGTGCTTTCATGTTGGGGATGCACCTGCCACGGTGTGTACACACATCAGGGTTGTCTTTTCACACCTTGGCTGTTAGGTGGAGGTGTGAATGTACCCTCACCCCTCACCTCACCCTTTTTTATACACGTACCCCCCCCCCCCCCCCCCATACAGGGGACTCAGCCTCCCTGGTCGGACACATACAATACAGTTGTATACCCCCAGCATGCGGAACCAAACGGGCCGTGTCAATATTGGAATCTCTAATCGGTCTTAATGTAGTCACCTGGGCCGCGGGAGAATTAAAAAGACATATTGTATGGCTGCACACCTCCCAGCCACAAAAGATATAGCTGTAGGTTCTACAGTGTATACTATACACTCCCTATGCCTATGTATTATATTCACATTTCGATGGCGGCATTTACCCTGCCTGTGCGTATAAAAGACCTGCGCCTATTCAAAATACAAAAATGGCCTTTTTCATATTTCAATACTATCATTTACACTGTGCTTATTTGAGACCTCTGCGCTTATTACTCCCAGTTCCCCCATGATTGGATATGCGAACGTCAGTTATCCAATTAATTGTCTCTATTATATCTCTAAGAGAAAAGGGTGTTAATCGTTCCATCATCCACCGGCCTGTTATATTATTATATTGTCGAAGCGCAGAATGAACATCTACCTTGTACCTTGCCTAGATTGTGTACTGGGACAACTCCATCTTGGTTTTGTGGCCTATCTATAAAGCTAAGATGCTTCCTACCTGCGGGCGGGTATGGAGGCACTACACGCACGGACGATTACCCCCGTGAGTAGCAGGGGGATTTGTCGTCTGCCTTTTGGTGGTTAGTAACCTCTTTAGCCCCCCGTGGGAAGGCAAGACTGCAAGCTCGCACCACCTCGACCTCGTTTCCCGAGCGTCATCGCTGGCACCAAAGCTTGCTGGTTAAAATAGTTCCTGTGCGCTTGGTGCTGTTGTATTAAAAGTGCAGATGGGTACCGCGTACGAATCCCCCCCAATATACGGGGGAAGTGATGCGGTCATGGCCTCCTAAATACCAGCGATGTCGCTCGGACTTGTCCAAGCGCGAGTTGGGGCCAGCTTGGGCAAGACTGAACCCCACATTAACCGGGCGTTTCTTGTCAGTGCGCACCGGAAGTGGGGCGCCCACAAAGCGATACACAACAGAATGGAGGCAGTAGCCATAGGTATAAGCCTACTGTATCGAGGAGGGGAACCGCGGAGGGGAAAGGGGAGGGACGAGCAAGTCAAAGAAGGAGAGGAGAGGCCCGGGAGGGAAGGATTGAGGGGCAGAGGGAGGGAAAGAGGAGGTATGAGGAGGGACAGAGACAGAATGAGAGAGGTCCATACAGGGGCCAGGGAGGGGCCAGGGAGGGGCCAGGGAGTGCCCAGGGAGTGCCCAGGGAGGACAGCGAGGGGGGGGGGAGGCAGGCAGGCAGGCAGGCAGGTAGACAGGTAGGCAGGCAGGCAGGCAGGCAGAAGGAGTGAGGAGAGCAGTTTATCTAGAGCGAGGGGAAGTAAAGGAGAGGGAAGGAAGAGATTGGTGGGGGGGGGGGGGGGGGCATTGAGGCGGAGATCAAGAAGGGAAGGACAATGAAGCTTAAGGTAGATTGATGTAAAGAAACAGAAACATGCATGTAAATACCTGTAGGCCTACAATGTATGCATACATAGCAGTACTGGACGGTAAAACGTTTCTCAGTTGGGAGCTAATAAAGGGGTCTTTAATCTGTCCCCATGTTTAGGTTGGAGGTTGTCAGAGGAGAGGGAGGGCCGTGATGTCATCGGACTTGCCCCCTTGTAAATCTGCCACTGATAAAAATTGTGGACATCAATACAATCAATGAGTTCCTCCTACTTTGCTCTTCCCAATGTTGTCAAATTGTATACTCCCTATGATTGGAGGACCAGAACAGAGTGAGGCCCTTTTGTGTTGGGGAATGTAGTAAAATCAGTGTCACCATCAGCACGTGCCTCAGCACTGCATCGGCCTGTCAAATACACCTATCATCGTCCACTTAACTCTTACTGCATATAGAAAAGGTCCTTACCCCTATAAATATCGCAGATGCCTTTTAAACCTTTCTCCTCTTCAGAAGCATACGGGATATTTCCCTTATCATCAGAGATATTGTGTATAGAAACTAAAGACACTATGTGTAAGGCGCGTTTACAGAAATAGATCAATTTGAAAATATAATAAGGGATTTCTTGAAAAGTTTGGGACCGATTGACTTGAGTTAAAGTTTTAAACGACGCTACTTAACCTGAAGGCATCACAATCTCCGCCATGCACCTGCCCTCCTCAACTGACACTAACCATAATGCACCTCGGGTCAGTCTCCAGGTAGCCATGACAACGCAAGCCCCACCCAACCCGTGACGTCACTGAGGGGTTCCCCGTCCCCCCTCTGATACCAAGTGAGCCGTGACGTCGGACGCTGGTCTCTTGCAGTCGGCAGGTGCAAAGTGTCAGTGGTTTGGCAGGTCTCTTGGCATCCAGGTGCTGTATTGGCATGCTTATCTGGGCAGTGCTGTATGGGTGAGTGGGAGTGGGTACAGGGGGAGGGGGTGGGTGGTGTTTTCATCGATTGACCCTCCTCCCTGGGTGGAGGTGTCATGAGTAGTGATAGTGGGCTCCTTATCGTCCTGGGAGATGGGCGGGTGGGGGCGGCAATGTTTGTACACATTGACCAGCCAGACTAGGACAGGATGGGTATGGGTGCATGCCTGCATGGGTATACCGAAAGCTGCAAAGCAATGGAGTTCTGTAGTAGGCCTACTAATAGGTCCACCCTAAATTTGGACATGCGGGCAAAGAGCGCGGCAAGCCCTATATATAAACTAGGTATCCTCGATATTGTAACTGATTGTAGGTCTGATATAAAGGTGCAATTGAAATGGCCTGATTATAGCACATTATAGGCTGATGTGCTTCCCTATAAAAAAACGGAAAAATTATTGGAAGTGTCAGTGAATTTAACGTGAAATCATCTTAAAATGATAAAACATGTAGTTGATTACATAAATTATCAAACAAATTACAATTTGTGTCATCTCTGTGTTATTATTCTGCCATTTTGTCTGTGTACTTGTATATCACAGCACATACATCATTCCGTACCAATATGGCTATGTCCTTGTCACACCCCTTTCACGTGCATTCAATATAACCTTCAAGCGTTCCATGTTTCAATAGCGAATTCTTCCAAATATCAAAAGTCAACCAGACACCGCCATTGCCAAAGGCAGGCTGATTCGTAGGCCTACAGTCAATCAGACAACACAATTCTCTGGTACAAACGGATGGTATTGATAAGTTGTCCAGATTAACGTATATCAGCTACACGTTGACAATAATTATGATAAGGTGGGAGATAGCTGTTTGTTCAGTCTGGGACATTGCACCTTGCACGACGGGAAGACACTTGAAGTCAGGTGTGTAACTCCGTTCTTGTGATAATACTAAAGTATGGATGCATGGAGATAACATACGTGTGTAACCAAGAAGAGATGTAAGTAGACACATAAATTACACATTTTTGCCTGAGCAATGCATGCATCCATAAAATAATATGGTAATCCTCACATGAAAATAAAATAGGTAAAAGTATAATTATTTGTACCTATTTCATGTCATTGATTTTATATTTAAAAGGAAAGGTTTTGGAAATATCCTCTGACAATTGCAATACGCATGTTCTGAGTAATGTGTATGGGTATGCAGTCCTGTTCACTCTATCACCTATGGTAAATCACACCAGCATTAGTCCATTTGGGAAAATTTGAAAATGACAGTGGTTAACAATGATAAGGGTAAGTTAACAATGATAATGGTATTTGAACCACTCTCTCCCCTCATGCATATGTCTGCGGCCCCAACCGTCATAACCGACTCTCTCTCTCTGCCTCCATATGCAGCCACCGTTATAATGTTAGTCTCAGTTCTCGCACAGAGAAAGCTCAGGCCCATGAATAAATGATTTGACCAATGTCAATAGTACCTGTCAGTGTACAGTTACAGGGTGTGGGGGTGTTGGGTGAGGAGGGGGTGGTGGTGTATGAGACAGGTGAATACACACCTGCTGCATGCTACAGGTAGAGTGTACAGGAATTCCAACCCCCTCCCCCTCCCTAGTCCTCTCACCTCTACATGCTCCCAGCCCCCTCTCTCAGACCCAAGTGCTTCCACCTTCTCCCCCGCAACAATTTAAAAATAAAATAGAAAATGAAAAACATACATGAAAAAACATAAAACCATCTGACTCTCACGACACCACCACTTATTTATCTGACAATTTATTATCTATACCCATCCATATCTACAGCAGTCACTTAGATTGCAATCTCACGAGACTCATCTCAATTGTCACCACCAGCAGCGTCACAGACATTGCCAACTACCAAGTCTTCTTATCAGTTGGTTCCTCTTCAGCCTTCTCTAATCTTCATCACTACCAGTGCCACGAGTACCACATCCACCTGCATGCCTGTACCGTGGAATTAATTCTTGCGTAAGCCTAACCCTTGCATAAGCCGCATCACCAACTTTGACAAATACCATAAGCCGCAACAGGGGTCTGATTATGATTTCTAAAGTGTCCATTGCACTACGATACGATAGTAAACTAAAATCAATAAAAATACACAAATAATGAGTACCAGGTATTCATTCCGCCTGGTTCGACTGTTACAGCAGGGTTGATTGTTTAACGTATATTTGAAGTAGCCAGGGATTTCCCCTAGCAACTCGTGGATTGTGGCTTCGGCTATTAAAAAAGTACAGTAAAAAAAGTTTTTTTAAAAAGGGCCTTTTTTCTTTTCCTCTTTGGCAGCAATCTGTGTGTGGCTCAGTGTCCAGGTGTGCACCTGTTGTGGGGCTGACACGACTCTGTGCTCTTTCATCTGGCCGCCCCTCCCTCCACCCCCTCCCACCTGACACATCATACAGGTGTGTACAGGTATAATACAGGTGACAGGTAGACACGACAGGTGCACAGCGTCAAGCCTCACCACTGCCTACCTGGACATTGGTATATTCCCCATACCTCTGTGTGGCTCAATGGGTGTGTGAGGAGGGGGGTTATTCAAATGTTGCTATTGTTACAAAAGCATGGAGAACCACACCTGTAAAGGTCCCACATAAAGGTATAACCGCAGATTAGGCATTGGGTGTTGTTTTAAACTCGGCAGGTGGGGATTGTTCTGTCTCTCTACTCATGGCAGGTCAATAATAGCGATGTCAATAGTGCGTTTCAGCTGATGTCAGCTAACTTAACTTATATACATGATGACTTATGGGGTCTATTGTAATAGGAATACCCGGTAGGTCTATTAATGTGGGCTAGAGCCTATTGTTTTGTTTTTATTGCATACTGAATTGTAATAATTGTATTGCATCGTGTTATACTAGATTAAGTTGTTTCTTTATAATATTCGAATGTTCTGTGTTTATCTATATTGGAAAGGTACCATTAAATTTTACTTTGTATTATTAAATGCTGACCGAATATATCTTAACTAGAGAGGAGACTTATATAAAACATGATATATCGCATTTCGAATGTTTTAAATGTAAAATAAGGAGAAAATCATAAAATTCAAGTTCATACTTTTTATTGTATTGAAGAGCATGTCATTTCTAAAATAATTTACATTTTTATGTACACTGTACAAATTGTCGCCCGAGGCGATGAGATCATCCGACGTGTTGTTTCCATGGTTACCCATTTATAATGGTTACCAAGTTATAAGTGAAACATGAGGTGGGTCGTAGAAACTAACAATGACTACATATAAATACAATAAGTTCAAAATTCCAGATGAACACAATGAATGATTACTTTGTAAAATGGAGTACAACTTTGAGATCTATTTTCTTTGTCAATAAAGCTTTTCTTTCACTAGCAGCACAGGTATTTCACCTAACGGTACATGGGAAGGTGGGGGTTTGGAATATAGCATTATGATCATAATATGACGTTTTTGATTCCGTTCAATTTTGCACTAGTTTTTGGTCACTCAGATAAATAGTCAAGTGTTATAGCTTTTGTAAATAATAACATTATTTGGTATCATGATACAAAAGGTACTACATGTCATGTAGAAAAACTACAATGTATACTCAATGTCTTATTTATAATGTACAAACATCACATAGCACCATTGGGTAATTAATAGATGATAATTCTAGATAATACCCATAGTTCGTTACTAATTAAATTAATTGGATGTTGGTGGTCATTTTGGCCAAGTTCCATATAGCACCATGTGTTCCCAAGAGGAACAATGTCAAAGTCAAGGAGGAGGCACTTGTCTCTAATATTAAGTCTTTTTCATGGAATTGTTCACAAAGCCCTCACAAGGGGAGACCCGCTGCCACAGCCATTGTCCATGTGTTTGTGGAGCAGAGAGGACCTGGAGAAGGACTTGGAGCAGGAGCGGCAGTTGTACTTCTTAATGTCTGTGTGGGTCTGGAGATGAGCGCGCAGGTTGGACCTGTCAGCAAACGACCTCCCACAGTGCTCACAAGGGAAGGGCTTCTCTCCTGTGTGAGTGCGGACATGGCCCTGGAGGAGCCACGGCCTGGAGAAGGACTTGCCGCAGATGTGGCATGAGCAGGGGAGAGTGTGGGTGCGGATGTGCATCTTGAGAGCACCCAGGCTGTGGTATTTCTTGTCGCAGTGCTTGCAGACAAACTCCTTCTTGATGAGCGCGGTGCAGTGGAACTGTTTGTGCTTGGAGAGGCCGGAGAAGGTGGCGTAGCTCTTGTTGCACGCCTCACACTGGTACCGAGGGGGGTCGTTGCTCTTCCTCTTGCTGGGGGTGGTGGTGGACTCAGACATGGCGGCATCCTGGATCATGGAGGTCTCCATGGGGTGATGCTCTACAGAGGACACAGAGCGGCGAGCGGCAGCAGCAGCCCAGGAGGAGAAGGGGCTGGTGGTGTGTTGGTGCTGGAGGGCGGCGTGAGGGGGCAGCACGGGGCTGAGGCTGAGGTCGGTGCCCCTGGAGTCAGCACCTGGAGATGTCATGGCGGCAGGTGACATGGCGGGGTAGGCGCAGCGGGCGGACACTGGAGGAGACTGGACAGGGCTGTAGTGTGTAGGGCTGTGGGCGGCAGGAGGAGCAGCTACAGGGGCAGCGCCGCGCGGGGGGCTCATGCTGATACCCTGGAGGCGGCTCTCCACTGCCTGCATGTGCATCTCCTGGAGGCGCTTGAAGCTGAGTGCCAGGTAGGGAAGGTGTGCCAGGTCAGCAGCGGTCGGCGAGCTGGAGGGCGCGGTGGGCGTCCAGCATGTGTCCGGAGACAGGCGTGGGGAGCTGGCCGGGCTGGACCAGGTGGGCGTCACGCTACCTGTGCTGGTGGACCGTGGAGACATGGAGTAGTTGATGGGCTCAGGTGTGAGGGAGCCACTGGAGGAGCACCTGGAGGAGCACCGCTCCGGGGTGAGGGGTGCGGAGAGTGGACTCTGCTGGTGGCACTGGACTGGTACTACAGGTGCGCTGCACAGTTTGGCTGTAAAACACAAAAGGAGAACATTCATAAGTATTGTGGTTCTATAGTGTACATTGATATCATCATAGCATTAGTCAACCCCAATGAATAGCAATAAATCCCATAGTACCCCAAAAGGACCCTTAGATGGATGCGAGCATTGTATTGGTCAATGTGCGAATGGACGCCCCTGGGAGGTGGCGACGTGCGGCGGGCAGCGGTGGAACCAGATGACGCGTCATGCATGAGTGACTCTCACCCCCACTTCTGCCTCCCCAGCCCTCCCCCATCTGTCTGGCCGCGCCCCGTGTTGGGGGTGGTGGCTGTGGGCAGGCCGCATGCTGTGTTTACATCTGTACTACACGCAGGCAAGCCCCATGTCTAACCCTCCCCAGAAGTCACTTCCTAGAAATAGCCTTACTCTCAACAGAGATCTACATAGAGATGTACGTCAATGGTCTCAATGATTTCAAAGAAGGAGCTGCACAGCATCTTGAGACTATTTACATAACTGCTAGACTCGAGTCTGCCAATTTCCCTGGTATTACCCAAAATATATTGCCCCCTTTAGACATACCAATAATGTACATACATATGCTAACAAAAATACCAATACATGTAGATATAAGTCTAAGAATGCTTGCTTTACCCATTTACAAGTTAAGCATGATGGGTGACAGGTTCATAAGAAAAATAGTCAATTAGAGGTACATATCAACATAAAAGTTGTTTGAGATGAGCAGTCACTATATTTCCACATTTTACATGAATAATAAACCAACAGTTAACTTCAACTTACCAGGTGAGAAGATGTTGGGGCAGGGTAGGCCCGACAGTGGGATGCGGGGTGCCGGGAGGAGGTGATGCTCCGGCCGGGGAGACAGCTCAGGTGAGCATACGGACACCGGGCGAGGCATCCCAGCTATACCTGTCTTCTTCTTGACAAGAAACGACCTAGGCATGGTCACTGGTGATAGAGGTATTCTCCAAGAACACTGAAAGTAGTAGCACAGGTAACTCCTTGATAGCACTGAGTAGTGGTGTAGTGGTAACGTAAAGTCCCTGTGTTGACTGGAGGTATGTTGTGATGGAGAGGCAAAGGTAAGTCCTAGCAGTGGAATCTGCAGTAGTAGCAGTGAGAGATGTGAATTCCTCTACAGCACTTGGCTGAAAGATGCCTCCACATCAACCCTCCCTCAGTTTTATACAATCCCCGCCCTCCCCCGGCCACGCGTCGCCGACAGGTGCGGTGTCATGACTGACAAGCCCCTCGGCCAATGAGCGCCGAGCTCTCAGCGGCGGCGACCAATGAGCGCGCGGCGTCCATGCGGCGTCGGGAAGGGACGCTGGGCTGCCACCAACAGGTGCTCCGTGTCAGGCCGGAGGGACGCCGACTGGTGCTGCGGTCTGACGGTGGGGGTGCACTGTGAAGTGGACAGCCCCCCCCCTCCCCCCCACACACACACCCTGGCACATACCCATAGTGCTGGTGTGGTGGTGGAGGAGGAGAGGATGGAAGAATGCATCCCCGTGAAGAAACACGCTACGGGCCGTGAAATGCCAGCACACTCCTCCTCCTCCCTCCTAGTATATACCCCACAACAAGACTTGTCCATCATTCGGCGATAAATATGGTGCACATTCTGATGGACACAATTACCCTGCCACCCTCTGTATATAAACAATGCACAACAATACTCCCGTCTTGAGTACACAACATCAATCTGAATTAAAGCCACAACAGGCTATAGGTACCCCCAAATGATTCCTTGCTAGTCACTTCATTTGGAATCTGAAAAGTTCCGAAAGTTCTGAGAGTGTATCGCGGTAGGACAGGTACATGAGGTAGATGGATTAATAGTCAATTATCATGGCACACTGAAATTTCAGATAACCCTCAATTTGCATTGGACACATTGGCAACCTACCTATTCCAATATTTTGTTCAAGGGGGGTCCATCTTTAAACTCTCGCCATGGTTCTATGGTTAATTCAAGGGAATCTGCGTAAGGTGAGGGATGTATCGATTCCCAAATACTATCTATATAGAAGTGCCATTCACGTCAAATCCAAAGCATAGAGCCAAGCATATCGTAAACGTAAAGTAACAGGTACATGCACCAAACTGTCGGTATAAACTTATTTTCCTATTGCATTGACATAGTTAGTTAGGTTGCTCAAACTAACACATGTATCCATGTAATACATGTTTACAATACATGACAGAAATGTGTTAGACAAATAACATAAAAACTGTTAATAATTTGCACCAGGAAGAATGCTACCCAGCTTACATTGTTATGCATTGTATAGATACTCAACAGTTGGATTAACAGTAAAGTACAGTTAGGAACAACACACTACATACTCCTCAGAGACAACTGGCAATTACTGCTTCAACATTTGTACAGTTGTAAATCCTCCCTTTATGACTGCATAAAGCTGTAGATTAACATGCATTGTTTTCTGTCCATTGTCTGTAGGTGTGGAGTGTGTGTAGCACTATACAGGGGGATGTGTACACCACTTCCAGGGAGGGCGGCCTGGGTGTGAACCATTTCCGGGCACGCTTCCCGGTGTGTGTGCAGCGGCGCGTGACGCTGACCTGTTGCTGCTCTCGTTCCTGTCGGCTCCACTGGGTGTCGCCACTGCGCCATGTATGAAGAGATGCTGCCTGCCTTCATGCCTTCACTTCAACCCTCCCCGACTCCCCTATTCTTTCCGGCTAGACCTAGGGACATTTTCCAGGACACTTCTTTAAAGATTTAGACTGGTATTGTATAGTGCGGGGACAGACTACAGGATTTACGAAAGATAGAAATGGCTTATTACTCTTTTAAAGAAATATGTCATCTTTTTGGAATTAAGTACAATTAACCCCTGTTTAGATCTTACCACTTTCGGATTGCTCTTAAACCATCAGTGTACTCCTCAGACTTGTTGATAGTCTACAAATGTATGCAACAGACATTTATACATTTATATGCTGTCCTTGCCAGCCCTAGATTCTTGACAAGAGGAGAGGACAACATGGTAGTACATGGTAACTTGAAAGTTTAGCCCATCTCATGCACTTGTGGTATTGAAGTTACATGTGTATATGTTCCTTGTGTGAAGTACACTCCGTCACAAGTAGGGCCAATCCCCGAGGCCAATCTGAACAAAGACAACCGCCTTCAGACTGACACAAAACTAACAGATGGAAAGTTGAAACACTTGTAGCTCGACATTCTCTATTACACGCCTGGGTATTGTTTTGGGTCCCAGCGGGGTTGTGAAATGTGTCAATGTCCCGAAGTTTACTGTGTTTACACTTGGTGTTTTACCCGCCACCATCAAAGGCAGCAGGTGCCCCGAGCAGCTCCCAGAGCAGTTCACATACCCGCTCACATAGCAGCTCACACGGCTGTGGGGACCTGTCCTACGCACTGGGAGGAGTGTAGACGATGAGGCTGTATGATGTGAGGGAATGGAGAGAACCTGTGCCATTTTGTTGGAGATTCCCTACAGACTTTTTTTCCATCATAATACCCAAACTAAACCAGATTTGATAAGGCAAACGTAGTGATGTTTTCACTGTGACTGCATGTATGCGGGGTTTTTTTCTGAGTGGAGAGTGGGGCGGGTATTGTAGTACATTGTAGTTGTTTAGCAGTTACCGTATATCATCAACTGATTTCCTGAAAGTCACTACATGTACTACATGCACATATCTACATGTATGTATCCCACACTTGGCCTTTCCCTATGTGTGGAAAGCAGGACCTAGACTAGACCAGTCTCAGATTGCCCTGTCTCAGTGTCTGAAGGTTGGGGGCTGCCCCCCGGTGGGAACATGCGACATGAACGTCTGTCAGAGGTCAACATGACCCTGGAGAACCCCTTGTACAACCGCTATCTGTATCATAACCGCTATCTGTATCAACTACATATAGAGGTTGACCATCCAACCGCTATCTGTATCAAAAAACGCTATCTGTAGTAACCATCCAACCGCTATCTGTAGTAACCAACGCTATCTGTTACAACTTTTTGGTCATTGAGAATAGGCACATCCAACCTCTATCTGTATCAATTAACGCTATCTGTATCATACTAGAATGACAGTTGTTACTAAAAGATGGCATTTATCATCATGATGCACCAATGCAGCCCTAGCGAGAAACTCACCAGTGCTGTATTGGTGCTTCATGCCAACCCTTTGGGAGTGTCTTAATCCTCTAGCATAGGGTCAGCATGATGCTTGAATGCAGCCCTGGTGAGTTACTCACCGAGGCTGCATTTGTGCATCAATACGACCAAGGGCATGATGTATTAAGGCATCATACCGTCCTTAAAGGGTTAAGGAAAACTATGGTTGATACAGATAATGGTGTGACTACAGATAGCTGTTCTCAGACCAACCACTATCTGTATCAAGGTGCCTTAATGTTTTCAAAGGGAGAATGATGTCCTGCCCTGCAATTGACCTACACATGTTCCCCGATTATAATTATCTAACAGTGTGGGCCAGACAATGTAGTCTGATCCCACAATGTAATCCCAGATAAGCAGACCCATCAATCTTTGCCAATTAATTTTGAACAGATAAGAAAACCCAACAATCTTTGGCAATTAATTCTGAGAAAACTACTAACCCTACAGACTATTGGAGTACACCATTAGCATTAGAAAGCCTGTGCTCCATATATCAGGGTTTTCAGGAAAAATACAATCTCAATTTTTTCTTGAGATCAAAACAATGTTTGAAACAATGACCAATTTCGGGAAACTTTTCTTACACTTTTCTCGTTAAATTGGCTGTTTTCAGGAACTTTGAATTTCTTAATGTTTCTTTTTACCAGTTTCTTGCATTAGCCAGATTCTAGAAACTTGACTTTTTCATGATTTTTGACACTTTTCTCGCGAAATTGGCCATTTTTAGGTAATTTGACTTTTCTACCATTTTTTACATTTTTCTGCCCAAATTTCAGGGAAAATGGTGTTTTCAAGATTTTTTTCCTTTTTCTTAACGAATCAGCCATTTTCCAGAAACTTACCATTTTCAAATAAAAAATTCATTTTTTCAAGATCATAACAATGTTTTGAAACAAAGTCCTTGTCAAACCAATTTTGATACACTTAGCGTTGAGAGCTACACCAGATATATGCTTGATACAGATAACACCTTGTTGATACACATAATTTGATACACATAGTGTTTTTTTGATACACATAGCGGTTGGATGGTCAACCTCTATATGTAGTTGATACATATAGCGGTTATGATACAGATAGCGGTTGTACACCCCTCCTTTGAGTTTTAACGCTACAGTGTCACCCACACACCATGTATGATGTAGCCGACCACACCCCAATGAACATTCCTTCAGCCATATTCTGTAGGTCTTTTTACAATGCCCTTTTTGGCATACCAAGACAAGAGATATTAGCCCTATAAACTGCTATGCCCTCCACTTGCAGCCCCTTGTCCAATCCAGCCGTCTACATTGCACATGTACCTGTATTATCAGCAATCACTCCGACTCATCTTACAGGTGTCCACCTTTATCCTGTCTATAATGTACACATACTTTCTCTCAGATCTTCGGTGCCAGACCTACACCTTGATTCTCACTAATTCCAGACAGTTGTACCCACTTCTTCTACGTGTACATGTACATACATGAGTCCCCCCCCCCCCCCGCACACACACACACACATACTTGTGCCCCTTCCGTCCACTTGTGATCAGACAGCACCAGCAGCATGCCGCCATCTTGTCCTCCCGTGGTGCACCTCTTTGATCGTCTGGTCTCTGCGTCTTTTGTTTTGACTCTGCCACCTGTCGGGTAGCGTCGTGCCGACGTGCCGTCAGCGACGTTCTCACAGCGTCTATATCAATGCATGCACCATGGTGGAAGCGCCGAACCAGCAGAATGAGATGTACATGCACCGGTACTTGGTTTTGTAGTCTTTGTACATACAATTGACACACGTCTACTTTGTACTACTTTGCCAGTCTTTGGATGTTCGGACGGAACTGAGTATTATGGATGATTGAAACTGGTGTGGGCTCAGGGAATTACAGTTCTAGTATAGGTGGTATTCCAGTTTACAAATCAATAGTTATGTAGATAGAATAACCTTTTGCCAAAACTGAAGTTTTGCCCCGCATTTTGCACACTTGAGACTTTAGCAATCCTACACAGAAAAAATCCAGAGTCGGCGAACCTGGCACTGCCTTGTCAATTTGACAAGGAAAGGGGCTGGCAAGCAAAACTCTTCAGTAAGAAGACCCAACTAGCTCCACCTGGTACATGCCAGCCCTAAACTTGTCTAGAGGTTACTCACCATTTCCCCTGCAGGTGGCCATTGTCTAGCATTAATGTGTACTCTTGGGAATAAATTGATTAATCCCTATCTTAATATGATACTGAGTATTAACATATCTATATGTAAATATGGAGGATTCTGTGAAGTATCTAGTAAAAACATAAGATAATCTAAAGAATGTATGGTTTTGGCAGCATTAAGGAAATAGATGATAGGTGTAGAGTGAACACACCTCTTTTCTGTCATTCACCAGTGCAGAAGTAGGGACATGTCCCTTCTACTGGTATGATCCACACATATGCCTACAGTCCATTGCTGATGAGTAGCCTATCCTCAGTAAAGACCTGGTGATACATTATGTGAACCCTTGGTGGCACTAATGTATTAAATATCACTTCTATATGTGGTTATGTATTTAAACAAATTGATAAAATAATCTTGTCATCTGGAACCAGACCAAACTCATACATTTGAACCCCTAGACCTACCACCCTTATGCAATGATGAGCCCCAGCTGTGGCTAATCTAGGCCTGCATCAACTATCTTAGTTTGACGACTTTGACAAGTCTAGGGTCGTCTTGTGGGATGGTAACCTGGCAGGTTGTCAATTTGACGAGTTGAAGCTAGTTGATTCTATGCTGTTCACTTAGAAGACCCTAGGGTCGTCCTGTAAGACAACTTTGTGGACTCCAGAGCTGTCCAGAGTTTTTCAGTGTATAGAATCCCCGTCGCCTAAAGTATTCATAACATAATTTCAAAACTTCAAGGTAAAGTTCTACATGAAAAATACAAATTACATTTTCTCACAAAAAAAAGACAAAAAAACAACAACACGAGGGCGGGGGCACCTTGGTGCACCCTCTAAATTGACCACTGGTCCATGATAGCAGTGTAGTTATATAATGTAAAGGTCATTCAATGGCTTCAGTGAGCCATGACTCCAAACCTGCAGGCTCCAAACCCAATCAGTAGTAGACAGCAACTTGAGTGGGTGTGCCTCTAGTAAGGGTAAGGTGTCCTTCTCTCGACATGACTTCAAACAAGTTCAGTGCTGCAAGAAAGTCGGAATGACTACAACCAACGTACAATGAAGTACAATGAAGACCCCACGTGATTCAGCGTAATACATATTATTGTATTATGATGCCCACTGATTGCGCAAAATGTGAAATCCCAGGTGCTTTCGCTCTGGATGAGGAGTCGGTACTGGAAGGTAAGAGACAGACCGTGTTTAATTTGGGCTATGGTCATTTTAGAGCTAATAATCACCTGTACGTGTTTAGATAGGAGTGGCTGGGAGGTTTAATTGTCCTACTGATTCGGTTCAGAGACTGTGGTCTTCGCTGTCCTCACCCGGACACAGAACACCCGACCACGCCCAGAACGAGAGGAACATATTTCCTGTGCGCGCGCACATAGATTGGAGAGTAAACAAACAAGACACGTATCATTCCTCAGCTCTGCTTGAAGACCGCCTCGATCCCACCTAGGATATGCTTGGAGAGTGTTCACTGTCCTCTCCCAATCCACTTCCGCCGCCTGACGTCGCCATCCGGCGCGGTGGCGCCGTGGACGTTGACGTGACGTGGCCTATCACCGAGCTGAAAACGAGGCTGTCGCCGGCCGCCATCTTGGATCAGGGTCAGCGGCGAGGTCACGTGACCACTTTGATGTTTAGGTCGTTTGGGCGCAGAGCATCATGGGAACCTTAGGTCCGCGTTCCCACAGTGCACCGCGAGTTTGTAGCTGAGACGTCGCGGGTGAGAATTAGAGACAGAAGTCATGCTCTTATTCAAACAGATGCCCTTTGTTCTAATAATTCACTAGCGGAAAGAAAGTGAAAAAACATTTCTAAAATATGACAGAGGACAACAGTTTTAAATAACATTCTGTGGGAGCTACATACATAAATAACAGTTGACTAGTTGACCTGCTGATCATGAAGGGAAATAAGATACGTGTTTCATGTCAAATATAGCACGAAAGACATTGATTCATCATTAGTGGACCATCCCCCACCCACGCGCCCCCACCCCTCCGCGGCCACCAATTCTTTCCTACGCCGGTGCTCAGAATCCACCACCAATGTTTACCCTTGCTTTAATGGCCAGCCACCCTAGAATACATCGGTACATGTTGAGAATATGGAGACACCCCCAACATTTATGATATAGATACAACTAGTGTACCCAACTAGTGAACATTTCACCAACCAATCAATAACACCTTCCTGTACACCACTATAGATACATAGATACCACACCTGGTGGTGAGCAGAATGCCCAGAGCTTGTTGCTGCCTGTTATGTGCGTCCCCTGGGTGACAGGTCCCACACACCAGGGACCAGATACAGGCGTATTGTTCACACACATCCCTCAGATTCCCTGTCCAGCTGTCACCCTGTCAGGGACCAGTCCCTCCCAGGGGGGCTCATCACTTCACCCCAAGGAGACTCGCCCTCTCCACCCAAAACTTGCACAAGCATCTAAACATGTATACATTGTAATAGTAATATCCCAGTACCAATTATGCTAGAAATATATCCTTGTGTGATTGGTTGCTACATTTTACATTACGATGAAGTACATGCACACAAAGCCATTTGTACGCTGTGCCAAGAGGGGAGGTGATGGTGATCGGATCTATGAGGTGATTGAAGGTAGAACAAGAATGCCCCTACAAGGCAATGGTTCTTTTAAATCCCATGAACAGACAGGGGCGGATCCAGGATTTTGGAAAAGGGGGGGGGGGGGGCGTGAAATAGGCAATGTACTGGGGGTATTGGAAATTGCCAAATTAAAATATACAGAAAAATAGGGGGGGGGGGCGCACGCCGGGTTCGCCCCCCCCCCTAAATCCGCCACTGACAGACATTTGACAGAGATGGCCAGACCTTTGATGTAATTATTGTATATCTACTACAACAGGGGGAAGTCGTAACGTCAAACAGCAGGGTGCTATTGACCTTGTACATCTGAGGCTAACATGCTACCACTGAAAAAGCATGCCATTTTGAGCCCCCCCTCCCCCCAATTTACTAACCTCTCCCGACCCCAGTTGCTAAATAATGACCACTCCCTTAGCTAAGCAGCGCTGCAGATCTTTTCAGATGCATTACTTATACATTGCATTATGAGTACTAAATGCTATGGTGCAGGTATGTGATGTGAGAAGATACAAGCCTGTGCCTACACGAGGGCATGTACGTCGGGAGGCTCTGTTATGTCAATAAGTTGTGAAATACCTCAGTAGTGTTTAACATACCCTGTCGGCTCTGACAGTGTACAGTGTCCGCATTCTGTACCTCAAAAAACCCTCCGTCAGAAAGAAATACACTCCTCTCATTTTCCAGGCCTTTCTCCTTGGCCTGAAATGTTTGCAATTTCAATCAGTTTTCTGGGCCCGGCGGTGTTACTCGTTTAGAGCGTTAAATCAACATGTTAGAGGCGCGAGAAAACAGCCCCCGAGTGGCATAGAACAAGTGTAGGGGAGCAGGAGGAGGGGCAGGGGGAGGGGAGGGGAGGGGCTGGACGCACACCTCCTGTCGCCGTCACTCCAGGGCTGACGTGGGTAAACACTGTACCAGAACCTCAGACAAACCGCCTTCCACCCAATAGACGTGATAGCCTCCCTCCTGCCACCCATTGCCCTTTGCCACCCACTGACCGCCACCCATTGCCTTTTGAAGTTCATACATGCCACCCATTTCTCGTTATGATCTGCCACTGCTTCAGTCACCCACCAAACCCAGCCAATGCGTTTATTGCCTTCCACATGTAGTGTACGATTTGCATGAATATGTCATGATAACAAGTTGAGCTCATTAAGCCTATTGATACTGGGTGTCATACAAATTGGATATACATTATGAGGAATGGCCTGCTTAAAGATCACAGGTACAGGTATATAGCTAGAGCACCTGACATACCCGCGCTCCACACCCAAACCCCATCCCTCACCCCTCCCCCTCCCTCACCCACCCACCATCCCCCAACCCCATCCCTCATCCATAAACCCTCACGTGCCCTCAATTATCCACCCCAAGTCCCACCCCTCTCACCTGTTATTGCCATTCTAAGTCCTACTTATGGATTTGTCTTTCTCTCTATATGTGACCTCTGCGGTCCTATTTTTGCTGCATGTGGTAGGTGGACCCTGGAGGAGGCCCCACCTGCTGGCCTCACCTGTATCGGCGGCTTACACGGTACATAGGCTACAGGAGCAGGTTACCTGACATTCACAGCTCATCCTGGTGATGGGTTAAGAGGGGTGCCCCCACCCCGTCTTTTTTTTGGTGTGAAAGATTTAGTGATTTTTAATGTAGAATTTTGACCAGAAGTTACTCAGTCCTGAACGATTTTTCCAATAGCACTCACCTTCAAAATGCTGGATCTGCGCCACTGTAATCGTAGGCCCTATGTAAACCAAAATGGGATTTCGGTTTATTAAAAACTTCTCACATTGATTAGTATACTCATTTGAGTGCATGTAGACTTTTGTGAGCAGCAATACAAGTAACTAGATGTACCGGCGTGCATCGCTTTGGACGCAAAATACCGATGGGCTTAGATGCATAGTAAGTGTTCAGGCCAAAAAAAAAGAGGTTTGTTTCAGGTCACCCGACCGACCCTATCAAAACAGGGCCGACCCTATGTTTTTTATGCAAATTTGAAGAAATTTGTTCACCCTTTTTTGTTCAATTTAAGTGTTCGCAGAGAGGCTGGCTAGTAGATTCACGTAAAAAAAAGATAGAATAAAACAAAAATTCGACCTACCGACCCTACATTTTCCTCCCATGTTACCTGAAGCAAACCTTCCGTTTGCAAACAACAATACTTAACTTTCTCACCAGATTCCTTAGAACAAGAACGCAATGAATCCAAGTCTAACCTTTTTTTACATTCTTCCCCACCCCTTTCTTTGAACTCTCCACTCTCCCAGCAGTATTACTTAGCGTCATACACCAGCTAAAGCTATTCAACATTCCGCCCATTTTCACCATATTCACCGACACTAGTAGCCGCCAGAACACCGCCCAGAACACAGGGATCACACCGCCTCCTTCCCAGGACACAGCGCCGCCGGAAGTAGCGGTGCGCGCGCATCTGGACGCCGTTAATCTCCGGTGGCGACCCCTGGCGTCTCACCGTTTAACCCCGACGTGACGTCACTCACCCGACGCAGGTTTAGCGTCTCGGGTTGCGTGCTCGGGGCATTCCGCCAGCATGATCCGCAGGCCGAGTACGCATGTGCGGCACCTGGGGATGGCGGAGGTGGGGGTGGAGATATACCTGGAGTCCCATGGGAGATGCTGGGGAGGGATGATGGCAGGCATAGACAGGGGATTATATTATTTATGAAAGGGTAATGTACTAAATCCATGTTTATGCCAAAGGTGAGGTAGGTGGTCAGACCTGGGTGAACGCTCAGGAATAAAATACCTCAGAATGTGATGTAACATATGGAAATTGGCTGGTGTGAAACGGTTCTCATTTACTCGTATATATTCTTTCTCTCAACTACCGGTACTTCCTATAAATTAATCAATTTAAGCCAAGTAATGAACTGATTTTATTACATAGGCCTGTGTTGATTAATGATTGTGTTGAAAATTGTGATATCATATTTCATAATAAATATATACTTCGCAGGGAATATGATATAGTCACAGGCTTATTCACCTCATTTCAATATTCAAAATGGAATATAACAGGTAGATCTTGAAAGAGACTTCCAAATAAGAAGTATGCTTTAGCCCATGTGCACATGTATATCAGTCTATGGGGTGCATGTAGCCAGGCGTTTACACTGGGGTATATCCACCTGGGTTATGTATATACACACCTGACCTTTCAGACCAGGTATAATTAGAGACCTCTCGCACAGTTGCCTCCATTGAACACGTGTGTTCGAATGTCCAATTCTTGAGTTTGATGTCACTATAGCCTCTATTCTGCCGTCTTCCCAAAAATAAATTGACTGAAATTTACCAAAACAAAATTGATTTAAAGAATATAGAAAAAATGAGACAAAGGGCAAAGAGGGCTACAACTTTGTTTCCTACCATGTTAAATAGGAAAAACGTTTTTCTGACACCAACACTTTTCTTCGACACATCACTTTAAACATGTAAGAAGGAAATGTATTTAATGCCCACCCCCCTCAAAACTCCTGGAAATGCCTCCATTGATGCAGACAGACAGCTGGTCAGGTGGAATGTGAGTTAAACCCTTTTCTGCCAGGTGTGATTTACACTGACAGGTAGGTAAAGGCCCGGTTTGAAGTGGAAACCCATAACGACTGCCATGGTTTCTATATTTACAGATACTGATGGGTGATGGGGAAGGGCAAATGAGTAGGGGTGTGGGGTAAGGGGTTAAATACTATGTCATGTGTTTCAGACCACCATGCCTAGGTCGATCTTAAATTGTTACTCAAATTGGACAGAGAAGTTTTATAATTTTAAATACAATGAAGATCTATATTTATTTTGATGAATTTACAGTAGGCAAACATTGCTAGATACTTTCTTTGTAAAGAGAAAGTTGAAAATAAATCCACCATACTTAGATTGTGTGCCCATGTTACAGTACATATCTTCTTGACTTGGCCTATAAGTTAGGGTGTAGGTTAGTCAGCCTGGAGGAGGTTGTTTAGTGAACTGAACCCAGACTGTTCAAGTACCTGTACTGCTATTGGGACACAGCTGTTGTGCCCTGTCCTTACACGTACAGGTAGATATTAGGGTGTGTGTATGTGAAGCACATAGTTGAATTGATTTTTCCTGTCAAACATCTCTCATTCATCATGGCTGACATTTTAAGAGAACCAATTTGAAGATTAATTTAAGCCATTACAAGTCATAATCCATCCCAAATTGGTTCACAAGCTATGGCAGTCTTAGCATGCAGCAGACCCCTGTCTAATACAATTGGCTATGTATATCTTATAGAACCTTGTCCTTAAACTTTGAGTATTTTTTGTAAGTAATTCACTTGCAGTTGAACCTGCTTCTAGACTCAGCCTAACTTCAGTTTACTGAAGAAGCAACCCTAACTAACGTCAGTGATAATGCCAAATACCCGAAGACAAGTGTGGGAGTAAGTCCAACAGCTCCTTCCATGAGCTGCATTCCTCCTCCAGTACGTTATGTGCAGAATGAAGCCCCCAAGGATCAAGCCATCTCCCTGAGGAGTCTAGTCATCCATGCATGCATCTCCCAGGCTCGTAATGTCTAGATAGCACCAGCACCATCCATATACAGCTGGTGCACAAGACACACTTGCCAGTGAAATTTAGGACAAACAGATACAATGTTCTGTTATACAACTTACAACATATTCAGTCTCTACCTAATTTACCTCAAACATTCCCTTTCCTCCTCCTCCCTTATACACACTTCCCTGCACTATTGCCCTCTGGACCCTTTCCTATTTGTGGAAGGTACCAGACCTGGACAAACTAAGGGGTACCCAGAAGTATTACTGCAGGAGGTTTAAGCTGCAGGTTTACAGCCAGGCAGGGCACGTAACCACATTAGTAACAGTTGTTAGGGATTCCATGCCTGCCAAGAAATGACAGGTTCCACGCCTGCTACCGCCAGCACTCCATGAAAGTTTGAAGAAGTTCCACAAATGTGTAAGACATCTGTAAAACTTTTCTTTCTCTCGATGGTGAACCCCTGTGACTGAATGCGACACATACTCTGGGACACATGATCGTAGAAGTTAAAATGCTTTAGGAGTATAAGTGTCTTTTGTTATTGCATAGGGATTATTTCTGCATTGGCAAGAAGATCTTTGGGATTTCCTGGGAATTTCCAGGACAGGTGAGGGGCGGCTGTTTGTGGGGCCATCTGGTGGCCGCAGATGGAAGCTGGTGTTAGTGAGCGCATCCCCAGGGACGCTGATCTGCTCCGAGCAATTCTAAATCGCTCATATCTACAGACCATGCCCATGCCCAGTTTGCCTGAGGCAAGAAATGGTGTGTTTCAGGCAACATGGTCTGAAGATTTACTAAGATGTAATAGGGTATGTATAATATAGCTTTAAAATATCTGACTAGGAAGTAGCTATGAATCGTGTTTTGAGAAATAATGATGACTCATGTACATGTACAGTAAAATTCCGTTATAACGAAGTGGTTTGGGCCAGCAATGAAATTCGTTGTAAACGAATTTTGTAGTATCCAAATTGAGCATTTTTGAGACTATAATACTATCAGAAAATGAATCATGTACCCCGCATTATACACATAAACCACACAAGAGTGTGTGGCAGGTATTATATATCAGTACTTCATCAAATTCTTCATGGTCTTGAATAAAAGGCGAAATTATAGATGACGGGAAATTTTCGAGATATATAAAATAGAGGAAAGTATACAGTGCATACATGTACAGGTTAGGTAATGGGCTGTGGAGGTGGGGGTGGGATGGGGTTGGGTCCTAGGTGAGGAGAGATCAGAGACAGTCTCTGTCCCCCAACCTATCCTACCTGTCCTAGACTCCCACAACACTAGACTGCCTACCGTCCCCATCTAAGGCAAAAGGGAGAGGGGAGCAGTAGGGGGAAGGAGTCACTTTGAACAAAGACCCCCCCCCCGACCCCCACTACCCCTCCTGCCCGCTCAGGAAGCCCTGGGAGCGGGTAGAGTCACTTTGAACAACCCCCCGACCCCCACTACCCCTCCTGTCGGCTCAGGAAGCCCTGGGATCGGGTGGTGTCACTTTGAACAACCCCCCCGACCCCCACTACCCCTCCTGTCGGCTCAGGAAGCCCTGGGATCGGGTGGTGTCACTTTGAACAACCCCCCCCCCCCGACTCCCACTACCCCTCCTGTCGGCTCAGGAAGCCCTGGGATCGGGTGGTGTCACTTTGAACAACCCCCCCCCCCCGACTCCCACTACCCCTCCTGTCGGCTCAGGAAGCCCTGGGATCGGGTGGTGTCACTTTGAACAACCCCCCCCCCCCGACTCCCACTACCCCTCCTGTCGGCTCAGGAAGCCCTGGGAGCGGGTAGAGTCACTTTGAACACCCCCCCCCCCCGACTCCCACTACCCCTCCTGTCGGCTCAGGAAACCCTGGGAGCGAGTAGAAATCAATATAAAGTCCTAAAATATTCGTTATAAACGAACTTACATGTGAAAAGGTTCGTTAAAACGGGATTTCTTTACTATAGGAATGTATGGTAATGGATTTTGGCACAGCAATTTGTTTGTTATATCCGAAAATTCGTTATAACCGAATTCGTTGTAGCGGAATTTTACTGTATCACAAGGTCGGACTTCCAAATCGACTACAAATAGGTAAAACTATCATTTTTTAAATAGCTCATCCACAGCCCAATGGTAACTCAGCCCGGGGGGGGGGGGGGGGGGGGGGCACTCACTCTATGACAGTACCCGCCGACTGCCAAACTACCGCCTGCCTAAAAACAAGGGCCGCCAAACCACCACCCCTCATAAATACAAAGGACCACCCCCTGATTCCTCACATATAAGTCACCGCCCCTGTTATTTTGGGTATCCCTGTAACACCATCTGTATTTCCTGATGCAATCAGTGCATTAGACATGGATAATAATTGTTTTCTTAACATTTTATCATTTATATGTTACTGAGACCCAATGGCTGACCCCTCCTCTATATAGTTACCGCCCCCTATTTATGAGGGTACGATGAGTCACCGCCCCCTAATTTTTTGATTGACCGCTACCGCTTCGGTGGGGCGTTTGGAGGTGGGTAGTCATTTCAGATCTGAGTGCCCCCCCGGGTAACTCAGTCACAAAGCTAGCTTAAACCCAACTCAGATCCCAACTCAGATTCCAACTCAGATCCCAACTCAGATCCCAACTCAGATCCCAACTCAGATCCCAACTCAGATCCCAACTCAGATCCCAACTCAGATCCCAACTCAGATCCCAACTCAGATCCCAACTCAGATCCAAACTCAGATCCCAACTCAGATCCAAACTCAGAGGTGGCTCATCCACAGCTCAAAGGTAGCTTAATCACAACTGATCTACCATTGGTGTCTTTCTCTCTTCAATGTAACACGAAGCCTGATGACATACGTCATGCGCACGTGACACGGCGTGACGTGACGTGGTGTGACATGACGTGTTTATTGGTCTCCTTGACGACTGGACCTACTCGTGTGTTACAAACAGAGATGGCCAATTCCCGATCAGGGATCATTCTGTGGGAGCTGCCTGAGAGCCATGTCAGTGTTTGTTTGTTTACCCTGAAGGTGAGAGCTGGTTTGCTGCCCAATAAACAGGCTTGGAACACTGTCCAGCATCAGTAAGGGTTGGCTTACCTACAGCATTGCAAGGAATGGAGTTTTAATGACACTATACCATGGTTCCCACAGTGCAGATCCACTGAATTATTCTCCAGAACAAAGTGATGCAACTTTATTGGGTGACATTCGGAGATGATACTTACACAAATTATTATATTAGCCTATACAGCGTATTATTGTATTTGTAAAACTGTTATTTGTAGATAGAAAAAGTTCTTGTATCTTATTTGACATAACCACCCCTTCCCCATAATACTATACTTCCACATGCACGGTTGAGAAGAAATCAACATCAACTGGTTCAGCTGACCTGCTGGGTTCTGTAAATCCCACAGAACTACTTGGGGTGCATGTATTTAAGTTAATTACCAGGTTGAGCTTCACTTGTGGCAGATTGCTGCTGGATCCTGGTAAACACACACCTTGGTAACCATGGTTACAGTGGCTGGTGCCGCGCGTGTATCCTCACCATCAGTGCCATCAGTGCACCTCACCGCCGGCAACCAGCACCTGCGGCACACCTAACCAATATCAATCACTGCCTGCTGCCTGTTTATACCTCTGTCACCCATTGCTACCCCCTCCCCTTCCCATGCCTGCCCCACAATGACGTCACACCCACATGGCCTGTGCATGCAACCTGGGGGCTGTTCTGGCGCTCGGGCAAAGGTTCACATGCTTCGCAATATGGAAGGTAGCCTAATTCTGTTATAAATTCCTTGGTATGTTATTAGTTAAAATAGAGAACTTTGCTTATTTGTTCAAACCGTCTGGAATGCAAGTCATAGGCTATTTTTTTAGGAAATCTGGTCATTATACAACTTGAATAATTTAGTCAACATTGCACATGTTACTGAAGCCATGATGGTTCTTTTTTTTATATCCTGGCGTCCTGACAATTGCACACTTGTGTTTGTATTTCTCAGATTTGGAGCAATGGATTGACAATTAAAATATCTGGAATATCTGGCTTATGTTAAAGGAAAACATTTGGACCAGAAATCATGATATTATTTTAATTTTTTTTTATTATTGGGACCTTAAATAATGTGTTAATCGTAGTAAAAGTCTTTTAAAAAATATTCAGAGCTTCTGCCACAGTCATGCAATAGAAACATGTCTATACGCCAACAAGCCCCGTAGATCAAATGAAAATGTTTGAATTCATAGGATTTTTCACGGTAATGTTGTGATTCAAAAACCCATTAACATAATTATATCAAAAGCTTCCTTCACGTAGGAAATTCACCTTAAATAGGTCCCCTATCCAGCCTTCGGCGGAGCTTGCTTAAAATTGTAAAACACGGCCCTGACCCTAATGAGTGCCATGAGCAGGGGCATATACATATGTGCAGGGTCCTGATTGAGGAGGTAGGTGTGGGGGCAGGTTCTGGTCGTGTGTCAGGATCCACCAGATGGCGCTGGTGGCTTTAGTTTGTTTACAGAGACTGGTGTATATTTGGAGGACGGACCTGCTCCTCCTCTAGAGCTGACCAGACTCCCCCAGACCCTCTCACTCACACCTATGTAGGATTGAATGCTCGCAGGTTGGGCCTATTTAGAAACAATCAGCCCAGAGTTGCTCACTTGACTTGAGCACCTCTTTCACCACTTTGAGTAGTTCCTGGCCCTGGGCGTTCTGCACCGAGGAAGGGCCGGGTGCTAGGGTGCAGCTACTCTGGTATGAGAGAGCTTTACTTATCAATGTGTGCATCTTACTGTGATATCAATGAAAACTGATTTTATATAATTATATTGATGGGGGAATACATGGTCTGCACTGAAAACCCTATGACCCATAAGGTGATCAGCAGTGATGACCTTAGGGTGATCATATTGATGGTGCCCTGGCGGAGTACCTGGTCCTCTTTAGAGTGATCATATGTGAGGACCCAGGGTCATCATATTGATCACCTTTTATGCAAGATCTAAGAGGACGCAGTGTCATCAATATGATAACCCTGAGTAGTCAATCTGATGAATGTCATACAGTTTTTGATCTGTCTTCACCATGAAGTGGTATTTAGAGATAATGTTATAATTACCTCTCCCAATCATATGCCTAGCATAACAGGCACCATATAAAGGCGTGTGTGTGTGTATGTAACAAGCAACAGTCACTCCTTCCATTTGTAATAATGGTTTCATAGACAAAAAAGGTGTCTATGTCTATACACATCTAGCCTTTGGTAAATCTGCCACAATCATCTTTTAAATTACTTAGCTTGATAGTATGATAGTATTCTTTATATCACCTGACGAAGGCCCACTCAGGCCGAAACTGTAGTGACATTTTATTTAGAAATAAAATTTCTAATCTGTCATCGACAAAACCTGGTGTGGTTTTGGTTGTGTACTGATCAACTTATTATTGGTATAATAGGTTTATCTTGATTAATTTTTTATATCCTCCAGTTTATATCCTTATTTGATCAGGATTATTATAAGTTTTAATCAATAGATCACCTAGAGTATGGGCTGTATGTTACATTGTTGTATAGTAGAGCCATCTAGTGGCAAAATTATGTCCCCAAGTTGATCACCTAAGGTCATCACTGTGATGACTTTAGGTGATCAACTGGGAATGATCACCCCCAGTCATCTGCACTGAGGACCTTTCCATAGGGCTAGGGTTTTCAGTGTGACATAATATGTAGGGTATACATGATCATTTCCCTTATTTCATGGATTAATAGGAAGACGAAGACCCAGAAGTCTACTATTTTGTCTAGAAAATAAAAGGGAATACCCCCCTTGAAAGAGGCTGGTATTTTAGGTAGGGTCAGTTTTATCCCTAAAGTGACCGGTCACAGAATTTTGCTGTGGTCCCCATATAAACGCAAACAGGCCATGTAAGCCATCTTTTCAACTATAAAGCCACGATTAATCTGTACATTAAATTTTGCTTATTTTGCTTCTTTGGATTTATAGGAACACAAAATTGAATGTGCATAGGAAGAAGACCGACAGATAAACCCAAAGAGACTTCATCTATGAGACTTTAGAAGGGCACTTGCATGTGCTCTAAATGAAGCAATGTATTAAAACGTGAATACATTGATCAGTCTGTAGGTATTAGAGGATTCTGCCAGATTCTGCTATATAGCTTACGATACACACACAGAACAGGTCTGCATGTTCATGAGCAGCTCAGGAGCTAATCCCACACTGAGTGAGCAGCTCCCATCTGCTCGCCTTCTGCTCGCTGTAAAGCCGCGGTTAGCCGGGTAACCTAACAGATAGGGCCACCAGGGCGTGAAGAGAACACGTGCACACTGGTGACACCTGGTGAGCACTCAATGAACTGTGTGAGTGACCCAGTTAGTAACTCCAGTACCTGCAGAACCTGTTTGTATGACTCCCTCTGGATAAATACCACAGGCTGGTGTTTTTGTGTAGATATACAGTTTGAAGGTCTACCGCCATACCTATACACTGTATTTTTGTCTGCAGGCTGCAGAGATACCTGTTGGAAAATATCGGGTGTACTAAAAGTCAGTAGGAATTCGGCAGACAAATCAACATTTCTCCTCCCTGAGAGGTAAAGAGATGATCTGATTTAACGTCTTCAGATCTTACAGGGATTTTATGTATACACACTCAGAAAAGGCAGCGTCATTGTCGCTGAAACCACCCTCATGTAGAAGTCAGGCACTGCCTGACTTTTCTGAGTGTGTAATCATGTTGCTTTATAATATTTCAATGATGAATCAAGGGATCAAAATCAAAGTAATTCACAATGATTTGATACTATGAAATAACAGGATAATCGAGAATTAATATCGAACTTATGCTCCCCTTATCGATGAGCATTGTGTTTCCCTGACTTGTAGATATGGTACTCGATCTGTACCCAGGAGCTATAGAGCATTATAGAGGGACCTGGGGTCAGTGAGGGCTGCAGGATGAAGGATGGGGCGCTGGACATGCATGTACTTTGATGGTGCCGTCCACAGGCCCCCGGCACGTGCCCAGGTGTGGTGTGTACTGTAAGAGGGTCTTCATGCAGGATGCTGGGGTGCTGGAGGAGGCCAGGTAATTAATGAGGAGCTGCTGCTAGACTGACATGCACTTTACACCCTTCAGCCCCGACTCATTAAGCCCAATATACCCCCGCCCCTCCCCACCCCATCAGACACGGCCACTTACCTCTACATATACCCCACTTCAACTCCCGCCGTATACACCTTGAGCCAACAATATGTCAAAGGTTATCAAATTACTACTCCAAGTCAGCACAATTGTATTTTGGACCCAGGTCCAAATTTGGGATTTTGTTACCACATTGCAATATATAGGGAGGTAGCCCTCGTTTTATTGCAGAGAAGAAACAGCAGAGAACACACGTGTAAATGTATGTGCATGTTACTCGTAAGATGTGGGTTTTATATCACCATTGACCCTCCAGGCGTTAAAAGGGAAGATGAGAAAATGAAAGAGGATGGGGGCTGGGGGTCCAAACTGCTGGGGTTGTATGTACAATTTATACTGCAGGTCCTGTGCCAATAAATCCACGGGCCGCCTGCAAAAATGTAACACCTGGCTGCACCATCCAACTGCCATTTCACATTCAAATGGCACTTGTCTGGAGTACCCCCGCTGCACTCTAAAGTTTTTGTAGGCATTTAACCATTTTATTGAGCTAAGGAAGAGATGAGAAAAATAACATAAGGAAATGTCAAGCTAAACCTGAAAGTGTATGCCTGCCTACCTACACATAGGGGCCTGCAAAGTGCCAACAGGCCTGGCCATCGATCAGTACTAAAACCCTCATGTACATCACATAGAGTACATCAGTCGGTCCCCATTCCCATCAAGGATCACCAAAATGCTACCGAGTAATTAATGACCACGCTCCTCTCCGCAATTATCGCCAACAACAAAGACGACCGCCGCCCCCCCTGGTGGGACGCCGACACAGACGCCCTGACGTCATGAATGTTTACTGATGACGTTTTCCACACGTGTGCGTCCTAGTGACGTCGTTTGTGGTGCCCTCTGTCGGCGCCGACGTTAACTTTATGTCGTGACAAAGTTCTGCTTGAAGAGGGACTTCAGTGAGAGAGGGGAGAGTGGTGGTGATGACGTACAGTTGTGTTTGTAGATTAGGGCTTCTGTATATTCCCATGGGACCCTCTGTATGTGTATCGAATAGAGGTAACAGGGGCTGGATCGAGGGTGGAGGAGCCCGAGGGAAGGAGGTGTGCTGTAGGGTGGTGGGCAGGGGGCATGTGGAGGGAGGTGGGGGATATAAACACCAGCCATGCCCCACACGTGCCATGATGAAATCAATTACCCCCATCATGGCCACCCTGGTGACCGGCACCACGTGACCCTGTCTGCTCATTTGATCCTCACCCTCAGCCCTCAGGCGATGCTCAACTGAGGATTCAAGGTATTTTTCAACTGAATCGGTAAAAAAGAAAAAGACATCACGGTTAGGCCTATACTAGTATTCAAGTCGTAACCTCTGATTCAGACATATCCATGCATGTAGTGATATATGTGTGTACAACACAAGGATTTCACTTCATACTGATTCAAATCTTTAAAAAAGGAACCTGTGAGCTGTAGTATTAATTACCTTATGTGCGATATAAATACAACTGCCTGATGATATATTGACAGACAAAAGGTCTATGACCCTGTGGACATTAGCAGATTGTGACATAGGCTGCTGAGGCCACCCAAGGTCATATCCAACAGTGAGAGTCCTGTCTCTGACAGTCAAAGCATGACAGCCTTCACCACTGACCCCTGACAGATACATGGACCATAGGACAAGGAGATGTCATGTCATAGCTTATGGTGGTCAGTGAACCAGGACCAGTACTGACGTGGTCACACCCATACACCCCGGCCATACATCCATATGTAAAGGTGGATATGGGGGATAAAAGGAACCATTGGTCTGAGATAGGGGATTCACTGATCCAACATAATGGTGGATGTATAGACGATCAGTCATGTGGGAAATGTATTGACTTGCTGTCACCTAGTAATTGACTATATAGCTTATGCTCACCTCTAAGTAATGGTGGAATGATGTTAGCTATTTATGTAGTAATAGAACGATACAACTTATTTGACTGAAACAAATTCCACTACGGATGTTCAGTACATCATTTTTTCTTCTTTTACCCCCAGTTGTTGTTATCTGCCTAATTATTAATTGTCAACCCTGGTCTGTCATGGCATGAGTTCAGAAACTGGTGTGTGACGTAAATCACGAAGAGTGTATTGGCATGACGGTAATTCACACCTCCAATAAGGCAATAATGCCAGCCAGGCACAAAAAAACCAACTTCTTTTGGGAACAACAATTGAGGAGGAGATTCCATCTCGGCAGATACAATCAACGTACATACACGTACTTGTATAACTGTAGCAGGTACTGATTTGCCTCATTATCAACATTGAGAATCTACACCTGAATAATCACTGCCCTCAATTCCAACACGCACCTGATGTCAATCCGCCATTTTGTTGTGACGTCACGAAGCAGTGATTGGTTGTCGTCTGCTCAGCTATATTCATTCTATCCTTATCAGCAGACTCAAAGATAATTGCAGCTGACAGAGAGATGTCCTCCCTACTGCCTTACTTATACGATTATTCCCTCATGCCATTTCCTCCCATATATCTTGCATGGAGTTTGGGGTTTACCATTGAACTCCAAAACGCCTTTGTTTCATTAGCTCAATGATGATGGTAATTATCTGTACAAATGCCTTACATTAGGGACCAATATATGTCAAGCTGTAGTCACGACCCATGACAAGGGTGCCTCTCAGGTTCAGTAAGGCGGAACCATAGCAATGTCTACTAGCATGCAACAACCCTGAATATTCATTGAAACCCTGACGGTCCCAGGACAGGTGATTTAAGGTGTGTTTTTATTGGTGATTCCCTTTGATCAGTATACCATGTTACTTGATGGTGTCAACATAATAATACCCTGACTGACACCTCGCATGTCACAACCCAAACCCAAATTTCATTGTACATACATATTATGCGATAATTTACGGTGCCATGCGGGTAATGACGTGGGAGAATCAAATGCAGGTATAGAGTCCTATAAATCGACTATACTAAAAAGTAAGTTAAAATATAAATAAATTGAATACAGCGGGGGCGGATATTTATACACAGCGAGTTTGAGTTTGTTTGTTTATTGACTTCAATTTCGCAAAGTGTGTGATCTATAATATTGGAGTGTAATGGCGGATGATTACATGGCGTTTGTGGAGTTATGTGGTTTTGTGGTTTAGGTCATTAGTGAAGATAGGAGGGGGTGGAGGACTATAGACCTAGGCTATATGACACAATATAACGACTGTGTGTGGCGCACGCCGGGAACAGGATAGCACTTACTGCATGTCTCCAGGCGAACGACAGGAAGCTACCAGCGAAACCCCCTTTGGGTTAAAAAAACATACAACGACTCCCTGACAAACACCCCTCAAACCCATCCCCCGCCCCAACCCCCCCCCCCCTCCCCCAATACAACACACACGGGAGAGAGGGGACCCCCGAGGCGCGGGAGTTTAACCTCCAGCACCACAAGTCTCGTCGTTTCTCGGCCACCGCGAGATTGTCAGGTCACGTGAGAGATCGCCCTCCGATCTGCTGACTACTTCCGCTTCCGCCGGTCTTGGTGGCGGCCCGCTGGGCAGGTGGGAGAGGGCCCGGGGCTGACCCTGGCCTGCCACGCCCGGAGGGGGGGGGGTGGCTGGGGGGAGGGGAGGGTAGTGGCAAACAGAAAAGAGCACAATTCAGGTGATATGGCCAGAACATATGGACCTGTTGTTTCTGCAAAAAAATGACCTAAAAATATATAAATGTGTAAATAACTGGACTACAACCCTTTTGTTCCTGGCCTCCTCCGGGAGGGGGCTGGGCATCAGGGGTATACCGGGCAGGTAGAGACAGGGACGTGGCAGACAGGTGGGCAGGTGAATACCTGGAGTACCCCCCAACCCACCCTGTACCTGCACCCCATCCTCCTGCTACTCACAACATGAGTTCGTCGACCGGGCAAAGGTAGGAATAAATATATACCTGTGGTGGCCCCCTCACCGGCCGGAATGTGCACCCCACACGCCGCCTGCTGCAGCGCCATCTATACAGGTAGGGCGAGGGACTGGCCGCGTAGGAGCTTATAGGGGGGCAGGTTGATCGGGCCTCTCAGCCACAACGTCAACCCTACACTCTTCTGCGCCAATTCAAGAATACATTGGAAATCAAAATGTTGAAGGAATACTAAAATAGCAGAGGGGAGATTATGTGTGGGCTGTGGTCCACTTTATTGGTTGATAAATTGATTATGGACGAGTTCTGTCCATATACAGGCTTGATATTCTTAATGATAATTAAAAGAAACACATTTCAAATAGTGGTGCTATGGCAGTATTAAAAGGACAGCTATCATACCTTGATCTGTGCGGCGGACACGGGAGGCTGCATGGGGTAGGTACCTGCTGGTAGGGAGTAGGGTAGGCCGCTGGAGGAGCAGCTCGGGGGGGGGGGGAGCAGATCAAGGTGAACTACAACCAGCAGCTCATGGTGAATTGCTCATTCTGCTACACTTGACTCGGAAGTGCCTGCTGAGAGGACAGGCTACCTGCAGCCCGCATGGGGTTGGCTCAATGAGAGGGCTTTGACGTGGGGTGGAGGGACTGGAGGCGAGGCCAATTTTTACATGGGTGGGTGGGGTTGGGATGGGTCCCGTAGAGAAGCCACGTGTAGGTTACGAGGCTGGATCCCTGAAGCTCAAGCAGAGACACCGACACAACCGGATCAGCGGGGAGACGGGGGGGGGGGGGGGGGGTTGGAGTAGGACATTGTAGAGGGCATCCGGCTATGTATTTCAATGCACATTTCGTAACAGCCTATCAAAGCCAAGCATACGGATGGATGTATATTGCCGGGTTATTGCCCGCATAAGGTGGACTGAATAGATATGGGCTTAAATTCAATAGTAGAGAAAAATGATCTTCTTGAGGAAGGAACACGTATAGAAATGAAGACTTACGTTTTCCACCTTATATATAGAGGCAGGGCTCTCGGTAAGCCTAAGGCCCTACTTTCTTCTCATTTATCACCCATGTCAATTTAAGAGATAACGTACCGGTAAGCTTGATACATATGGTTATGAAGCCAATCCTTACTGTGTTTTATGCATTTATGTAACAATATTCAGATTAGAAAAGTGAATTGATGTCATATTATTATTGGTAAGGAAACCAAATACATGTACCTCTAGATGTGCATGCGATGGACATGTTGAGAAAATGTAAGAAAGGCAACTTTACGACATAAAATAGGCTGAAAGAGAATCCAATAAAGTGGGTTGGGTCGAGGGGGGGGGGGATGTCGGTAAGGGGGTGGGGGCTGGACCCCGTGGTGCACCAGCGCTTGTTCCCGGGGTGTTTAGGCCTGTCTCACCTCACCAGACGGATACCAGCAGCTGCGCATGCGCAGATGGCGCAGATCAAAGCGAGGCGGCGCACACTTGTGGGAACTTAATCACGGGCCGTGGGCAGCGATTAACTCTGAGCACGGGGAGTCACTGGTGGGAGCTGCTCACAAACCTGCTCACAAACCTGCTCACATAGGACAGGACCTGCTCACCCTGACAGTGACAGACCTGCTCACACACACTATACACTGAAAATTCTGGGGGTTAGTCAATGCTAATATATCTTAGTCAAAACCACTAACTTATCAGCATTATTAAATCGAACTAAGATTTTGCTAAACTATGACTAACTTTTTACTAACCAGCTACCCACAGGAACTCCACACCAGGTGACAGCACAAGCAAACCATGAGATATTTATCTATATGATAAGATTGTAATTGCACTTGTTATCATGCTTAGAGGTAACCTTTTCTAATTTTGAATATGATATGGGGTGTAACATGATGTATGCATGTATCTACTTAGCCAGATTAAAAAAAAAACTGATCAACCTATTCCAATGAGGTTTTCTGAATGGGACACCTTTTTTGTGTTCTTGAAAAATGCATATATCAAAGACAGACTCAAGTCGCTATATGGCCAATTCTACAGGACAATAATTGTTATGTAGACAAACTGGCTTCAATGGATGGAGTTACCATTGCACAGGTAACTCATGATGTGCTTGTTGCATATTAAACAGGGCCATGCCACTGACTGGTTATAGATGTACTAATCACTAATGGATGACTACCGTAAATTCCTGCATGTAACTTGTGGGTTATACTAGAACCAAACCTCTAGTGCAGGTTATACAATATTCTCAGGTCTATAGGCAGGTAATACAAGGGTTTTTGAAGGTATAGTACAGTACTAAAATCACAATTTTCAAGCCCTAGGTAGAGGTTATAGGATTCTCTCAAAGTCAGGGTGTGGGTTATATGTGAGATGCTGGTGTACACCAGATTTTATGATAGCCTCATAAGTTCAGGTGACCTGGGCAATGCTAACTTTTAGCTAAGGGTTAGCAGCAAAACGCTAAGATAGGATAGGAACTTTGGGCACGTAATTTTCGCTAATGTTTGTACAAAAGTTAGTAAAAAGTTAGTACAACCTACTAACTTTTGACTAACATTTGAGATTCAATATTTTCAGTGTAGTGCCCCTAGTGTATATTGAGTTCACACGTAGACGTGATATGATATACATGTAGGCCCTACACATGTCCATAATTATGTGAAGAACACATTATTTGATGTGAAATATTAATTGCCATTTTGACTGTATAGTAAATGGTTTATTTCCCTACTTTAGCCCCAAATTTGAGTTGGAGCAGCGTTTCCGTCTTCAGATCCTGGATCCGTCACTTAATCGGGGGGTACAGATGCTTTTGCTTAACCATGTATACACCTATCTGCGACTTCCTCATCAAAATGTGTTATCGCATACTAGAGAAGTGAACAATTAGTATAGGACTCCTTATGGGAATTTAAGGTTATTTCTTTATTTCTTCGTGACATCCATGCAGCCCAATTATGAATCTGTACTATGACAGCCACCAGATGAAATGCGTTTTACGGTTGGTTGCATGGAATCAAAGTAGCACCCTGCCGACCTTCCTCCTGCACCCCCCCCCCCCTCCCAGCACACCTGACGCAGTTACCCGTTAACCACCTACATCTACCTGTGGCTTGAACCTCTTTGGGTATAGAAATAAGTGTGGTTCTGGTAATATGGGCGGACACTCATAGTCTTGTATTTCACCTATAGGATCCAACCCGAACATTTTGGCGGTCCAGCTTCGTGTTGGCACTTGTTGGCACTATTTAATCATGATTGCTGGAGAATTGGGTTGTGGGGGAGGGGGTAATTTGTAAATCCCATGTGTCGGTCCCGGGATGCAGGTATACGGCCCAGGTATTAAACTTAACACACATCTCTCTACTTGTGTTGCCTTACATTTTCCTCAGCCCAGGAGGCTGTGGGTCCTCCCTGCCCTATCGGCCACGTGTGGGTTAACACTTTAAGGGCCGTATAGTGTTTTAAATGCACTGTCCACTTTGTTATTGTGATGCATTCATGCAACCCTGGCGATTAACTCACGCGGTTCCATTCATGCACCATGTCAAACCTCAGGGAGTGCATCAACCCAATATGGTCGGAATGGTGCTTGAATGCAGTCCTGGCGAGTTACTCGCCATGGCCTTAGAGGTTTAACCCCATGCTGCCGCCTCCTGCCGCGCGACGTGCGCGCTCTACACGCGCCGTTTTAACGCGCCGTGCCGCCCGCGGCGCACAGCGAGCGGCGGGTGCCAACAGCCGGAAGTGTGGCAAACAGAGGGCATTGTGGGGTAGCTGCTTGCAGGGAGGAGGGTAGTGTAGCCTTCCTGTAGAATTCTCAGATTTACAGGGATAGAACAGTGACCTATCCTTTCTAGGATTTTGAAAAGGGGTGCGAGCTTGTCGATCAGTTTTTTCTATCCTAAAAGAACCAGTGGGTGCCCTCTTGTTGTTGTTGTTGTTGTTGTTGTTGTTATTGTTGTTATCATTCTGAGAGCTGTTCTTATCAGTAATGTTGGTGTCCTTTTTGTTCGTCGTCCTCTCTTTAGTGTTTCTTCTTTCCTTTAAGTTTCACCATCACTTGCATTAATGTACATGTATATGCTTTCTTGATAACAATTACTTACAAACCAATCTCAACCTTGCAGACGCCACAGCTTTACAGGGTAATATCCCCGGGTAATATCCCAAACACCCCGCCCCCAGCCCCCCAAAAACAAGACCACCACCACATCCAGTACAGCCCCTCTCATGTTAGTGACTGTACCTGGCCGACAGGTGATACAGAGCACGGCTACACCTGGATACCCACCAGTCAGGTACAATCCCATGTCAAACACACCTCTGGTCGCTAATCCCATATCTTAGTCAGGCCCACTGACTAAATCCCTCATACTCAAAAAGGGCGTATTGAACCTGAAGAGCACTATAAGACTTGTAAGAAGGAAAATCTCAAATGACTTTTTTTTTTCTAAATTAGCATAATAATTGAATTCCCATGCATGCTTCTATGGAGATTCTGATAGCTAAGTGTCTACTAAGTGAACATAACTCCCGGACATAACTCTGAAGAATATGTGAAGGTCTATTAAAAGTGGAGATAAGTAAGTGAGTCATAATCAAAGGGGATTTATAATCGGTGTATGATTTGCTATATTGATGAACTAAATCTGCCGATATATATGCATTAATAAGTGATAGCACAATGTAGCGTGAGACCTTTTATCCATCCATTCCGTCCGTAACATCCCTCAATTTTACTAAAGTGAATATCTGGTGTTTTTTCCACACACATGTATGTATCTGCATGGGCATTAGTTTACTCCCTCTACGTGATTATTGTACACATCTACATGTATAAGTAACGTTTTCTACCTGCATGTATACATGTACACAGGTAACGTGGTCCTGATACCATATTGTAAACAAATCTATGGATAGATAAATTACCCTTTTCATCTGATATAATCAGCATTCATGACGTGTAGCCCTATACCTAGAAAGAAGACAGTTCAGTAAAACTTTATTCTAATCATTTCTTCCATCAACCTATGGCAAGCAGAGTGGTTCTCAGCAAAACACCCAGAGGCTTCAACAAACATAATACATCATTCCCCGAAGTTGTGATCACACGTGCATGGACTTTTACCTATTGTGGCATTGTTGATATGCTCTCCCATTCTATGCAATTACACATGTTTAACCCAAATTCAATATCAGTGCCCCCCATCGTCTCTGGTGGGGACCGTAAGCATCTGGAGGCAGTGTAAAGATATGCAAATAAAGCAGATTGGAAGATGTGTGCACTCGGGAGGGCAGTGCCTAGCTCAGGGTCTCCTATATAACAACAACAATACCAAAGGAGAAACATTGATTGGTACCAGTCAACGCTCAACTAAATCTGAAATAAAGGCATCATACGATTGTCACTTCTTTGATTCTTCCCTGGCCGTATTTGTACAGCTGAGCTACCTGTGCGGCACACCCGAGGCGTGAAATACCCACACAGCCAAGCGTGACAAAAAGGGTCCACCATAGATGCCCAGACCAGGAAACAAAAGTAGAACCCCATTTTCACCAATTCCAATCCTTTAATCTGGGCTTCCCCCATTGTGAGACAGTTTTCAGCATGAGTGGTTCGCTGGACATTTCTGTGGGGTGCTCTTGGGGCCCGTGCCAAGTCGCCATTTCTGTTCTTGTTGCGGAGGTTGCGGGTTCATCATTCCTTTCTTGTTGGTCTATAAAAGAACCTGCTTCCCTCCGTTATATATCTGTGGTATTTTCACACGCCACTGACGGCCAATCGCTGCCGGCCCTGCCTCAAAGGGGGAAGGTAGCATTGAGGGTCGGTGGTGTGGAAAGTAGCTGCAGTAGGTAAGATGGTGGAGACTGGGGAGAGGTGGTGGCAACCTATTATATATTACGGGATACAACAGACGCCCAACTCGGCGTTTGGTGCGCGTCTCAAACCGGGGCGGCACCTGCCGGCGATGGCCTCAACTGCATGCAGCATAAGTAGACACAAAACGCATGATATCGTTGCCAACGGGAACACTGAATCCCTGTGCTGGTGGGCTTATTGCGGGGCTTATTGGTCGGTATACCAGCTCCGTAACAGAGTAGAGAATCCACAGACGGACAGGTGATACTGGGAGCGGTGAGGTAGCGTCCCTACCTGTATTAAGGTGGGGTAGCTTAGGGTGGGGTCGGGGGAGGGGTCGGCTGGTGTTTCCCACCTCACCGACACTTTACAGGCAGTGACAAGTGGTTCGTACCTCTTACTCTCACCTGTGTGTGTGGAGGGGGGGCTGGGAGGGGATTAGAGCCCACCAGGCTAGGCCCTAACCACCTCTAACTCACTTGTAAGTGCTTTAAACTTTGACACCAGAATATGCTTCCCACCCTTAAGTCGCCGATTATCAACTTAGAGAGGGCCCAAAAAGGCTAACCTCGAAGCAATCAGTTTATCCGTCATGCATCTAGAAAAGAAAGAGCCGACTGTTCAGCGAAGAGAAAATGCAAATGCAGCAAATGCAGTTGTGTGGCCTGTGACGTGGTGAGGCCATTTCTCCAAGTGCAAAAGTGCCAGGTGACATCTTATTCCTGCAGACAACAGGATTTGTAGTCTATAGAAGCAGACTTGTTAAATAATGAATTATATTACATTAATCAGTACTCATGAATCAATAGGGGAAACTTGAACCATTTTTTAATCAATGAGGGAACACCTAAAGAACCCTAACCATAAACGTCTTATCTCCAGTATAAAGTCATTATTAGGATTGAACAGCAAATAGTATGGGAAATCATTTTATTCTTCAAATCTGTGTGATAAAGAATCATCGTTTCAGAGAAGGTTTAAGAAATATGTGGATAAACCACCAAACCATAATACAAAAGTATTGTGTGAGCAAATGGTCCATTAAAGTCAGTTTCCACATTAGCATAGAACTAATACAATTATTGTATGTTTGTATGGCTCCGTGCACAGAATACATGACCAAAGGGCGGCAATACAGTATGGATACTCCCAAAAAGTACGTCGGGAATACAAATGTGTAATTACTTGTACACCAAACCCCAGTCAAAACCTAATATTTTTTCTAACAAAGAATTCACAACTGAAAACAATATATCAGCAGTTCCCAATGAGTGTTGCAGTCTTTCTCATAGACCTCCTGGACACCCACCATCTTGGTGCTTTAACAACAATGACATCCTGGAGAAGGTCTTGGAACACACATGGCAGTTGTACTTCTTAATGTCTGTGTGGGTCTGCAGATGAGCACGCAGGTTGGACCTGTCAGCAAACGACCTCCCACAGTGTGCACACTGGAATGGCTTCTCTCCTGTGTGAGTGCGGACATGACCCTGGAGGAGCCATGGCCTGGAGAAGGCCTTCCCGCACAACTGACACTTACAAGGGAGAGTATGCGTGCGGATGTGCATTTTTAGCGCTCCAAGGCTGACATACATTTTGTCACAGAACTTACAGGAGAACTGCTTGCGGACCTGAGAGACGCAGTGGAACTGTTTGTGCTTGGAGAGGCCGGAGAATGTGGCGTAGCTCTTGTTGCACGCCTCACACTGGTACCGAGGGGGGTTCATGGTCCGACGTGGGCCCTCCTGCTCACCCCGACTACCATACTCCAACTTTAACCGACTCAACGGGCCAGGACCTTGACCCTGCTCACTCAGGTCACGACCTTGACCTTCACTACCACTCCTTCTTTCTCCTCCTGTACTGACCCTGTCTGTTTCACTACCTCTCCAGGGTTGGTTTTGGTGGCGTACTGGCGGTGTAGGTTTAGGTTCCATTTTATTAGCACTAGAATTACAATGATCTCCGTTAGTATGTGTCCGTAAATGATCTGGTTTGAAAATTGAGTTTGTCTTGGATACCCTGTCCTTTGCACCGAGAAGGGACGACGATATTTGCTCCAGCCCAGATCTCGGCGCTGCTGCACAGTCCCCAGAGAGCTTCAGTTCCTGGGCCCTCACTAATTCTGAATGTAATTTCACCAAAGCTGACGGGTCCATGGGCCCTGTGTGCGGACCCACAGGACGGAGGGCAGGGTGGTATCCCTGCAGGGCGGCCAGATGCGGCGGGGGGAGAGAGAGCAGGTGGTGGGGAGGGGGTAGCACCATGGAGGACACACCACCCCACACCTGTGCAGGATGGGAGGGTGGGAGGCGCCCTGGAGAGGGTCTGAATACCTGGGGACGACACGGCAGCGGCGGCCTGCAGCGCCCTAGCACCCCCTCAGGCGGCACCTTGGTCTCCCCGCCACCCTCCTGCCTCCTGCCGGCTTCCGGTAGCGCCGCCCAGGAGGAAGGCGGCGGTGGGTGGCAGGCTGCTCCAGGAGGCGGTGGCTGACCGCCCTGGAGGAGCTGTCTGCGCACCCCGTGCAGGTCAGACCAGGCCCGCTCCCACCACACCCAGGAGGCATGAGGGATCAGTCCCCTCTCACCCCCTCCTCCTGGTGGTCCCCTGAATGGTGCCACCTTCTCCAGGGCTGACACCTCTCTGTTATTAAGACTTCTTGCCTCGCCATTGCGTGCTACCTTGTCATTGTAGGGTACAGGAGATGTGATACCCCGCCCTCCTTCTCCATCTCCTCCTGCACATAAACCTATCCCCTTCTCTAATTGTTCTAATACCTGAGTCTGGGGTTTGATACCAGCACTACTATCATCCTTACAGGGTACAGGAGATGTCTCCTTATGACCCTGGAGGTACAGCTGCCCTGTACCTGCAGGAGGCGGCGGCCCTCTGTGTGACGGCCTCCCGGCTCGTGGATCCCCGGGATCTGGATCCTCGTGTGGCCGGGTGCCTCCCCCTGCTCCTCCGGGCGGCGGGAACCTGGCGAGCCGTTCTCCTCCCGGGGGCGGCACACCTGCTACTGGGGGACCATGGAGTGGCTTCACTAGGCGCTCTGGAACAGCGGGACATGGATATTGGTAAATTGAATTAAAGTCGATGGAATCTACATCATAACGAGATTATAATTATGACGACCCGCTCCCTAGAAATGACACATGATATACAGCATAATTCATTAAAATATAGTTATAGAAAGGTATCTATACAGAATGTGTCGTATTTAAACATGCTAAGCTTTAAACATTGGGGTACATTATGTTAAACATTTGCATTTTTGGTACATCACTGAAGCAAAGGCATCCCCTTATTGTTTTATATTAGCTTATATTATTGCATGATCTCAGATCTCATATTTTCGTAAGTAATTCCATCAATTGGTATAGAATATAAACATATTGATTCTCCTATAATCTCAGTCTATAGGGGTTTGATGCTGTGAATAAATAGGAGCCAATACTCAGAAATGTTCTATTAATTATCTATTGAATAAAAAAACCCTGCAAACATAGAATTTATGAATACATTGTACATGTGTGTATACATATGGTATTGTACATGTATTCACACTTTAGTTTATTTGATATTTGACATTCTGGATTACTTGACATAATATTATTGTACATTATTGATGCTACTGATCTCACCTGTGAGTGGTCCCTCTCCAGTCTGTAGACGATCCCCCTCCTGCTGCCTGCCTCCCTCACCCCCGCCGTCCTCCCGGGCTCCAGCCCCAGCCCCGGCCGGCGCCGCACCGCGCACCTTGTTCTTGATGAGGAATGCCCTGGGCATGGTCCTGCTGGATCCTCTCCCCTGGATCCTCTCTATATCAACATGTCAGACACTGGTCCCCCGGGTATCCGTGTCATACACAACCTGGGGTATAGGCTACCCTATTGGTTATTGGTGCGGGTAATGTGGTGTAGAGAACTAGTGCCGCGTTGTTTGTTTGTGGTGTGAGCTGCTCGCGTGGTTCTGAGTTGCTCACTGCGTTAATCCATTGTGAAATGTGCGGTGAAGGGGAAGTAACCCCTCTTGTCAGCGATACCATAGAGTGTTACCTTCTCAATGGTGGTAGGCAACTGTGTACCTGGTAGGGTTGAGTACTGTTATCTCTGTGTGTGTGGCGGAAGGACTGTCAGCGTATTAAATACTGGTATACACACCGGGATCCATGAAATATATATCACAGCAAATAGCATTACTTATATTTAGGCAGGGAGTTGGAGTCGGTCATTATTTCCTGATTTCCTGTTGATGCACAGTATCACTGAAATAGAGTATTCCAAACTCTAAATCATTTGAACCGATCTACACAAAATGAGTGAATGCTGTTTTACTGACCAATCTGCCCAAGTTCATGGACTTGACAATGATGTTGGAGGCTACTTTGTTGAAAGTGTCATTGTCCTCACAATGGTACTTTTCCAGCTATTTGGTTGAGTCAGGAGTGTAATGAATACCAACATGGCAGAGACTTTCTCAAGAAAAATATCCAATTCAATAATTCAAGTCATGCTGACTCATGATGGCTATCCCCCACCAGGTGGTAGATAGAGAGTGCTGTGTCAGATCCGATCACATTGAGTCAGCCCAAATCACAGCAACGTGTAACACAGAGTCACACTGAGTCACACACCCCAACTGCTCCGAGCTGCTCACCATAGGCTGACAAACAGGATCAGAGCTGGTCCCAGCTGCTCCTGCCGCCTGGTCCGTGTTAATCCCCTCCTCCTGTGAGACGTTCAGGTGACACCCCCGGGGATCCTCCTCCTGCTCCTCCTGCGCCTACCGCCACACGCTGCGCAGCTTTAGTGTAGGTGCTCCCCGCGAGATGGCGTGCGAGGCTGTGAGCGTATGTAAGTGCTCACTCAGAGGGGAGCAGCTCACTTTGTGGCCCTGCCGTAACAGGCATCATGCTTCATGGTTACAGCCTGGGACGTCATTATGATAATCTCCACGGCACCTATATCGGTACCAACTGCCAACAGCAAAGTTCTGCAACCAGCTTGGGAAGCGTTCACAAATAACCTCATCAGCTTCGCAAATATTTACGTAGGAATATTTCCAAAAGTAGTAGAAATGGGGTGGGGTCTTCAAAAGGGTCCCAAATTTGGCGACGTCATCTGTAGACGTCCCTCTTTGAAGAATTTCAAGATGACGTTCAAGATGGAGCCAGATATACCGTAACAGACTGTATGCTGTAGCAGGCATGGTACAGCAGGACTACCATGGAGGTACTCACTTTAGGGATCATTGAGCTGCTCACCCCAGATGCCTCATTCCAAGAGCTGTAAGGCAGGCTTACCCCTGGGGGGTTGAGCCGCACTGTACAAAGCTGTAACACTCCCCCATACACCCATAATGACCCCTGAATGTAACTAGCGACTCACAGGTGAATGCAGGTGAGCAGCTCTTACACTAACCAATCAGAAGGGAGAATTGTTGTTAAGCTCCGCCCTTTTTGATCAATATAAGCCAAAATGCCAGAAAAATCGCTGTTAGCACTTTATAAACTAGGTGACCAAAAAAATATCTAGACATTTATGAATATTTTGAAAGTTTCTTATCACGTCCCTACTTTGCCTTAAACTGTTAGATGACTTGAAACACAGCCCTATATTGTAGTAATGTTTTAAAAAAAGAGATTTAATTAACATAGAAAATACAAAATACACCAGGTGCCCACGAGTGTAGTCCAATCAATCATGGACTTCTCTTCGCCTGTATTAACTACACCGTCAGATGACTTAAGAATATGGACTTTTTAGTAGTGTTTGGCTCTCTGGTGTGGGTCCCAGGGTGGGTGGTAATCTATGAGAGATGTCTACCAACAGGTGAGGGAATGTGGGTTTCCTGCTTCCTTTGTGTTATTTTGTCTACTTCGGAGCTGTTTGGGGTTAATACATGCAAAAGGCCGTTGTTGCTGAAAGAGAACAATAACGGCACGTATTGGAGCTCGAGGTCAATAGAATTAAACAACACGTGTAGGCCTATTAGGATCATTATCATTGGTTGCTTATCAAAGAACTGATCAATACGACAGTTTGGATATGCTTAGCGATGGGGTATAAATTAGATTATGATCTGAAAAGGGTATCAATATAGGTAAAAAAAACAATAGCAGTGGTCTGAAAAGAAATTCTGCTATTTGAATATTGATAATTGTTTTGGATGAGTTGCTCCAACATATGGAACTATGCTGAACTCATTCACTTTGTACATTTCACAGGTTGACATCCAAGAGCATGTGAACCGTTATACATACTCCAGTATACATACTAGGAGGATGGGTGACTTAGGACTGGCCAGGTACAAGGTGAAGAGGAGGTGTATACCCGGATAGCCGGAGTGTGGTGTAGACAGGAGGCGTTTGATGCTCCTGGAGCACCTGCCCCTGGAACGCCGACCTCCTGACACATACACCAGTGTTTGAGGTTGAGGAAAAACATAAGTTCACCCTATTTCTTTCTCCACTGTGTTTTGCAACTTGTCAAGCAGTGTGATATATCAGAATTGACACTAATTCGAAAAGAGAAAGGGCTAAACAACTTACACAGAGGAAAATGTGAGAGTCAGCTGAGCTCTCATTCTTCTGAGAGTCAGTCTGACTCTGACTGTAAGGAGAGTCCGCCTTTGCCAGGCTCATATTTGAGAGAGTCTGGCAATGCTGGAACCTGGTAACACAGATAGTATAGCAATGCCTCACCTGCATGTATATATAGGGGAGAGTCTGCCAATGCTGAACTCTCGTTACAATGAGTGTCAGGTAATGCCCCCACCCTATATCTGTGTCAGGAGAGTCAGACAATACAGGACTGTCACTAGTCCTGTCTAGTCTTGACTGACTCGAGTCTGAGACAGGGATTAGAGTTTGTGATGTGATATATCATATGACCGGCACGAATGTGAGTTGTTTCTACCCCGGTTTCTACTTCAAAAGATAGGGGGGGGGGGGGGTCTTGGGGGGTCTTATATGACCTTTGAAAGGTCAACCTGACTGTCGTTTTAGTGAAGTGAGAGTCCAGCCGACTCTCTTACCTGACCCTGGGGAGAGTCCAGCTGACGCTCACTTTTCTCTATGTGGACTAGGATACAATAGAATTCTTACTGAGTTACCCTAGACACATAATTATACTTGGAAATTGGCATTTATGTGCATCCAAGTAACTTATGGTTTCCTACTAATGTAAACATGTACAACAAAGTTTATCCCCGTGTCTTTTTTCTGAGGTACCGGGTATTTAGTCCCAATGGATGGGGCAATATTCTCTGGTAGCAATAGCAATGTGTGTCCATGTAATATACATATACCCCGGTACCTGTATACATGGACATACTTTCTTTTTGTTTATAACCGACTTGACATTCTTTTAAAAAAAAGGGGAAAAATCTCAATGCAAAAAATGACCTCCATAGATCTTCTATGGATATCATTGATGCAACTGAGCTTCATGGCCCATATATAAAATACGCTACAGACAGTTTATCTTGGTATATTTATACATGGTAAATACTCATCAAGCCAATTTATTGATATCAGAGAAAATGTGTGGAGATTATAATATAATACTGTAATGCATATGGGGTTGTAGCCTTTGGAGCCATGGTGAATGGTCATTTCGACCACGAAAATTTGGACTCATTAAGAGGAGGGGTGGGGGCAAATAAATTTGGATCTCTTGGACGGGGAGTCCAAAACGAACTATAGCTTAAAGGGGTCGATATTAATCATTTTGAACCTGGTTGGGGGGGGGGGGGGGGGGTAGAAAGGATTTGGATCCCTCTCCCCAGGGGAATTGAAAAATGTTAGACGTGCTTGCGTAAAGATCCACCACCCCACACCTCTCCATTGTTAAAAAGAAAGTCCATTCCTTAACTCACTGCGGTGCGAAGTGTGTACCTGTGTGTGGCAGGGAGTGTCACCTGAACACTGGTCATTGTCAGCAGGTGCTGACACCCTCCACACGCCTCCTATATACACCCCTATAGTATACAACCTACCACCTTTACCACATCTATATAGCTATACCTTTACTCCCTCACCACCCCCTGTACACCCCGCCCCACCCCTCCCGGCGCCTCTGCTGCCCGGGGCAGGGGATCCAGCTGGTTCACAATGTCAAGGTGGACTACTTCCGGTTCCGGTCTGATAACCCTGTCGCCATCAGGTGGCGCCTCGTGTGGCCTGCGGGCAGTCCAGTAGGCCTATAGGTAGTAGAGGGGGCATGGCGTGGACGAGGGGACTGGTTGGGGATGGGGTAAGGGCCAAGAGGAGGGGATATGCTTTGTTTTAGGTGAGTTATTAGGCCAACCAAATTCCTTTACATGAAATAAATTAGGTTTTGAGAGTTTTTGTTTGGCATCGTTTTAAGTATGCTAGGTAGGGGTCGACTGAAATTGAATCATTTATATCTCTTTGTAATTAGGAACCACCAAAGCAAAGGAACAGGTGTTAATATTTGTAATTTTCACGGTGGGCGACCCTGTGGGTGGAGGGGTACGGGGTTCCTCTGGTGACTATTTTCCAAACTTCAAATTTGACGTTTGAAAATAATTTAATAATCTAGTCATTTCAGTCATACAATTTCATACAAAAAAAGAACAATACGCCTGCATAATACAGGCATGGGATTACATGACCCCTCTTTTGTATATTGTACATCCTATTTCTATAATCTATACTCAGTGCGAAAGTAACGACACAAATTGCAATGCCATACAGAAAACATCAAATACCAATGCAATCCTAAAAAGTGTAAAAGGGTGAAATTGAAATTCATGGGCAATTTGCTTAATGAACGGTATTGATTCACAGGACACACACACCTGCCGAAAAAATACATCCCTGGACAATATGGTGAAAGTCTGATTAAAACATCGTGAAAGGGACATTTATCCAGAAAAGAGCCTCCGGTCGATGAATAAGTAATTGTAGCGACCGGGAATGTTTGCAAACAAAATAAAAGCTATTAATAGCAGGCGGGGTATCCCCCACCTGTCGGGAACTTCAAAGCGAGACTGTGCATAACCTGATCGGGGATTCCCTTTGAAGTGTCGGCTACTGTCAGGTGGTGACACGGACACAGCAGCTGATTAGTACCACTCATAATTACTCATTAATTACAAACCCAGATTCCCGCCACCCCTCAAAGCAAACCGCGCGTCTCTATATGCAAATTAGATGTAAATGAGCTGCGGGGCCTCTGTCCAAAAGTTGTATCTCAATGAAAGAACCAGCGAGTCTCGCGTTTTCACACATGCAGCTGTACCTGCGAGACTTGGATTGAGATCACGTGGCCACTGTGGATATCTACCTGACAAAAAAATCCCCTATTACCGCCCAGGGTGGGAGTAATTACAGGGAGCCGACGGCACCGCCTGGCGTCCATTTTCCGCCTCTGAGGCCGATTGCTACGTAATCGGGCGGAGTTTGGGGAGCGGGGCGTTTAATCCATTTGACACGGCCAATAGCCCCCACCCCGCTTTGATTTCCCCCTGCCCGCACACCCCGCCCCTCAACCTTCATGGCTGTATAGATGTAGGTAAATGCAGGTGATTGGGTTTTAATGGATGTTAAATTGAATGTCTACTAAGGTGTGTCATGGTGTGTGAAGTGTGCGGCAGTGTGAGCGTATGTTCCGTTAAGTGTCCATCTTTGTGAAAAGACTAGTGTTTATGACAAGGGCGGATCCTGGATATAATAGAAAGGCGTAGTGTTTTGGATCAACAGATGATAGTTTGGTGACTGTTTTTTGGTTTGAAAAATAAGAGGGCCTTGACAAATAAGAGGGGCGGAGGTCCAGTAAGCACTAAAGTAGCAAAAAGGTAGAAGAAATAACAGGTTAATTTACAGCCTCCCCGGAGGGTCCGGACCGCCTCCTTTTCTTGAATTTCCTATCCCTACCATACCACAAGTTGGGCACATGTTTTTAACGCACACATATATAAGATATGACACATGCACGCATCACTTAAAACTCAAAACTGGTCTGTATTTGGGTTAAGGCATGATGACTTATGTGTCTGCAGGTTCCCATGACAAGTAAACCTGTTAGTACATGTATGTGTAGAAGCAGGCGGCTATTAGGCAGGGGTCGTACGTCAAAATGTCGTCTGCTGCACCTACACAATCATGTCGTCTGCTTTTCACCCTTCCAGCGTCTCTGACTGATGAGGCCAACAGCATTTAAACAGTGTTTCAGAAAACAGGGTCAGAACATGAACGTTCACAAAATTAATGATGTCACCGGCTAGGGGATAATGGCATGGGTCTCTGCATGGGTTTAGATGTGATCCAGGCAACACATTTGTTCAATATCTGACCAAAATGGTGACACGGGGTGAGGGTCTTGAAAAAAGTCCCAAAAAGGCTGACTTCATTTGTGAACATTCCCTGACCTGAACATCTTTTTTTGGTATTAATTTTATGTTTGCCTGGGATCCCTCTTGTGTCGATATAAGTTATAACTGTACCTTGTTATGTTTATTAGTTCTATTAATGGGATGCCCAAGGTCATGCCAGCCCTCCTCAGTTGCACCCTCCCAACCCAACCGACACCCTTTCTCTGTTTTGGGTTTCGGACGTTCTGCACTTTGGGACTGGACGCTCCCTCCCAAAGCTTCCCAACCTGCCCTACCCATCCACCCCACATGGCCCCACCCATCATCGTAGATTAACGGAGACTCACGGAGATGGCCGAGGCACCGGCTGCACCGCCCAGACGATGCTAACCCGCTACAACGTCAAAACTTGAAAGCGAGGCCGCGAAGTTTGGTGGGATTCCGCGAGAACAAGTGGACCGGATGTTTACACTCACCTTATGTCAATCAGTTTCCGGGAGGGAGCATTCAACAAAATTGCCATCGGTCTTTTTGTTTATTCCATATTGTCCTAAACTTTAGTACCAAACGCTTTATCATTGAAATTCGACTTTTAACATTAAACTTAATCCTCTTTTAGCATAATAACCAAATCGATAGAGATAAAAACATCTAAAGAACAAGATACAATAGATTAGGGATCTACATTGATATGATGTTTCTTTACCATTCAAATCTAGGCATACTCATTCAAAGTATTATCATATTGTCAAAGTATTGACTACCCACGTTGAAATATATCTGATTCCCATAAATTATTGGGTTTCATACCATGGCCTCCAAAACCCCCTTTGCCAACATCAGATTGTCTCCTTTTTACGTTCACCTTCGCCCTGCACTTTACCATTTTCCAAAACAGATGAGATGAGTAAAGATAGGATTCAAATGAGATAATATGGATGTGATATCCAATTGCGAGATATTGAAACACAGAGATACTGCTTATTTCTTCATCTTCCCATCCCCTTGAAGTGACTGCTGCTTTTCTGATGGTCTGTTTTTAGGCTCAGCCAACCATGACCCGTATGTCTTGTGTATCAATGTAGAGAAATGCTATACTTACCAGAGCGTTACTGCAGATACACTTGACTTTATGTATACAGAAAAAATACAGAAGATAATATTTACTCAACCCTTAGATGTGATGATTGCAGTATTAAAGATACGCTGACTTCTGATGACAGGCCATTTCCATATGGCACAGGAGACCATGATACACCATGGCTCAATACCAACCTTTTGAAGTCCTACTTACCTTTGAAAATGACCTTCCAGGGTCACCTTCACTGATTTAATAACTCAAATCAGCACAAGGACTAATTAAATCTATGATTAAAGTACCAATTAGGCAATCTGGTAAATATGGTGACCACCTTGCGCTTGGTAATTGTGCCCTTGGATGGTAATTGTTTGCTAAGTAAGTCATTAGCCACATGTTTCACGTGTGAGTGGGTTTTTATTGTTTTGACATGGAGGGGTTTGGTCACGGATGAGGTAAGATGGGGTTAATGAGATGATAGAGGGGGAACAGATGAAGTCATGTGAAAGCTGATGAATATGCATTGCTTGAAGTAGATATCGATTACGATTGGGTTGTAGTGGAAGCCAATCCAGAATTTGAGCCATTGTGTGTCAGTGTTGGCACACATATAGGCTCATAATTACTGCATAGCAACATACTCTCAATGTATACACAATAAATGATATAGTAAAGGCTTTACATAAAATTAAATGTGGAAAATAGCTGATAATATTATGTCGATGAATCAATGTTTAAAGTTGATAACCTGCCCTTCATGGCTGAATAGTGATATCATCGGTAGCAATTACGTAGACATAATTATATATAATCACATATATATAGGACCTGCAAAATTGGCTCAACACATTTACATAATTTCTCCGATTAGTCACGCAATGGTTTCTTGTCACAACAAACAACACAGATTTGTGTAACAAGAGGGACACAATCCTTCAAGGACTGAATTCTTAAGTTGTTGAATATTCTCCAGCAAAGATATGAATACCTATAGTAGAAGACAATACCACAATTGTCTTTGTGCATACTAAAGGTACATCAGCCTACATGTGACCTTCTTGTATGAACATATGAAAATAATACAGTACACACGTTGCAAGATAATGCCAATTTTCTATAATCCATAGATGCAATGCTATTAGTTTAAGTATCAAAGGAGAAAAACAGATATTGCAACCGGAAGCATTTAAATGTTTATTGACCGCAGCCCCCTCTGGCGTGTGACTCCAACACCACCTTTCTGCCTCCAAGGAAGTGCGGAAGGAGGGGAACCCCGAGAGGAGTTGTAGTGTAGGGGGGGGGGGGGGGTCGGAAAGCCCTCAGGGGGTCAAATATGCAGGGCACGGGCCAACCTCACCTGCCCTCCCCCTCCATATTGTTATCTATATTCCTGGGCTCATCATGAAGGCAACAGGTTGTGTGTGGGCGGAGTGAGGAGGCTGACACTAAACGTCCCTATCCTGATAGCCATCTTAAAGGTAGGGGTTGTGGTATATGGTGGGAATGTAGCCTATTGTAGGGGATAAACCTGTGCGTTATAGGTCACTTGCTGTCAGAAAGGGCATTCCGATACTGTTCTACTGTTATAGCCATCAACAATAAGATGCTGCGCCAGTTGTCAATGATTGACTCCAATGTAGCCGCTTATGACCGTACTGTCAGCACTTTGTATAACCATTTCAGTAAAAAGGCATGAAGAGCATTTCTAATGTTTGACCTACACCATATGCATCTTGTTATCCTCACATAAATCAGGACATTTTGCAACTACATATCTCTAGTCTTATAACGTTCACTAACAATATGCAGAAGCTGATAATTGATATGAAAACCCTTCTTGTTTGACTAAAATGCAATGAAGAATGCACTTCAATTGCCCTGTGCATTACTGACTTGTTATAGGTTGATACAATGACAATGGTGGCCCCAGGCTTCAAGCCATTTGTGGCCACTTGATGAGGATATGTAAAATCCTGGCCTCAGGTGGCAGCACCTTACTCAGCAGGAGGGGAGCACTTCTTTCAAAGATATCATAGGGTCCTACCTCTAGGATAGGTTCTCAGGACATTGCCTGTATAGGCTGTGGATTGTAATGATTGTTTTACATACACAAGTGGTAGCCTCAATATGATGGGTTACCCACAACTCTGTACATGTATGCATGTAACAGATTGTGGGAGGTGTTAGTCATTATTCTGCAAGAACATGCCTCTGCATAGCATTTCCTCTGCATATCAAAATGCTCTCCTGTTACAGAGGTTCCCACTATGGCAAGGGTAAGTTGGTGCAAGTAAATATTGTAGGTGTAGTGGAGATTTAACCCCATCTTTAATACTGCATGATATGGCCATTTGACTAGCACCTTGTCGACCACAACCAATCACTCGACTGTAACTCTCTTACTTTGAACCCAACGAAAATAGGAGCTTGAGTTAGTGCGTACCATCATTATGCCGAAACTGAGGGTGTGACACCCAAATCTACGGAACTGACCACTGGCTATCCTGTATAATGTAGACATAAGGGCATAAGGCCCTTCTGAGGAGGCTGAGGAAACACCACCAGAGTCACACAAGGCCCGTCGCCCTGAGGGCTTTATCCAGCAACAATGTCACGCTCCACTCAACATGAATCGGCAGCCACGCGTCGTGCATTGTGGTCACTGAGGTCCCTACCCCAAACAACCCCCCAACCTCCAACCCCCACATATATACATATATACAGCTAAACACAGGGTGATAAGTATGGACATTAACGACGTCTGGGGTGCGTCAGTCTAATAGTGGTCGTCATGGTGAGGTGTGTGCCCTTACCTGTCAGCACCACTTACCCCTGCCCCTCCCAACAGCGTCATAAACAGGTGATGCTATACCTCTCTGCAGCTCTGCCATCTATCTCCTATACCTGTATACTGAAGAGCTAGTGATAGGTGCCCCTTTTGTTGGTACCTGGTGGTCATAATGTTAGCTTCTTTTTAAGATAAGCAGCCATTTCATACTATTCTGCCAAAGTTTAACAGTGGCACGTGAGCTGATAAGATGTTATCTATTTTGACATGCATTTGTAAAATGTTTCGCCACCTTTCCACATATAAGTGTATGACTTTTAGTACATTCAGTGGCTGAAGCATTGCTCCATTGGCCATTCTGTACTGAAGTCAGTTTATCCCTGAGTCCCAATCACCCATAAAATGTTTAAATTGTGCTTGTTTTCCCCTGTTCATAAATGTACTTTCTCTGCCCCCGCTACACACACACACCTTTGATTCCCTGAGTCTATCAACCACACACTCATGGCTGGAACATGTTGACACCACTTTCTTTACTTCCTATTTTTTCCCTGTCCTCCCTCCTCCCCTCCCCTTCCTACACCCTCTATATTCTCCTCCTCCCATATCCCCTCCTCCCCTCCCCTTCCTACACCCTCTATATTCTCCTCCTCCCCTATCCCCTCCTCCCCTCACCCCTCCCACTGTATCATACACAGTGAGGTCTACTTTGTATCTTACATTGAGGAGCCGTCACCCGAGCCGTCCCCGGGCTGGGTCGGGGCGGTAGTTGTCTGTGGGGCGTCTATCGGCGTGTCATCGATAGGCAGCTAAGTAGATTTACCTGCACAAAGAGGGCCACAAAGAAGTCAGGTCTGCTCCTGGTGAGCCCTACCTGGCGCTAACTACAGTAAACGGGGCTTCTTTGTGAGGGAATACCCAGGGGAGGCTTGTATGAACCAGTCACTAAGGGCCAATGACAAATGGGGGATATTACTTTCGTTCTGCTTGTATTGCCTTTTTAACTGAATGAAGATGAATGTTTATTGCCTTGCTGACTGCCTTCTCCCCTTTCTGGCATTGTATGTGTGTTAAACATATGCCCCATCCCTTTCCTTCATTCAGCTACTGGTATTCAGGCGGAATGACCTTTATCATCAATTATTGAGATGTACATTCCCTTAGTGGAAGTATCTCTCTGACTATCTTATTTCAAAATCAATCGTCAAGAATAGATTGCAGAACAGGTGATTTTCCTTTTCAAATGATCTCTTGTGATGTGTACTATGGCGGTATACTGATGTAACCATCCTAGTTTAACCATGAACAAAGGTAACCCTTCCCCATAATAGTGGACAATTATTTCTCTTTCCCAAATAAAAGATTGCACCCTATTTCTTTTTTTTCTCTTTGGAAACCGACAATGGTTTCATAACACCACTCTGGTTTCTCATCACTGCGCGCATCACCCGAATCGTGATTTGAAGACTTTTTCGATTTTTTTTGCAACTTCTTATGGGAAAAAAAACATGATAATAATGGACAAATGTGGGCATATTTAATATCAAATTGAGGGTTACAATGCTGCAAATGTGGTGAGATAGTGAAAACATGCATATTCACAACTTACCTAGATCATTATCTCTTTAATTACTAAAACATTAATTTAGTTTGCTGAGAGCCTAGATTCCCCTATCCATTTAGCCCTCACCAACAAAAGAAACGCCCTCGTCATATTTCTCATGGTTTGGTGAGGAGAAATACGTGTTCCATATGGAGTGGCCTAACAGTAGTGAACTTGGTCATTTAACTACACATTGTTATTCCGAAATGCACCTATTCATGTCGAGATGTTCATGCTGCATTCATGCATGATGTCAACACAGGGGTTTATGCATTAATACACTTTGTGGTCCTTAAAGCTTTAAAACGTCACATGTGAGTCAGATTGAAGATATTTTGGTATATTACTTGTATACATACATGTGCAACCACTGATTCATGTAGAACAGAGTTCTCATACAATGACTCTATGATACGTGGTGTGATATGAGGTAGTGCATTATGGAATGGGGTAGGCTAGTAGAGGTTGAGAAGGAGGTACTGATGGCAGGTTGGGGAGGTTGTGGCTTTGTGTGACCGGACAGGGTGAGGGAGGGTCTCGTGGAAGGTCCCTAGCCCCGCCCTCACCACCCACCACAGTCAGTTTACCCCCACAGACCAAATCCCAAGTGCAAACAGACTAGAGGGCCTCTGCTTTGTTGTAGTCCCCCTCCCCTCTCACCACATCAACCCGCTTTGACCGCTTCACCCGCTTATGGGGTTTCATCCTGCGCACAAAAAAAAGTAAACCCTCCTTCCACAATGACGTCACACCCCCATCAAAGTCAAAACGAGGCTCCAATAAGCCACGTAACCACTACAATACCAAGACACAAGAGGGCGCCACAGGATTAGTGATAATTGTAGGGCGGATAGCGTTTGGTTACCATGGAAACATCTGTCAGTGGTGCAAGATTCACACGGGAAGAGTTTGAAGGTGTCATATGGAACACTGAGGTGGTCCCTAAGAGGTTGTCTTTTAACTGTAAAAGGTGTTGTTTACCCCCTGTTTGTTTACCCTCTGTTGTGGCCGGAACTGAGGAAATGGGTATGGGAGGGGAGGGGGTTGGTTGTTTAAGTGTGCAGGTTGATTGCAGTTTCTACACTGGAGTGGTGTCTTTACCTGGGGCTTATTTTAATTAACCTCGTTCATTGGGGTGTACAAAGGGCGGTTTAGGATTTATAGACACAGGTAGGAGTGTTTAGTCCTCATTGAACACCTCTTCAAAGGGAACCCTTGTCTCCCACTCCCACCTTCACCTCCACCTGGACAGGGACTGGAACACAGCCTCCCCCCCCCCCCTACACACACACAACACTATTCTCTTTTTTTTAAATATATGGGAATACCCCAGCCGCATCTGCAATCTGAATAAGGCCCATAACATCATGTTCTGAATCCCTTCTTACAATAATAACCTCGAATAATACCTGACGCTTTATTCAATCTCTGCTACTATACGGACCATAGACCGTGTTTGACAAAGAATATTTTGTAAACGAAACCTGTCTCCTTCCCTATCATGAATATAAAAGGCCTCCGCTGATGACTTGAATGGGATTCCAAAAGGTCGTGACCTGTGACGTCACGATCCAGCGACGCCGCGACCTGTAGCTATGGCGACGTGCCCCCGCGCGCGTCACCTGGCGGCGGCGGCGTGTACCACCTGCGTGAGCGATAATTGGGGAGTGACACGCAGACGACCCGGAACGGGATCCCGCGAGACTGACGCCGAGATTATATAACGGGAACGAGGCTCCGAGCCTTCAGAGCCAGAGTGAGGGACGCTTCGAGGGGCGGATCGCTCACAGGGGGGTATATATGTGAGTGGGGGAAGGGGCGGAGAGAGGGTGGAAGGAAAGGGTTAGAGGGTATATCACCCTGAAGGTTAAAATCTGCCAGAGAGAAAAGCTAATGGGATGTCAAAAATGTATGAGTTGCATCAGCTCTTATGCAGTAAAAATACGTGTGTTGTAAGCAAGACATTGTTACAAGTAATAATTTCACGGATGTTCAGTCTAGGGGGCAGAGGTATAATCAATTGCAGTCATGTGGCACAGTGATACAGTTCATCCCCATGCCATGGCTAAGGCCCATATTATCCATTACTCTGTGGATTTAATCCAAGGGGATATTATTGCAGCAGAAGCTCTGGTAGCGTTGAGGTTTTGAGTTACAGAACTAAAGCCGTGACACTGCAGCGTTAGGGTTTAGGCTGTAACAGAGGCAGGGGATGGCGAGGCTGTAGGATTAAGGCTGACAATGGGTTGACACTTGGTTCTACCTGTCCTCCACAATGACCATCACCCAGACACCCGACACACCTGCCGTGTGGCCCTGCTTGACGCCTGGATCCCCCTCCTCCCCACTCATCACGCCCTCCTCCATACCCCCACTCTACCCCACCCGAACCCAACCCACTCTTCTCCACCCACCCCTTTAGTTACTGCTACACCCACCTTAACTCACTGGGGGTAGTTAACCTGTATCGGTTTACCTGGACAGCGCAGGTGACACTGCTCTGTTCTGGTCCTCTTCAGATAGGGAGGGTGGTCATAAAGGCTAGTACAAGGGATCGCCCAATATGGCAATACATTGGACCCCGGGACATGGGCCTCATTCCCCAAAATTACTTTCAGCAAGATATGTGTTGGACGAGTTGGTCTGGCTTTGCATTGTATATCAGTACATTTATAGAACACCTCAGGTTATATTTTTACCCCTTTAAAATAAATTTACATATAGAAAAAGCTGCTGACAAGACCCTGGCTGCCCCTGATGGCACCTCAGAACACCTGAAGTGAGACTTCACCTGGACATCCTCTTAAAATCTGACATCTCGTTACCCTTCAGCCATTCCCCCACACCCAGTTATCTCCCCTTTGTGCCTCTAATTAGCCCCCTGCCTCTCCTGGTGCCTGGCTGCATGACCTCCCAGGTGCCCTGCCCATTAATGTCCCTTACAGTTATATCAGGGTATATCTGTGCCCACCTGAGGACGCCCCACCCCCTGAGGTGTGTCGCTGAGTGAGGCAGGGTGGGAGGAGGGGCAGGGACTGTACAGGTGTTACATCAGACACCCCTTGTTGGTGTAAATACTGCCCACCTGAGAGCCTACCTTTAAGACTCTGGGTTGACACCTGAAGCTCCCTGAGGGGGTGAGACCCAGACCTCTCACTGTGGGCGTGCAGGGGTGACTTAATTAGGTGAGTCGGTAGTAATTAATTAACGGTATGGTTCAATCCTCCTGTCAGCATAGGTGT